>JANAVB010044419.1:13155447-13287947 GCA_029216955.1 Iris pallida
GGTCTTACATAGCGTAAGCAACAATCAGAACTAACCACATAGTAATCATGCCTTGACCATAAAGTACACATGCTTCTTTGGTAAGATAAATAATAATAAGTGAATTGAAGCCTGCATGTGCATGTATGCCAATATTCGGGATTAGCCAGTCGATTTAATAGTTCATAATTCATATGAACGTGTCTCATTCATTCAATTCAATAAGACGACTAGCCAGTCTCTTAGTTCCAACTAGAACGCATGATCAATTATTAGTCAAGGTCACAATCATTATCAATGGTGACAAGACATGAAAGTCAACTAGTATTCAGTGGGTCGAGTCTACAACTCTCAGGGTTTAATTCCAGTCAATCGGGGTATCTATAACTCAATTCACGACACATGGTACATCCCACGTAACAATCTATATTTAACAGAAATATCACATATCATGATTATAGCAAGTTTATGCAAAAAGGCGTAAGGATATAAAATGGACGTTAAATATCTAATAAGATGTCAATATACAGGGCTATAGAAGATCCAGGGTAACAGGCTACTCTCATGTCAGCCTACGCTCATGTCAGCGTACGCTCAGGTCAAGCTACGCTCAAGCCAGCGTACGCTCAGGTCATGCTACCCTCAGGTCAAGCTAGCGTATGGACTCCATACGACTCCTCTTCAAGGCAGCGTATGGGCTCCATACGACTCCTTACTATCCATGCTAGCGTACGCAAGTCATACACTTTCAAAAGGCAGCGTATGAACTCCATACGACTCTTACTATCCATGCTAGCGTACCAAGTCATACGCTTCCAAAAGGCAGCGTATGAACTCCATACGACTCCTTACTATCCATGCTAGCGTACGCAAGTCATATGCTTCCAAAAGGCAGCGTATGAAAGACACGCTACCTAAAAGGCAGCATATGGACTTCATACTGCGCTGCGCTAAAGAGCGCGCACAGCTCAGTGACGCAAGCTAAAAGCTAGCATACACTGCTCACTGTCTTCTTCAAACAGCAAGAACTCCATGGTTGCACCCCAAGTTTCAAAAGTCCATAACTTGGTCAAAACAAGTTCAAATCCAACTTTCCAAAGGTCAAAATTGAGTAGAATAAACTTCTCTACAACATGGAACCATCAAAACTTGAAAACAAAGAAGTTTGATAGATCAAAACCACCAAACTCCGAAAATAACTCATTTCTAGATCTACAAAAATTAAGACTTCGAAATGAAAAATGCCAAGTTCTAAACTCTCTTAGGATCTTGCGAGGAAGATAAATGAACTACAAAAACATGGGTTCTCATGGGAAGCAAGTTGTACTTGCCTACGGTTTGGTAGGTGAAAAGAGTGAAGAAGAAGAAGAGGAGTAATGGTGAGATGAGTAATGAGGAGAGAGAATGGAGAGGGTGGCTTTAATATGGAAGGGGTGGTAGGTGGGAGCTAATGGGCCGGGTTGCAGGGGGATCCAACAAAGCCAACCCGAGAACCCAACCTAGGCCGAACCACAATAGGCTAACTAAAGCAGAGAATAAAATAACACAGAAATAAAATGCAAAATAAAATTACAGGAAATTAATTACACGAATTAAAGAAAATTTAAATACAGGATAGTACATGATAAATATTAATAAATACATCGAGGAGTACATGTATAAAATACGTTTCTGGGAACGGAAAGTGACATCTCTACCCTCCTTAGAAAAATTCCGTCCTCGGAATTTCAAATCCAAGCAGGATAGAAACATCGGGGCTAAACTAATCTAAGTACAAGCAATTCAATGAAGCAATCATTTTACAATTCCATAGCAAGTAACATATCTATACTTAACAATCTACGATATTAAGCAATTCTACCCATAAGGTGATAAGCATGAGGAATCAAGACAATCAAGGTACACAGAAAAAGATATACCTTGTGAGTCAAACAGATGTGGATACCGTGATCGGATATCATCCTCACGTTCCCACGTTGACTCTCCCAAAGAGTGATGACCCCAAGCAACCCGGACAAGGTTAATTGTTCGGTTCTTGAGTATCTTCTCTCTTCGGTCCAAGATGGACACAGGCTGCTCCTCGTAAGACAGGTTGGTACCAACAACCAGTTCTGAATGATCGAAGATATGGCTGGGGTCCGATACATACCTTCGCAATTGAGATACATGAAACACGTCATGCACCTCTCGTAACGAGGTGGAAGGGACAACGATAAGCAACATCGCCTACCCTATCGAGGATAACGAATGGTCCTACGTCGCGGACTCAACTTCCCGCGAACGCCAAATCTAATGACCCCACGGTAGGTGAGATCCGTAAGAATACGTGGTCCCCAACAGAAAAACTCTAGCGGCCTACGATGCTGGTCCGCCCAATGACGATGCCGATCCTGCGCAAACACGTCGCTCTCTAATTCCCTTAATCACTTCAACCGTCTGGATAATCATTTCTGGGCCTAGCATCTTTCTTTTCCCGATATCATCCCATGCTAGTGGCGATCTACACTTTTTACCATATAGTGCTTCAAATGGCGCCATCTGGATACTGGCTTGATAACTGTTGTTGTATGAAAACTCAACTAAGTGCAGGTGGCTTTCCCAAGATCCTCCAAAATCTAGGGTGCAAGCTCGCAACATATCTTCCAAAGTCTGAATTGTCCTTTCTGATTGTCCATCCGTCTCTGGGATGGTAAGCCGTGCTAAATCTCAATTTGGTACCCAGACTATGATGCAAGCTCCTCCAGAAATGTGATGTAAAGCGGGTATCTCGGTCTGACACAATACTGACAGGGACTCCATGCTGTCTGACTATCTGTTGCATATATAACTCTGCCAACTTTTTTGTAGATTGTCCTACTCTGAAAGGAAGAAAGTGTGCTACCTTTGTAAGCCGATCTACTATCACCCAAATAGCATCTTTACCACTTGGTGATCTTGGTAAACCGGTCACAAAGTCCATTGTAATATGCTCCCACTTCCATTCCGGGATAGGAAGTGGTTGCAATAATCCAGCTGGCCTCTGCTGTTCTGCCTTTACTTGCTGACATATCAAGCAACGGGAACAAACCTAGCTATCTCCCTCTTCATCCCATTCCACAGAAGTGCTGCTTGATATTTTGGTACATCTTGGTCCCTCCAGGATGTATAGAATACTGAAAACTGTGAGCTTCTGTCATAACTTCCTGTCTGATATCTCCACTAGGTACACATAGACGTGATCCAAACCTAAGCGTACCATCTTCGTGAATTTGCATCTCTTTCCTGAGCCCTGATTCACATTCTGCCCTAAGCTTCTGAATCCTTGGGTCCTGTGCCTGGGCTGCCTTGATCCTGCCTACCAAGTCGGATTGAACTTGTAGACTCGCCAGAATTCCTATATCATTAGGAAATATAATTTCAATGCCCATCTCCTGAAGGTCTTCTAAGATGTGCTTCTGCGTTGTCAATAAATGCGCTGCCTCTTATGCTAAGAGCGTCTGCTACCACATTAGCCTTGCCTGGATACTGAAGCTCCACGTCATAATCCTTGATCAACTCCAACCATCTTCTCTGTCTCATGTTCAGCTCCTTCTGAGTAAAGATGTACTTCAGACTTTTATGGTCTGTGTACATGTCCACTCGGTCACCATATAAATAATGTCTCCATATCTTCAAAGCAAATACTACTGCCGCCAACTCCAATCATGAGTTGGATAATTCTCTTCGTGGTCTCGAAGTTGCCTAGATGCATACGCTATCACCTTCCCATGTTGCATAAGGACACATCCAAGTCCTTTACCTGACGCATCACATATACGGTAAAACCTCCAGGTCCCAACTGGCAATATAAGAATAGGCGATGATATCAACTTCTGCTTCAAATTCTCAAATGATGCCTGGCATTCTGTCGACCAGACGAATGGTACATCTTTCCGTGTCAAGCGGGTCATGGGTGCTGAAAGTCTTACAAATCTGACACAAATCTTCTGTAATATCCTACCATCCTAAGAAACTTCGTACATCAGCTACGGTCTTAGGTACTGGCCAACTCTCTACTTCTTCTACTGCTCTACCTTCTGGGATCCACTGCTACTCCAGCTCCTGATACGATATGACCCAAGAATGAAATGTGATCCGTCCAGAACTCACACTTGCTGAGCTTGGCATACAACTGGTTCTCTCTCAGAACCTGCAACACTTTCCTGAGGTGGTCTTCATGCTCCTCTTCACTAGCAGAGTACACAAGAATATCGTCGAGAAATACTACGACAAACTGATCTAAACGGCATAAAGATGCGGTTCATCAAATCCATGAATATAGCTGGAGCATTGGTCAAACCAAATGGTATTACCAAGAATTCATAATGTCCATACTTCGACCTGAATGCTGTCTTGGGAATGTCTTCCTTTCGAACCCTCACTTGATGGTACCCTGAACGAAGATCTATCTTGGAGAAAACTCTAGCCCTGCTCAACTGATCAAACAAGTCGTCGATCCTTGGTAGTGGGTACTTGTTCTTTACTGTTGCCGCGTTAAGCTTCCTGTAATCGATACACAATCTGGATGATCCATCCTTCTTTCCCACAAGTACTACTGGTGCTGCCCATGGCGATATGCTAGCTTGGATAAACTTTTCTCCTTCAGTTCCTCTATGTGCTGATACCTTGGCCTGCTCCGAATCCGCCATTCTGTAAACTCGATCTGATATCGGTTTAGTCCCAGGTGCCAATTCTATGCTGAACTCAATATCTCTAACCGGTGGTAGACCTGGAAGTTCTTCGGGAAATACGTCTAGAAATTCTTCAACTACCTTCAGAACATGAACTTCTTCCATTGCTGTTATTACTCCCTGCTCTTGCTGAGTTGCCTCTGATCTGACTAAGGTGAATCTCTTCATGCCTGGAATATCAAAAGATACACTCCCACTACGACAATCTATTGTCGCATGACTGTCTTTCAGCCAGTCCATGCCTAAGATAACGTCAAAATTTCCAACAGGAAATTCTATCAACTGGGCGGGTAAGGTATGCCCGCAAACTACAACGCTACATGCTAGAATAACTCTACTAACTCCTACGAGCCCATTACTAGTGAGTATATTCAACCTCCCTGGCAACCTCGAACTCCATTCCTAGCCGTGTCGCAAATTGTACATATAAAATGAGTGGGATGCTCCCGAATCAAACAATGCTACTGCGGGATATGAGGCAACGAGAATGTTACCTGCCACAACATCTCCCGATGCTAATGCCTCCTCCAAGGACAGTGTGAATGCCTACCCTCGACCTCCTTGCTGGTTCCCATATTGTGGCCTAGCCTGGTGCTGCTGGCCCCTTTCCTGATGATGCTGGGGTGGTCTATGCTGGTGTTGCTGCATCGGCGGTCCCTGCTGTCGAAACATCTGAGCCTGAGGCATTAACGGGCGCTGTGCCAACGGTCTCACTGCTACCGCTGGTCCTCGATACTGTCCTGCTCCTGGTGCTGGCAGAGCAGGAAACTGTTGCCCTGGTCCTCCTGACCTCGAATTCATGGGATATGTGGTAACTCGATGATCTGGATTTCCACATATCAAACACAGTCCGTTCAATGTCCGACACACATCTCTAGTGTGCCCCATCTTTCCACAATAAGTGCAGCCCGCAGGGGTTGCTGGTTCTTCCTCTGTTGTTGTTGCTGCTGCCTGGGTCGTGGTACTGGCCCTCGTATTGCCACATCGTGGATACGAATGCTAGGGGATGGTGCTGTTGTTCGGGGCGCTGCTCCCCCTCCTCCTTCAATCTGACTGTGAGATCTCTTCTGACCTCTAGTCCTTACTGTGATCCTCTGAATGGTGATCTCATGCCTTCGGGTTGCCGTCAATACTTCATCAAAAGTCTGGTAGTTGTGCCCCTCTATCAATTGTAAGAGCTCAAGATGAAACCCTTGCTGGAACCTCGTCGCCCTCTGGCGCTCCGTTGCTACCATCTCTGGGGCGAACCTACTCAATCTGTAGAACTCCGCTGCATAAGCATCTACAGTCTTGCCGGCCTGCTTGAGGTTGATAAACTTCTGTTGTAGCTCAAACTGTGTCACAACTCCATAGTAATTCGTCTTGAACCTTACAGTAAAATTGTCCCAAGCAACAGGACGTCTGATACCTACTCCTCTGATTCCCACCAATCACGTGCGAGATCCTGAAGTAACAACTTCACCTGATCCACACGTTCTTCTGCCGGCACCTTAGCGGCTGTCAAAATAGCCTCAATATCCTTAAGCCATGCATCTGCTGAGATGGCATCCTCTGTGCCTTCGAAACGGCGGGGTTGTACTTACAAAATTGGGCTGACGCTCCTGAATCTGTCCTTGCCCCTCTTTCCAATGCTGTCTGTAATCCTTGGTTAAGTAGTACATTCTGCTCTTGTAACTGAGCGTGCATGTGCTGTTGGGCTAACATCTGGTGTTGCTGAGTAGCCATCATCCCTCTCATGATCTCCAGAAGGGCTGGTGTGTCCAACTCCACAGGGGTAGGTGGAACTATTGGTGGTGTTGGAACCTCTGGATACTGTGGTCCAACTGCTGGTTCCACTATCACTTCTTCTTGAATAGTCTCATGAAGTGGTTCTGACCCTTGTTGCTGACCAACCTGGTCAGGTTGTCTATGTTGCTGTCCATGTTGTTGCTGTCCAGCTCTGACAGATGCGGACGAGGTGCCCCTAAGAAAAGGGACAAGAGAACAATCAAATGACCGGACAGGGAAGATCAATGAAGTCAAAGGATACTGGAATGTCAAGCTGGTATTGAGAATAACGAATTGTGAGATCAAGGGGGAACATATGTGATTGAGACATCCTATAAATCAAAACACCCCATAAGTCTGAAATCGAGACCTGCATGGGCCACCACTAAAACCTTGTCACGCCCCAGAACCAGAATACTGGAGAGCGGGGGAATGACTTAGCCAGCTACGTATTACGGGTAGATGAATACCGTATAATATGATCAATGCTGTCTAAAGACGAGGGGGTGCATACTACATGAAAGTCTCACTATGGTCACTTCACATCTATTGTCTCAATCATTCGAACAAGAAACAGTAATAGAGAACATGTAAGATAAAGCAGTAAGGCGTCCCAAACGCTCTACATGTGCACATGCTTCTTTGGTACACATGCTTCTTTGGTAAGATAAATAAAAATGAATTGAAGCCTGCATGTGCCTGTATGCCAATATTCGGGATTAGCCAGTCGATTTCAATAGTTCATAATTCATATGAACGTGTCTCATTCATTCAATTCAATAAAACGACTAGCCAGTCTCTTAGTTCCAACTAGGAACGCATGATCAATTATTAGTCAAGGTCACAATCATTATCAATGGTGACAAGGCATGAAAGTCAACTAGTATTCAGTGGGGTCGAGTCTACAACTCTCAGGGTTTAATTCCAGTCAATCGGGGTATCTATAACTCAATTCACGACACATGGTACATCCCACGTAACAATCTATATTTAACAGAATATCAACATATCATGATTATAGCAAGTTTATGCAAAAAGGCGTAAGGATATAAAATGGACGTTAAATATCTAATAAGATGTCAATATACAGGGCTATAGAAGATCCAGGGTAAGCAGGCTACTCTCATGTCAGCCTACGCTGATGTCAGCGTATGCTCAGGTCAAGCTACGCTCAAGCCAGCGTACGCTCAGGTCATGCTACGCTCAGGTCAAGCTAGCGTATGGACTCCATACGACTCCTCTTCAAGGCAGCGTATGGGCTCCATACGACTCCTTACTATCCATGCTAGCGTACGCAAGTCATACGCTTCCAAAAGGCAGCGTATGAACTCCATACGACTCCTTACTATCCATGCTAGCGTACGCAAGTCATACGCTTCCAAAAGGCAGCGTATGAACTCCATACGACTCCTTACTATCCATGCTAGCGTACGCAAGTCATACGCTTCCAAAAGGCAGCGTATGAAACACACGCTACCTAAAAAGGCAGCGTATGGACTTCATACTGCGCTGCGCTAAAGAGCGCGTACAGCTCAGTGACGAAAGCTAAAAAGCTAGCATACACTGCTCACTGTCTTCTTCAAACAGCAAGAACTCCATGGTTGCACCCCAAAGTTTCAAAAGTCCATAACTTGGTCAAAACAAGTCCAAATCCAACTTTCCAAAGGTCAAAATTGAGTAGAATAAACTTCTCTACAACATGGAACCATCAAAACTTGAAAACAAAGAAGTTTGATAGATCAAAACCACCAAACTCCGAAAATAACTCATTTCTAGATCTACAAAAATTAAGACTTCGAAATGAAAAATGCCAAGTTCTAAACTCTCTTAGGATCTTGCGAGGAAGATAAATGAACTACAAAAACATGGTTCTTATGGGGAGCAAGTTGTACTTGCCTACGGTTTGGTAGGTGGAAAGAGTAATGAAGAAGAAGAAGAGGAGTAATGGTGAGAATGAGTAATGGAGAGAGAATGGAGAGGGTGGCTTTAAATATGGAAGGGGTGGTAGGTGGGAGCTAATGGGCCGGGTTGCATGGGGATCCAACAAAGCCAACCCGAGAACCCAACCTAGGCCGAACCACAATAGGCTAACTAAAGCAGAGAATAAAATAACAGCTGAAATAAAAAAATAAAATTACAGAAAATTAATTAACATGAATTAAAGGAAATTTAAATACAGGTTAATACATGATAAATATTAAATAAATACATTCGAGGAGTACATGTATAAAATACGCATTCTGGGAACGGAAAGTGACATGTGTGCTTTACAGGAAGCACGATAGAGCAGCACTACAAGGAGTGAAACTCCATGCTACAGTGGGGTGACTCCACGATGAGGTTCCTATATGTGGGGTGCTGCCCAAGAATAGGATAAAGCCTCGGCTTTGCAGGCGAGTCACAGCGGTAGCATCGCAAATAGGCAGTTAGCCTAGTGATGTATGTTAAAAATAAAGAGGGGTGTAGTCAGCACTACAAAGGAGGAGTTCCTCATATTACAGGGGCATGACACCATGATGAGGCACCCGGTTAGGGATAAAGCCTCGACCTTGCAAGCCATGTCGTTGCGGCGTAATACTGCAAGGGAGCCTAAGGCTTCATGCTGGATAGTTTGGCACTACAAAGAGGCAGTTGCCTCATGATACAGTAGTATGACACTACAAAGGTTCCTAGATATGGGGTGATTCCCAGGGAGGGGTAATGCTTTGGCTTCGGGCCATGTCATAGCGGTGTAGCACCGCAAGGGGAGCGTAAAGCGTTACATGCCATGTCTCTTTATAATGAACTCACCTATAGTGTATGGACAGAGATATCAGGCCGTCTCTTGAGGGTAAACTTATAGACGCCCAAAAGTATACACTGAAACCAGGCTGGCACAGGGCCTTTAATGTGCATAGCCAGAAGCACATGTGACTACATTATGTGAGTGGGAACAACTTCAGCTATGGTGCAGAATTTAAGGCTTAGTCCATTCTTGTATTATAGTCTGTTGTTTAACCCATACAGAAAGATTCAAGTCATCGTGACAACTCTTCTAATGTATGATGGACAGTCACTGTGGGGAACACTCGAACCCATATATATTGAGATATGTGGGGGATTGTTGGGGCATTTGTATTCTTGACATGCAGAGAACTTATTCTCTACATGCTTAGTGAAGTTTTAGTCCCACATCGGAAATGCACCATGTGGTATCTCAACATATATAGGCTTCTATCTATTGTTGGGATGTGCACATGGGTGGTGACCCAAAGGTGGGAACCATGTGGGTGATTTTATTAAGAGGTAAGAATAAGGCTCCATGGTAAGCTTCTAGCTTTTTGCTCTTGGAAAATTTATTTCCATGGGAGCTAAGTCCCATAGGGGCTTAGCGACTCGGACTCGGACACGGACTCTGTCACGCCCCAGTCCCAAAATACTTAGGACTAGGTACATATCCATGCCAGCTGCATACATACGAAGTATACTCCAATATATGGAAACTCGTATGTAAACATAAGCTGTAAAATGCAGTAGAACCACAATAACTAAATCTCATCCACTAGATAAATAAATGATATAAAAGCAACTTCGAATTTGTCATGTATACATTCGTTGGGCGGAGACAAAGTCCACTACCAACTATCTCGAATAAAATGTACAAGAAGGAATAGATGAAATAACAAGACGAGCCAAGTGCAATCCCCTTCGAAAGGATGGAGAAGATCACGGCCTCGGCGGGAACACCTGCAATATCACAGAAGCACACACCTGGAGAGATAACCAGGTCCTCAGAGGGACGTAACAAGATACATAAAGAACATGCCATAATAAACTGAATATATAATATGCCACAAACCGAAATAAGTGATAAGACGACAATAAGGTAATCTAACCGTACTACAGTGTTTATGCAGTTAAGAACAAACCTCCAACGCATGGGCACTCTGGCTCAGTAGCAGTAATCTCAGGTATGGCCCATCAGGATACCAGGGACCTCAAAGCATAACATTCATCGAATGTCAGAGGCCAGCAGTAAATCAGTATCAGGATCCAGGACCGTATCTCCCGCAGAGATAACCGGCAATAGGGAAGTGCATACTTGGCCCATACGTTAAGGAACTCTTCCCACCCAATGTCTAACAGAGTCACATCCATGTCTCATATACCTCTACTAACTGCTAAGTCTCCTAACATGCCTCTATTAGCAGTTAGCCCTATCGCATGCGTATGGGGATCAGCCCACACACAAGAACCTCTATATGTACTCATCTCACACATACTCGTGGTACAACTGTGTCAAGGTATATGCGATACACTACAGACGGTAGTCTCTTAACTCTAAGTCCATATGCGGTCAAAGGATAATAACATAGTATATCTAATATCACTGAGCAGACAGTAAATCAAAAACAGTAAGAACTGAAAATAACTGAACAGTGATATGTAATAAAATGCAAACTAAATATAAACAGTATAATGGCAAGGTATCATGCTTGAGGGTGGTACAAGAAGCAGCAAAATCCAACAATCAGAATCGTCAACAAAGTCAAAATCCACAAGAAGCTCCGGATGCTGAAACAAACATCACGAACGAGTTTGGAATAAAAGATATGCCAAGGAAATGCCTGTCCAAAAGTTAAATTCTGGAACAGGGGCAAAATCATAATTTCGGGTCAAAACGATGTCCGCCGTTGGACCCGCTTTGTACCGAAATACGTGCCAATATCTACGATCTCTAAAGTCGTCAAACTACATGTCCACGAATTTGTTTTGAGGAGACGAACCCAACGGTATGTCCAATTTTGGATTCCGGTGGGCTGTGCACAAAATCGTCCGTTGAGTGGGATTGTGGGCCCGCCAAAATAGCGTCCCGATCAACGGTCTCAGAATCGGACCAAACTTGGCTCACAGGACAAGAAAAATATTTCAAGTCCAATGGCGCAAGTTTCGTCGCGATTTGATGAGTGTACACAAAGTTGTGGCTTAATTTGCAAAGAGTCGATACGGGGGTATCTCGACGGATACGTACTGATTTCGTCGCGCATATGCAACAAAATCGGGTTCCGTCAGTTCCCACGTCAACAACATCCATACGCGCCTTTCGATGCATATAGTGCGCGACCACGTCGCCCGGTTTGTCGGGATGGACGCCGTATCGGGGTGTTTCTTCTCTACTTTTTGAAAACAGAATTTACAGTTTTTCGGAAAACTTTAACAACGTGTAACTTTCTACATACTAGATGAAAAATGAATCCAAAAGGTGCGTTACAATCTTGGTTAGGTTTTCTTTGACTTCCTTCAATTAGTTTTTACGAAAGCTTAATGGACAGCAAGAAAAGTGGCCGACAAGTTGGTGTTTTACGACAGTTTTTAATATTCAGAAAAGTGGTTTTTCTCCAACTTCGTCTCGATTTTTCGAGCAAGTTAGATGGCCATGTCAAAATCCACCTAGGGGATCTCGAAGAGGGTCAAGTCTACTTTCCAGAACATTTTACGGATCGAAAATCGGTGCTACGAGTAAAAAGTTACGCCGTGGGAAAGTGGGGTACCTTGAGTGGAAAAACTGCTCCGTGGGTGACGCGGGGCTGACTTCCGATGCTCCGTTTATCGCGCACAAAGCTCCGTCGCTGGTGAAACGAATTCGTAGGCGAAGAGGGTATGATCAGCCTCAATTTTCGTTTTGGAAGATTAGGATTTTGAGGCTTGTGAAAAAAGTTATATATAAAACAAATTATGTGAAAACCTAATACAACTATTATTACTAATACCCATACCAATGGCCCACTCACAAACATGTTCGCGGGACTTGCTGCTGTACGCAGCAAGCATGGTGAGGGGTGGGGCCCGCCCCTTTAAGGGGTGGGTTTGTTTCTTTTTTTTTTTTCTTTTCTTTTCTTTTCTTTTCTTTTCTTTTCTTATCTAAATCTTTTCAAACTTTATAATATATCTCCAAAAATCATTTAAATACAATAACACTTTAAATATCACATATCCAAATATTTAATATATATAAATATATCTACATATTTATATATAAATTCATCTTACAATAAATCAATCTCAATAATAATAATAATAATATCTAAATAGAATGAACATATTTTAATCTCCATGAAATAACTTAAATTATAATAAAATAATAATAATCGTCCCAATGGATGAACTTTACCGCTCACCCATGTGTGGGTCCAGGAACATGTACAATATTGTAAAATATTATTTAATAATAAAACCATTAATTGTACAAATATTTAAATAATTAGAAATTGTACATAAAATTCTAAAATAGTTTAGGAAATATTTCTAAGTACATAAAATATGTCTACATGGCCACATTTGGTCACACTACTGCTTACATAGGCTAAAATTGGTTCGGACCCAATTCAGACTGGTTTGGACAACCCGGATCATCTAAAAATCAATATATAAAGTAATATCTAAATAAAATATTTTAAATGCGTTATTTCACAACTCGGCCTGGTTTTCCTAGTTCGGACGGAACTATGGCTAGGCCTCCCACGACATGGCTAATATACTGGTCAAAGCACACTACTACATCTTTCGTGCCAAAATTCATGGTCGCCTTGTGTTCCAAATTCAACAATGGCTAAGGTCATTTCTAATAAAATAAATAATAAAATCATAAATTGCATAAAATAAATTTGAAGTCTATTAAAATAATAAAAATAATTTTTAAAAAAATAGGGATTTTACATCCTACCCAACTTACAAGAATTTCGTCCTCGAAATTTAGGATTAATAGGGTAGATAGGGTTGAGGGATAGGAAGAGTTCGGTAATACCAAAATACAATTAAATTTTGGTGGAGACGATAAAACGGGGTTCAACACAACCATGCAATAGAAAATTGTGGAGTCGATATATACAAAAATATCATGGTTATGGAATTGAATAAGGATCTCTAGTGAAGGTAACAAACTTTTGAATATCCAATTTAGAAGAACAGTAAGGAATTTAGTAGACCAAAGAAAATAAATTAGACATTTGGGAGATGTGGTTCCTAGAGAGAAACTGGAGACTAATCGTCTCAATTGAGAGTTTGATTTAGTGAATGATTAGAATCATTCTCGAGTGCTCAAGAACATTTGGAAGGGCACGATAATAATTCTAGGGTTGAGAAATGAGGAGTAGTTAAAGACGAGGATATAGCCACATGAGTCGGTCAGTGGCTATCTACATTTGTGTATAATTAACCGATTGGGCAACCAAAGATGATACCTTGAGTCTATCTTAGCAAGTACAGTACCTTGTCTTTCCAAAATAAGTAAAAGACAAGAACAACAAGGGTTTCAAAGACGGTGTTATATATTGAGTACGAATTGCGGGGTTCATAGGCGGCAAAAATAATTCAAAAGAGAATTGTCAAGACGGTCGCGGATGAGACTCTAAGGCAAGTTTACTATGTCTCCATCCACGTAGAATAATATGTGATAAGCGAACCAAAGTGCAATAGGTTGATCAGACCATCATGCACCGGTTCTGATTAGAAAATATGTTAGTGGGTGCACCCAATAAATATGTCATGATCAAGCTTGATAACGAAATAAGCTTGCAAAACTGAAGCTACGTTAGCAGCATGAAATAGTCAAAATATAAGCAATGGAGGTACTGACGAAGAAAATTTAAATAGTTCAAGATCTTTTAAAATCAAGGCTCGCCCAAAGTTTGGGCCTATACAGTTTCCCTAGTGTTTCTTCATCTATGGCTGGGTAGACTTGATAAGGTAGGGTCCTCTGAATTTATAGTCTAAGTGAACTTACCAATGTAGTTTACAAGGAAAAAGGTTTGTTAAGTGGTGAGGTATTCTACCCAACTTACATGAGTTAAACTAATAGTATCATGGGGCAATGGGTCAAGCAATCAGGATAAAGTACAAATTTAAGCATTTAAGAAATTAAGTAGAACAAAAACACATATCGGGTCGAAGGAATTGAGTTGAGGTTGAATCCCTATCCGTGGTCGAAAATATATCGGTATCATGGTAAAGATTATAGTTTAGCCATTTGATCAGAAGGTCATATCAGGAAAATAGTGTACAAGGAGACATGTTCTAGTGGGACATGTTATATCTACATAAAGGTGGGCTTGTCTAGGTCTTACATATGAAATTTGTTGGGAGGAAGAGTCTAGTATTGTGCTCCAAATATCCAAGTCATGGTAAGGGACGCCAAAAGATCTAAAATAGAAAGTGGGAGTTTACGAGGTGATAATTAATGCACAAAAATAAAGAAGATCAAGTTAAAGCATGGGGTAAAATTAATTAAAGAATCCAGTAAAATAATAATTTAGGGGCACAGTGCTAGTGAGAAGATAGTCTTCTAAATGAATACAGTCAAGGAACCATTAAATTATTATTCAAATGCAAATGGGTTAGAAGGTCGCAATTAAAAGATCTAGAATTGAAGGAAGGTCGAGTAAGTCAAGGTGGAAATACAGTCACATAGCTGGGTAGATGACTAACAACACTTGTGTATATACTACTATCATGGTCATGAGTGACATGGCAATTAGTGTGGAATACTTCTGACTCATTAGGGCTACCTTTGTGGCCTACCATTAATATTTAACTCAAGTTTTCTCCAAAAGTTTCAAAAATAAAACTTTCAAAAATACCATCAACATTTGTATTCACTCCAAGTCGTTCAAATTTATCATAAAAAAAATTTAAATCATTCTCATAAATCTCAAAGCAAATTTTTTTATCACGTTACTACTAACCTTTTCCAACATTAACGTTTAAATTCAACTATTTAACTCAAGAGCTCAAAATTTACGAATCCATAAAAATTTCACAATCAATCAAAATTTAACACTATAAAATATTTCCTACAACTCATAATAAACTCTTAGCATATTAAAAGCAATCTCAAAATTTAGCTCAATGCTCTCATCAATTTTAACTTATATTCATGCTAAGTTATTCCAACAAAATCGCAACTTTTAAATGGTAACTTCCTTTAATCAATCAAAATAACTTTCCATCACATCCTTCAAAATTCTCCCAAAATTTTTAATATTAGCAATCCCACATTAAACTAAAATTTTCAAATAACCTTTATCAGTCAAAATTCTTTTTACCAAAAATCTAAATAGATTTGTAAATCCTCAATCATATGACACAATTTAAAATAAAGAAAAATTCTCAAAAATCGTTTTCAATTATTGTAAACCAAAATTTACCATCATTACTTCCACTTAAAATTTAAAATTTAATAAACACGAAAATCGCAAGTTATACAACTCAAATTTAAATAATTCCTATGGCCATTTTTTAAAAAAAGCTAAGATCATTTTCAAACCAAATTTATAATTGTGCAAAGGTGTATAACTATAATACAATAAATCATAAACATCAAAACTCGAAAATCAAATAAATTTTATATTTGTTCAAAGATGTATATCTATCACCCAAAACTCACAATTATCACAACTCGAAAAGCAAATCAATTTTATACTTGTACAAAGATGTATAACTATAACTAAATATCAAATCTCAAAAGCCAATCAATTTTTAAATCAATGGTATAAAGAATCTAGCTATATTTTTTTTCCTTCCTGTAGTATCAATCCTATGGTGTTTACTATTTAGAAATCTTAATATTAAAACCTTCCTTGGTAGTATCCTACTTTACAAATTACTAATCATTAATCACACTAATAAAAAAACTTTTTAACTCAATTAGAGTCTTGAATGTATTCCAATTGCCAATATAACCATTCTAGCCATGTGTTTGACCTATGAGCATATACTAGTGTAGTCATCTTCCTAGTTGACACTAAGCACGAAAATAAGAATCAACAGTAGAAAGGAATCAAGCAAGATGTAATTCAAGGAGGTCGAACAAGAGTTCGAAATTTGAAGCCAAGGGAAGAGGTCAAGCTGAATGGATGAGATTCCTAGATTCTAATCCTATGTTGCAGGCTCACATCGGTACAATAATGTAACCGAAGTGACAAACTTGACCTGCATGGGCCACCACAAAAACATGTCATGTCCCAGTCCCAAAATACTTAGGACTAGGTACATATCCATGCCAGCTGCATACATACGAAGTATACTCCAATATATGGAAACTCGTATGTAAACATAAGCTGTAAAATGCAGTAGAACCACAATAACTAAATCTCATCCACTAGATAAATAAATGATATAAAAGCAACTTCGAATTTGTCATGTATACAATCGTTGGGCGGAGACAAAGTCCACTACCAACTATCTCGAATAAATATACAAGAAGGAATAGATGAAATAACAAGACGAGCCAAGTGCAATCCCCTTCGAAAGGATGGAGAAGATCACGGCCTCGGCGGGAACACATGCAATATCACGAAGCACACACCTGGAGAGATAACCAGGTCCTCAGAGGGACGTAACAAGATACATAAAGAATATGCCATAATAAACTGAATATAATATGCCACAAACCGAAATAAGTGACAAGACGACAATAAGGTAATCTAACCGTACTACAGTGTTTATGCAGTTAAGAACAAACCTCCAACGCATGGGCACTCTGGCTCAGTAGCAGTAATCTCAGGTATGGCCCATCAGGATACCAGGGACCTCAAAGCATAACATTCATCGAATGTCAGAGGCCAGCAGTAAATCAGTATCAGGATCCATGACCGTATCTCCCGCAGATAACCGGCAATAGGGAAGTGCATACTTGGCCCATACGTTAAGGAACTGTTCTTCCTACCCAATGTCTAATAGAGTCACATCCATGTCTCATATACCTCTACTAACTGCTAAGTCTCCTAACATGCCTCTATTAGCAGTTAGCCCTATCGCATGCGTATGGGGGATCAGCCCACACAAGAACCTCTATATGTACTCATCTCACACATCCTCGTGGTACAACTGTGTCAATGTATATGCGATACACTACAGACGGTAGTCTCTTAACTCTAAGTCTATATGCGGTCAAAGGATAATAACAAAGTATATCTAATATCACTGAGCAGACAGTAAATCAAGAACAGTAAGAACTAAAAATAACTAAACAGTGATATGTAATAAAATGCAAACTAAATATAAACAGTATAATGGCAAGGTATCTTGCCTGAGGGTGGTGCGAGAAGCAGCAAAATCCAACAATCAGAATCGTCAACACGAAAGTCAAAATCCACAAGAAGCTCCGGATGCTGAAACAAACATCACGAACGAGTTTGGAATAAAAGATATGCCTAAAAATGCCTGTCCAAAAGTTAAATTCTGGAACAGGGACAAAATCGTAATTTCGGGTCAAAACGATATCCGCCGTTGGACCCACTTTGTACCAAAATGCGTGCCAATATCTACGGTCTCTAAAGTCGTCAAACTACATGTCTATGAATTTGTTTTGAGGAGACGAACCCAACGGTATGTCCAATTTTGGATTCCGGTGGGCTGTGCACAAAATCGTCCGTTGAGTGGGATTGTGGGCCGCCAAAATAGCGTCCCGATCAACGGTCTCAGAATCGGACCAACCTTGGCTCACAGGATCAAAAAATATTTTGAGTCCAATGGCGCAAGTTTCGTCGCGATTTGATGAGTGTACACAAAATTGTGGCTTAATTTGCAAAGAGTCGATACGGGGGTATCTCGACGGATACGCACTGATTTCGTCGCGCATATGCAACGAAATCGGGTTCCGTCAGTTCCCACACGTCAACAACATCCATACGCGCCTTTCGATGCGTATAGTGCACGACCACGTCACCCGGTTTGTCGAGATGGACGCCGTATCGGGGTGTTTCTGTACTTTTGAAAACAGAATTTACAGTTTTTCGAAAACTTTAACAACGTGTAACTTTCTACATACTAGATGAAAAATGAATCCAAAAGGTGCGTTACAATCTCGGTCAGGTTTTCTTTGACTTCCTTCAATTAGTTTTTACGAAAGCTTAATGGACAGCAAGAAAAGTGGCCGACAAGTTGGTGTTTTACGACAGTTTTTAATATTCAGAAAAGTGGTTTTTCTCCAACTTCGTCTCGATTTTTCGAGCAAGTTAGATGGCCATGTCAAAATCCACTGGGGGATCTCGAAGAGGGTCAAGTCTACTTTCCAGAACATTTTACGGATCGAAAATCGGTGCTACGAGTAAAAAGTTACGCCGTGGGAAAGTGGGGTACCTTGAGTGGAAAAACTGCTCCGTAGGTGACGCGGGGCTGACTTCCGATGCTCCGTTCATCGCGCACAAAGCTCCGTCGCTGGTGAAACAAATTCGTAGGCGAAAGGGTATGATCAGCCTCAATTTTCGTTTTGGAAGATTAGGATTTTGAGGCTTGTGGAAAAAGTTATATATAAAACAAATTATGTGAAAACCTAATACAACTATTATTACTAATACCCATACCAATGGCCCACTCACAAACATGTTCGCGGGGCTTGCTGCTGTACGCAGCAAGCATGGTGAGGGGTGGAGCCCGCCCCTTTAAGGGGTGGGTTTGTTTCTTTTTTTTTTCTTTTCCTTTTCTTTCTTTTCTTTTCTTTTCTTATTCCTTTTCTTATCTAAATCTTTTCAAACTTTATAAATATATCTCCAAAAATCTTTTAAATACAATAACACTTTAAATATCATATATCCAAATATTTAATATATAAAATATCTACATATTTATATAAATTCATCTTACAATAATCAATCTCAATAATAATAATAATAATATCTAAATAGAATGGACATATTTTAATCTCCATGAAATAACTTAAATTATAATAAAATAATAATAATCGTCCCAATGGGTGAACTTTACCGCTCACCCATGTGTGGGTCCAGGAACATGTACAATATTATAAAATATTATTTAATAATAAAATACCATTAATTGTACAAATATTTAAATAATTAGAAATTGTACATAAAATTCTAAAATAGTTTAGGAAATATTTCTAAGTACATAAAATATGTCTACATTGCCACATTTGGTCACACTACCTGCTTACATAGGCTAAAATTGGTTCGGGCCCAATTCAGACTGGTTTGGACAACCCGGATCATCTAAAAATCAATATATAAAGTAATATCTAAATAAAATATTTTAAATGCGTTATTTCACAACTCGGCCTGCTTTTCCTAGTTCGGACTGAACTATGGCTAGGCCTCCCACGACATGGCTAATATACTGGTCAAAGCACACTACTACATCTTTCGTGCCAAAATTCATGGTCGCCTTGTGTTCCAAAATTCAACAATGGCTAAGGTCATTTCTAATGAAATAAATAATAAAATCATAAATTGCATAAAATAAATTTGAAGTCTATTAAAATAATAAAAATAATTTTAAAAAAAATAGGGATTTTACAGACTCGGGCTCGGGCTCAGGCTCATGAGGCGTAATGTGGCATTTTGTTGGCACACTTTGCACTTAGCACGTCAGCATCGTCGCTAGACGCATAGTGCGCTTAATTGCGCTCGTTACGCGAGCCACTTGCGCGGCCACGTTACGCGAGCCCAGTTACGCGGCCCGTTACGCGAGCCCAGTTACGCGCGCCACGTTACGCGGGCCTCGTTACGCGAGCCCGGTTACGCCGGTCCAGTTACGCAGTCCAGTACGTGCAGTGTGCGCAGCGTGCGCAACATGCATAGAGTACACAGTGTGCGTAGTGTACGTAAAGTACAAATCATGCTGGTTACGCGAGTGGCACAACTTGCGGCAGAACATGTCTTTGCATGTTCAGAGCGGTTGCTCCATGTTCGGGGTAGTTATTACCACGTTCCTAACATTGTGCTAACCGGGCAGTTGTTGCAGGGGCCTATATAAGGTCTCCTCCTTCTCTCTCACAGAAAGGGACTAATACACAAGTAGTAGACAGAAAGTTTACAAGTATTTAGAAGCTGTGAGAGAGAGAGAGGTATTGTACCAGCATTGAGTTTGCACGGGAGTTCGTGTTCATCCGAGGAGTCAGAAGAACAAGAGTATTCCAAGTTCTCCGACGAACTTGTTGGTTCCTGGAAACTATTCGTGTGGGACGAATAAAGCTTTGAGCAATGGTGATCATTCATCCCAGCAGGAGTTTTTCCATCGTTTGCCTGTCACCTTCTTCGTTTATCAGAATTCTATTAGCGCACCTTCGGTGAAGTGTTCGAGTTGGTAGAAATCTGTGCACCTTCTGTGAAGTATTGCATCACCTTCTTCGTTTATCAGAATTCTATTAGCGCACCTTCGGTGAAGTGTTCGCGTTGATAGAAATCTGTGCACCTTCTATGAAGTGTTGCATTAGTAGAATTTTCTGTTACGTACCTTCTGTGAAGTGTTATGTAATAACGATTGTTTTTTACAATTGTTACGAATTCTCAGTTTTCTATCGAAAAATTATGCCCCGGCAATAACAGATCCAAGCCGCTTCCCCCGACCGCCGGACCCCCACCATCCAGGACGACCTTGTACGTGCTCCTGGACACGCCTTTCCCCAGAACCTCCGCCGTGGCCTTCAGAAGGGATTCCAGTCGGAGCTCCTGCCCTTCTTCGAAACGAATGAGTCCCTCTCCATCATCATCGTTCCTCTTCTCGTCGTCCTAACGTTCATCGAGTTGTAGCACTACTGGACGTAGTCCCTCGTGGACCACACGGTACTACCACAAGAACCGCCACGGACACGAGAAAATTGCAAGTGCATTGGCTAGGCCGACAGCCAGGACTGCGGTCGTGCCAGCTTAATTGAGCCAACTGAAGCAGTCGGAGATTGACTGCAAGTTGGAAGAGGTGATCCACAGAGAGCTAATTAAATTCCTGCCAAAAGTCGACACCAGAAACCTTGAAAATCGATGGTCAATCTCCCCGGACGGACGGTTCTCCGACATTGTTGGTTGTATCTCCTTTCCGGTTGCTTGCTCAAATGGTGTGGTGGTGGTGGTGGGTGAGTGTGTGATTGTTAATGTAGTTCTAGGAGGTGGGATTATGTGGTATAGATAATTGAGATTGGTTCAGCCCTTACAATAGAATTCTCTTTTAAGGCACGTGGGCCCAATTCAATATCACATCTTATGGGCCAACTCTAGTTCGGATCACACCGCGTTCCCAACAAGTGATATCATAGCCCGTGGTTACGGGGCTAGTTAAGTAATTTAGTCCAACATTGGTTAGGAGGTGACCTTACATGAGAATTCTCTTTTAAGGCATTTGGGCCCACCTTATGGGCCAACTCCAGTTCGGGTTACACTGCGTTCCCAACATGTCGATCTCCCCGGCCAGACGGTTCTCTGTCACGTTGGACTCCTCGAGCTAGTCGTGAGCGTGCAGTCTTTCCAGCCCACCGGAGAGGAAGTTGCGCTCCGCTCTCAAACTCAGCAAACGCGGGAGCGAGATGTCTAGAGGTCCGGTGAGCCAGTTGTCGGAGAGGAGGAGATGTCAGACGTGGTAGAGTGCCGCCGAGAGCGTTCCTTCTGAGGCTGAGGACCTACAGTCGGCTCAACTCGAGCAGCGGAGCCAGTACGTTTCCTACAAGAGACGCGCCGTCGAGCCGCACGCTCACGACTCTCCCTCAGCGGCATTCTACACCAGCCCAGGAACCCAAGCACGGATCGACGCCGTTAGTTTCCGGAATCCCTCCTAGTGGGATTCGAACTCCGCCTACAAGGGCCACATGGCTCCACACTAACCACTTAGACTAGCGGTTATTGGCAATTTAGTTACTATATATATATATATATATATATATATATATATATATATATATATATATATATATTATATATATTAAAAAAAATGCAAACAAACCAAAATATCGAATAAACAGAAAACAGAACCGATTTAATTCGTTTCGGCTTGATTCGGTTATGAGCCAATTCGATTCGGTTTTTATTATGTTTATTCGATTTTCGGTCCAACTTCGATATTTCGGTTCGGTTTGAACCGAATTAACAGAATGTTTACCCCTATCTGCAATGGCCAAGTGTAGGAAACAAAAGAAGAAGAAGAAGAGAGAACTAGAGATAGTAGCAGAGCACTGATAGAGCAAAGCCATGAAGTTGGTACTGATTGAAATTTTGGGTCATGTAAGTGAAGATTGAATAGATGATGCAGAGGACAAAGAAATGATTCCAAAGATGGGGTTATGGTATGTTTGGAGCCAGGTGAACTTTGAAGGTCTCTAGATATTCTTCTTTCTTGAATGGAAAAACAAAAATCTTCCACAGACAAAATCATAGTTTTTTTTTATGTTTGTTACAACAAAGGAGACGCTATGGAGGAGAACAAAGCTTACAAATGCAGGGAACACTTTCTTGGTCTATGATACTGAGACTAATATGTGCAAGTGATCATAACCATGGCAAAGCAGTTTTGACACCAACGAGGCTAAGTTCAACCAATATATGCTGAGAAGCTGGAAATGCTGATGGTTCAAGTCCATATAGCGCAGAAAATCAGTGGAAATTTGAAGTGGTAACTCAATTTGCAGATCCAGCAGAGACATTCTGGTGCTTGTTGCTATGCTCAACACCTCAGCCATGCGAGTAGCACCTGCATGCACAGTCGATGAGGATTAGACCATCAGTTGGAGAAGAGAAACGTAACAATCCTGACCATAGAGAAAATGTTAAATATTTAATATATAAATGGGTTTTTTTTCTTTTTCTGTTGTTAACTTCCCAAAAATATATCTGTACTTGGGCCTTGTTTGGTTCGCGGAATGGAAAGGGAATGAAAGAAATCAACTACTTGATGTTTTCTCTTCTTTGGAAAATTGAAGTTTCCGTAAAATTTTTTTTCCCAGTATTTGAAAAAGTCAAAACAATTGAAAGAAAAATAAATCTTAGCGTGGGAAAGTGAATCTTTGGGTCCCTATTTTAATGGGATTTTTTGACTTTCATCCTATTTACTAGTATGAATTTGTACTTACTGTTGGTGTTTTTGCCTTTGGACTAGAAAAGATAGTCCCACATCGGCTACACCAAATGGTGAGTATCTCAATATAATGCATTGCTTGTGTTGAGGTGTGCACATGAGGTGTAGTGGGGCACAAGTTTGTGCCATGTGGGAGTATTTTTCTAGAAGGAAAAAGGATTAACTCCAACAAGGATGCAAGTTGATTTTTGTTGTGCGGACTCGGACTCGGACTCCAGGATTGTCTCGTGCATGCACGGGAGTGTTCGGGGGGTAGGCGTGGACTGGCACACTTCTGTGCTGATTGTGGGATGATCTAAAATATCAAACTCTATTTTTGAGTATTGGTATTTTAGTCCCACATCGGATAGGAGAAGAGGTGAAGTCTCAACTCCACTCTATAAATAGAGCCCCTTGACCTCCTTTGAAAGATGCACCAAGAAGAGAGTTGAGGGAGTCTGTTAAGTCCAGGAAGCCCGTTCAAGTCTCAAATATTGACTTACGAGCGTTCCAGAAGTTCTTCGTGAACTTGCTGGTTCCTGGAAGCTGTTCGTGCTCGTGTGGGGCGAATAAAGCTTTGAGCAACGGTGGTTCATTCACCCCAGCATCTCATTCTCGTCTATCATCGCTGCTGTTGCCTTTTACAGTAACTTCTTTTTAGAAGCTCTACTGCCGATAGTTGCTTGCACAAAGTCTCTTTAGATTTTTTGTATATTACGTAGAATCTTTTTAGATCCTCGTAATTCAGAATCCTCCAGGATCTCTGTTGCACATCTTCTTTAAGGTGCTGCATTTGAAACGTTGTGTGTACAATTGTTCCAGTTTCAGAATTTTCCATCGAAAATTGTGTCTCGGCACTAACAATCTCAAAGCTTTATTGAGAAGATGGATAATTCTCGTGCTTCACTCATCGATACCGGCTTTAACAAGTTGGAGAAATTCGATGGCGAACACTTCCAGATATGGAGACGAAAGGTCACTTTAAATTTTCAACTCGTGAATGTTGATCACGTGCTGTCAGAAGAAGAACCGATCGTTCCAACCACTGGATCTGCTGCGGCTGTGGCCGCTGCTACGACCAAGCAAGCGAAGTGGAAGAGAGAAAACAGTATATGCAAACTACTGATACTCAATTCCATGGAAGACTCTCTGGCAGAGTCCTACTCCAAGAAGACATCTGCCAAAGAGATATGGGACTCCTTGGGAAAGCTCTATGAAGATGACGAGAACCGGTCAAAGATCTTCATGGTAGAAAAATATCACAAGTGGACCTTCGAAGACGAGAAGGCGATGTTGTCCCAAGTGAAGGAGTTTCTGAAGTTGCGTCAGAAACTAGAAGACGAGAACATACCCCTCGTCGACAAGTTTGTCGTTGGAGGGATCGTCTCGAAACTTCCTACAGAATTGAGCAACTTCTAAGCAAGGATGCATCGAAAGAAGATGAAAATTAGCTTGGAAGATTTCTTGCAAGAGATCCATGTTGAGGACGAGATGCGCTCTCAACAGAAGATGGATACTCTGTCCAAACAACTGGCGAAGGCAAATCTGGTCCAAACCAGAGAGTACCAGGGGAAGCAGGCTGCTTCTCATCGCAAAAAGAAGGACTTCACGAATCTAAAAGTGAAGGGTCCTGCTTTCAAGCAGCAGAAGTCCAAGTCCCATGCGACTTGCTTCAATTGTGGCAAGAAGGGCCACTACAAATCCGAATGCAAGTCCAAGCCCAAAGAACAAGGTGAGCCTAGTAAGGTTTCTATGATTACTAATCTAGTTGCCATGATAGCACAGGTTGCAACTGTGGGGGCTGACTTGGACTGGTGGATAGACACTGGTGCGACCTGCCATGTCTGTTCAGACAAAGACTGGTTCGTCTCTTATGAGCCAACTTCAGAGAAGGTCATAATGGCAAACCAGGCACAAGCTGAAGTACTGGGGATCGGGACGGTGGAGCTGAAACTCACATCGGGGAACACTCTGACGCTTCAAGGTGTGAAGCATGTTCCAGTAATTGCTAAGAACCTGATCTCTGGAAGTCTGCTCTACAACGCAGGCTTGAGGATGGACATCAATGCTGGCCAGTTGGTGATGTCCAAGAAGGGTACATTCTTCGGAAAAGCTTTCCAAACTGAAGGAATGTACAAGATTCAGCTTGTTGTAACCCATCATGATAATATAAATGCAATCACTTTTTCTGATTATTCTCTTGAGTTGCGGCATAATAGGCTAGGACATGTTCATTGTAAAAGGATTAACAGAATGTCTAGTCTAGGACTTATCTCCAAGTATGGGGGTAAGGTAGAGAAATGCGAAGTATGTGCTCAGACGAAGATCACAAGGAAACCCTTTCACAGGGTCCATCGAAGCACAGATCTTCTGGAGTTGGTTCACTCAGATATCTGTGACTTCAAACAATTCTCTACAAAGGCCGGGATGAAGTATTTCATTACTTTCATCGATGACTTCTCAAAGTATACTTTTGTCTACTTGCTCAAGTCTAAAGACGAAGCATTCGAGAAGTTCAAGGAGTTCAGGGCCGAGGCTGAGCGGCAAACTAGACAACAACTCAAGAGGTTAAGGAGTGATCGAGACGGAGAGTATCGGTCTCATGAATTCTTATCATTCTGCAAAGAACATGGAATCATCAATGAGACAACGGCTCCGTACTCTCCTCAATCCAATGGAGTAGCAGAAAGGAAGAACAGAACGTTGACAAAGATGATCCATGCTGTTGACTGCGGGTCTTCCAAAGTGTTACTGGGGAGAAGCTGCATTAACGGCAACGTTCATTCTGAACAGAGTGCCATATGCAACTTCCGACATAACTCCTCATGAACTCTGGTTCAAAGTCAGACCTAACTTAATGTCATTCGAGTGTGGGTGTCTGGCTTATGTGAAGCTCCCGGATCTGAAGATTCAGAAGCTGGGGACAAGGACTACGAAGGCGATCTTCTTGGGGTATGCGAGAAGAGTGATGCTCGAAGATTCTTGATATCGAGTCAAACCATATCATCGAATCTTGCGATGCTGAATACTTTGAAGACAAGTTTGCAAAACACAAGAATATTGTCCTCGCGGATCTTCCGGAGAATGATAAGGGTACAAAGCAGACAGAAGTATTTAATGAACTAGTAGTCCAAGATGAAGCTGTCGTCAAGAAGACACCAGCTGAACCAGAACTCGCTGAGCCGTCAACTAAGCGAACGAGGAGGCCGAAAACTTCGGAGATGACTTCGTCACCTATCATGTGGAAGCAGATCCGCTTACCTATGATGAGGCGATGAAGACCAGAGATGCTGTATTCTGGAAGGAGGCGATAGACAACGAGATTGACTCAATCACCTCCACAACACATGGATATTGGTTACCTGCAAGAAGGAGCAAGATCCATCGGATGCAAATGGATCTTCAGAAGAAGATGAAAGCAGATGGAACCATTGACAATTCAAGGCCAGGCTAGTGGCCAAGGGTTTGCTCAGAAGCAGGGGATCGACTACTTTGACACTTATGCTCCAGTAGCTCGGATGACAACCATCAGATTGTTAATTGCTCTAGCAGCAATACACAAGCTGGTGATACATCAGATGGATGTGAAAACGACATTCCTTAATGGCGAGCTGACCGAAGAGATCTACATGCAACAACCAGAAGGTTTTGTCGTCAGAGGTCTGGAAGACAAAGTCTGCAAGTTGATGAAGTCTCTGTATGGTTTGAAACAAGCTCCCAAAATATGGCATAAAAAATTTGACAAGGTGATAAGGTCAAATGGCTACAGGGTCAGTGAAACAGACAAGTGTGCCTATACGAAGTTTGCTGACGGAAGAGGAGTAATCGTATGTCTTTACGTGGACGACATGCTAATCCTAGGTACGGATTTAAGCTGCGTCACAGAGACAAAGAAATTCCTCTCGACCAAGTTCAGTATGAAGGACTTGGAGGATGCCGACGTAATCTTGGGGCTCAAGATCATCCGGACAGGCACTGGAATAGCGCTGTCACAATCTCATTATATTGAGAAGATGCTCACTCGCTACGGGTATCAAGATCTTCCTTTTATTGATACACCGTACCGGAGTGATCAGAAGCTGGAGCCAAATTCGAGGAAAAGCGTCAGGCAGTTGGAGTACGCTAGCGTCATCGGAAGCTTGATGTACGCTACTACTGCCACAAGGCCTGACATAGCTTTGCAGTGGGAATGCTGAGTCGGTTCACTAGCAATCCAGGCGTTGAGCACTGGAAAGCTGTGAAGTGTGCTATGAGATATTTCAAGAAAACTCAGACATATGCACTTTTCTACAGCGGAGATCCGTCAGTATGGAAGGCTTCAGTGTTGCTAGCTGGTGTTCAGATATGGAGAGCGAGTATTCCACAGGTGGATTCGTATTCGTCATGGGTGGAGCTGCTATATCGTGGAATTCGAAGAAGCAGACTATGTTATCTCGCTCCTCCATGAAATCTAATTCTTTGCATTGGATGCTGCTGCAGATGAAGCAGAGTGGCTTCGGGAGCTCATGTATGATCTTCCGGTGGTTGGGGCTCAGATACCGGCAATACCGATATGTGACAACCAGGCGCAGCAGCAGTGGCATCAAATGAACTCTTCAACGGGAAGAAGAGAACGGTGCGGTTGAAGCACAGAGCAGTACACGATCTTATCAAGAGAGGTTTATTGCAGTGATTGATGTTCGGAGTCAGAGAACCTGACGGATCCGTTCACCAAGGGCCTCAAGCGCCAGCTGGTCGATGACACAGCTTGTAAAATGGGCTTGAAGGCATTCTAATATTGTGTTATTACATTCCTACCATAAAATTTTATGCTATTAGTTTAAAGAGAAATCTACTAGGCATCTAGCTTTTGGTTCAAGGGAGGACTATTAACCAGAAGAATATCAGGAACGGTGGGTACTTGTCCTAGTGACATGGAGAGGTTACGGACCTACAACCACTGTTGTCTACTGTTGTTTTCTGCAAAACGGATCCTGTGGGAAGGTTGGCTTAAATGCCTTAATGAGTTCTCAGGCAGAGTGAATGCCTGGAGTGCTTTACAGGAAGCACGGTAGAGCAGCACTACAAGGAGTGTAACTCTATGCTACAGTGGGGTGACTCTACCATGAGGTTCCCAGGTAGGGTAATGCCTCGGCTTTGCAAGCCAAGTCACAGCGGAGTAGCACCGCAAATAGGCAGGTAGCCTAATGCTGTATGATAATCGTAATAAGAGAGGTAGACAGCACTACAAAGAGGACGATGTCCTCATGTTACAGTGGCATGACACCACGAAGAGGTACCAGGTAGGATAAAGCCTCGGCTTTGTGAGCCATGTCATAGCGGCGTAACACCGTACGGAAGCGCAAGGCTTCATGCTGGGTAGTTTTGGCACTACAAAGAGGCCTGTGACCTCATGCTACAGTAGTATGACACTACGATGAGGTACCCATGTGGGTAATGCCTCGGCTTTAAGCCATGTCATAGCGGCGTAGCACCGCAAAGAAGCGCAATGCTTCATGCCATGACTCTTTATAAAGAACTCACCTATAGTGTATGGACAGAGATATCAGGCCGTCTCTTGAGGGTAAACTTGTAGACGCCCAAAAATTATACACTGAAACCAGGCTGGCACAAGGCCTTCAATGTGCAGCCAGAAGCACAGTTGATGTCATTATGTGAGTAGGAAGAATTGCAGTTATGGTGCAGAATTCAAGGCTTAGTCCATTCTTGTATCATGCTGTTATTTAACCTATGCGGGAAGATTCAAGTCGTAGCGACATCTCTCCTAATGCATGATGGGCAGTCACTGTGGGGAACGCTCAACCCATATATTGAGATATATGGGGGATTGTTGTGTTTTTTGCCTTTGGACTAGAAAAGATAGTCCCACATCGGCTACACCAAATGGTGAGTATCTCAATAAATGCATTGCTTGTGTTGAGTGTGCACATGAGGTGTAGTGGGGCACAAGTTTGTGCCATGTGGGAGTATTTTCCTAGAAGAAAAAAGGATTAACTCCAACAAGGATGCAATTTTTGTTGTGCGGACTCGGACTCGGACGCGGACTCCAGGATTGTCTCGTACATGCACGGGAGTGTTCGGGGGTAGGCGTGGACTGGCACACTTCTATGCTGATTGTGGGATGATCTAAAATATCAAACTCTATTTTTGAGTATTGGTATTTTAGTCCCACATCGGATATGAGAAGAGGTGAAGTCTCAACTCCATTCTATAAATAGAGCCCCTTGACCTCCTTTGAAAGATGCACCAAGAAGAGTTGAGGGAGTCTGTTAAGTCCAGGAAGCCCGTTCAAGTCTCAAATATTGACTTACGAGCGTTCCAGAAGTTCTTCGTGAACTTGCTGGTTCCTGGAAGCTGTTCGTGCTCGTGTGGGGCGAATAAAGCTTTGAGCAACGGTGGTTCATTCACCCCAGCATCTCATTCTCGTCTGTCATCGCTGCTGTTGCCTTTTACAGTAACTTCTTTTTAGAAGCTCGACTGCCGATAGTTGCTTGCACAAAGTCTCTTTAGATTTTTGTGTGTATTACGTAGAATCTTTTTAGATCCTCGTAATTCAGAATCCTCCAGGATCTCTGTTGCACATCTTCTTTAAGGTGCTGCATTTGAAACGTTGTGTGTACAATTGTTTCAGTTTCAGAATTTTCCATCGAAAATTGTGTCTCGGCACTAACACTTACATCCCCACTTTTTAATTTTATTTGACTTACGTCCCACTTTTTGTCACGAAAATACTTTTCGTGACAAAATAAATATTTTTCGTGACAAAATAAATACTTTTCGTGACGAAAAGTGGGACGTAAGTCAAATAAAATTAAAAGTGGGATGTAAGTACAAATTCATATTAACAAGTGGGATGAAAGTCAAAAAATTCCTTTTTTTTTTCTTTGGAATTTTTTTTTTTTTCTCTTTTCCATTGGCATCCAAATATTGAAAGAATTGACTTTTCTTTTTCAAAATCATGATACTGCAAATCAAACGTGGCCTTAATTTCAAAAGCAACCTTAATTATATAGCCTCCAAACTATTTTGTTAATCTTATATCATGCATTTACATTGAAATTTGACAGATATCAATCCAATACGTCCCATGATGAGAAAGAATTAATCAGAAGTTGATCAGTCAGGAACTCGATCCATGGACCTTTTAATGTGTTGTATGATTATTGAGCTCACTTAGAAGCTACAAAAAGAAGTCTTGGACGTGTACAAATGTTGATATCTCACTTAGTAACAAAATGTATCAATGTCTTATTTACGCATGCTTCTGGAATTAAGTATATATATTTTTTTTTTTGCTAAATTATAACTTAATATATATTTTGGCTAAATTATAATCTCGACTATTATTTTTTTTAAGTTGATATCTTCAACTTTTATAGTACTAATTTAATCAATCAAACGACGGCTGTTTCGACAGGAAAATGCTACGTGGGACCATGTAAACACGGGTGGGTTGTAGGAAGGTTGTAAGAATTTGGCAGTAAACTTAGCATTATTGTCGGAAATCTCTCCTTTTCCGCCCCGATTTCTCTCCTTTCTCCCCTATCACCACTCTCGCGTAGGGGATCCCTGAGGACCCGCCTCCCGATTTCGTCCCGCCGAGCGGCGCCCTCGCCTCCGCCCCCCGGGCGGCGGTCCAGGACCGGACCAAATTCCTCGGCGCCGATGTAATCGTTTCTTCCCCCTCATTTCTTTTTGTGTCGATTACCTCTACTATTTAGGAATTTCTGATTGAAAATTGATGCGATGCGAGCATTGTTCTTATGGGGACTTCATGGTTCGTGTCGAGAAATTTGAGATTAGGGTTTAGTCACTTTAATGTTTCTAGACGCTTATTGCGTTCGTTATGCTGAGGAGTTTGTATTTATTGGGCTAAACTACAGGATTCGGCGTGACCTAGTATTGTATTTTTTGAGTGTATTTGCCTTGTTCCGGTACTAGTCCGACATGACACGACACGACACGGACACACCACGATTTAGGTCTGATTTGGACTCGCTACTTTTTAAGCTGCCGCAAAACTGAACTAGATTTTTTATTTTTTGATAAGCTGCTGGCACTAAACAGCTTTTGGCGTTGCTTTTGAAAAAAAAAGGCAATCCCAAACCCAGAATTATGGAGCTTATTTTTTTTAATCATATTTCTAAAAGAACAATGGTCGCATTTTATTCTATCATACTTTTATTTGTTCATCGAATAAGTAAATTGTGGTCTAATAAGAAAAAAAATACTTAGTTTGGCTGATTAAAAAAAGGCATGCTTTTGGCCCGAAGCCGAAAGGGCCGGTTTCAGGTAGGGCGGATCTAGAAATTTCCAGGGCAGACTACAATAATATATACTTAAATTAACATAATAAACTATGAAATAGTTATGAGAAACATGTAGAGAAAACTATCAACAGGACTCCGAAGAAGGCCATAGTAAGTAAAAAAGTGTACTTCAAGGTTCGCAATACCGACATCGGACGCTTCCTATGAGTATCAGTATCGGCTTTATTGGCACTATCGTTTTTATCGGAAAACAATTAATTACTAAAATTTTAGAAAAAATATCATATATTTATGCATAATTTTAAGTATTTCATGTGTTGTTTCTTAATAATTTTGGAATTAAACGAAATAGTAGTCACCCTTGCCGATTGGATTACTTGCGATAGATCTTCTTTTACAACCCTACTATGCTTTTACACCCTTACCGAATGGTCTTTTTAATTCCATTTTTTTGCCGGATTGACCGAAAAAGAGACCTCGATGTCGGTATCGATCGGTATCGGATGGGGACATGCCAAATCGTACCGGTATTGACCGTAACGGATCAGTATCGACCGATACTGCAAACAATGGTATCTTTGAGTGTATGTCGTTCATGATATACTATCGAATAGAATGCAACAGTACCATGCTCGTCCTGATTACCTACTGTTCAGATACTGAGCGGTGACAACCACAAAAACAAGAATTAAGCACCATGAATCAACCAAGTTAGTTTTTGTTAATTTCTCATCCATAACTACTGCAAAAAGATAAGGGTCTAAATATTGATCCTTGATGTAAGTCAATGGTAGTAGAAAATAGTTTAATATCTCCTTCAATAATTCACACGATGGTTGTAACTCTATCATACATATCCTTAATAGTCTTAATATAAGTGCTAGGAACTTGTTCCTTCTTCAAAGCTCGCCACGTTATCTCCTTAGAAACTTGATCACAAGCTTTCTACAAATCAATAAATCCCATATGTAAATCTTTCTTTTTCTCTCTAAATCTTTTCAAATACATCGCATTCTAATATGCTTAAAATTTCAGGTGCTTCTTGGACAATGCTTCAAACATTTCTTGACACTTGTTCTTTGATTGTCATTGCACATGGTGAATATTATCTTTCTTTCCGCTAGGGGTGAGCATTCGGTTTATTCGGTTTAAAACCGAACCGAATAAGCAAAACCGAATTCGACCGAAACCGAATAAGCAAAACCGAAACCGAACCGAATTGGTCAATAACCGAACCGAACCGAACCGAATTAAATCGGTTCGGTTTTCGGTTTATTCGGTTTTTCGGTTTTTTTTGGTTTTTTTTTGTATTTTTTTGTTAATATATATAATAACTACCCTAGATATATTTATTATATACATATAGTATATATATATATATATATATATATATATTATATAAACTAAAATTTCTTATTCGGTTTTCGGTTTTGAACCGAAACCGAAACCCAAAACCGAAACCGAAACCGAAACCGAATAAGAAAATTTAGTATTTTCAAAACCGAAACCGAACCGATTTTTTTCAAAACCGAACCGAATCTCTTATTCGGTTCGGTTCGGTTCGGTTTTCGGTTCAAAACCGAATAATGCTCACCCCTACTTTCCGCTATCAATCAAAGACAAAATATCGAAAGGGTTGCAAGTCATGTTTTGTCGTACTTTTTCAACGTTCACAAAGTACAAACTCTATCCATAATATGTGTGTGCATTGTGTGGTGCCTATATATTATAGACATGTCAAGCTTGTACGGGTGAGCATTATTCGGTTTTGGACCAAAAATCGAACCGAACCTAGCCGAATAAGTGATTCGGTCTGGTTTTAAAAAAATCTGGTTCGACGGTTTTGAAAATATTAAAAAAAAAATTATTCGGTTTCGGTCCAAAACCGAATAAGAAAATTTAGTTTATATATATATATATATATATATAGGTCCGGATCAGGAGCCCCGTTTCCGGAGCCCCGCCGAAGCCCTGTGCCCCTTGGCCGTTGAATCACGTGGCATAGCGTGGGCCCCGCACGATCCGATGGTCCGGGGGGGGGGGGGGGGGGGGGGGGGGGGGGGGGGGGTGGGGGGGGGGGGGGGGGGGGGGGGGGGTGGGGGGTGGGGGGGGGGGGGGGGGGGGTTTGCCGGGGCTCAGCTGTTGGTCTTTTTATCCGCACCCTATGGGATGGGCTTTGCTCGGCTCCGCGACTGGTCATATATATATATATATATATATATATATATATATATATATATATTTTTTATATAAACAAAAAAAATGCAAATAAACCAAAAAATCGAATAAACCAAATAAACGAAAACCGAACGATTTAATTAGGTTCGGTTTGATTCGATTATGGGCCATTTCGGTTCGGTCTCTCGGTTTTGCTTATTCGATTTTCGGTTATTCGGTCGGCTTGAACCAAATTAATGCTCACCCCTACAAGCTTGTGCTTCATAGGATCTTCTCTTGGGAGTTCTAAAAATACTATGAGATATGAGTACTTCATTTGAAGGTATATAGAGGTTTTTACTGTAATATCAACAAGATTGGGATTTGGAAATGAATTTGTGAGGTAGGAAGCCAACTAGCTATACTCAGTGGGATAACTAGAGGCAGGACTTCGACTACTTGGGTATGGCTAAGGGAATGATTTTATACTAGATTATCAATATGGTATGTAGGACCGTAAAGTTTCAGATTTTGAAATTTTTCATGAACATAATACGGCACTTCGACATGTAATAATCGGAACCACACATGCCATGATCAAGTTTAGCTATACATTTTAAGTTACTGCTCGTGACCGCACTGGGCGAGCAGTATGCTATTGCTAGTCTCTTGTAGCAGACACTTGCTACAAATTTGCTGCAAGCAGTTGATTGATTTATTCTGTGGACTTCATGCTTGGGTTGGTTGTATTATTGTTCACTGATTTTCTTTAAATTTGCACTTGTTAGTAGTCCAATGGGTATGAATTTTTGTATTGTTTTTGTATGTGTGACAGTGTGAGTTTCAAGGATTGTTTTAGTCTGATAATACTACCAATATAGGTTGATATGAAGAGGTAGTTAAGCTATCTGGAACCTCTTAGAAGTTCGAAAAGCTCAACAGCCTTGTATTTCCTTTAAAGCCTTAAACATGATGCTACTTGTCTTGACATAGCAACAATCGAGTCCATATAGATGGGCTTGCATGGTTCAGGTTAAAAAGAACCATTCCTAGCATGAGTCAATCCTTCGAGGTTGTTTTGCGGGGAATATGATAGAGTCATGTGAGTCTAGACTGGAGTCCATGTGGTTGGAGTCTAGGACTACTCTTACTCCATGGAAAAGAACATCAATGCTCTTGGGAAGAAACAAAGCAGTTATATGCTCTCTCTGCCTCGTTGAGTTTTGCAGGGCATATGTGAGAAGGTCTGTTGTGAGCACAATGCCCCAGTCAGTTTTGAACATGATACTTCCTTTTTGTCTAAGTATCTCTTGATTTCTTTTAGAACTACCAATTTAGTACTTCTTAAGCACAAACACTGCACTGCACATGTATCAGCATGAAGAATTTATGCCGGGTTCATTCCATATGATTTACCTTTGACCCTGTTAGGTAAAATAGTCTTGATCTATGAATTTACGGCTTTTCCTATATCAGTTAGGATGGAAGCCGAAATGTGTTACTGGAGATTAATTGATTTGTTCCAGAGAATTATGTTTGGAAAGGCTTTGGCATAAAGTCGAGGTACGCAGAATCTGTTAGAATGAGGGTGCTGGGCGACGATGAATTAAAGATACTTCTTAGAGTTATTACAAATGAGAATTTTGAGAGAAATGAGGAGGTTGTAATAATGGGCTATTATTTGCCAGGGCTAAACATCAATTTGTCAAGTGGGTTTAAGGTACGTTTGGGAAGGGTGGAAAATGGGAGGAAGAAAAAAGTTGAGGGGAAAGTGAGAGGAAAATTTTTAATGACGGTGTTTGGAAAGGGGAGAGAACATGGGAAAGGAAAATTTGAGAGGAAAAAGTAGGTGGGTCCCACCAAAAAGTTTTCCTCCCAAATGTGGGAGGAAAATGGAGAGATGAGAGGAATTTGAGTGAATTTACTCCACCACCCCTCAAAAAGTTAATATTAAATCATCATTTGAGAATACCAAGGAGGAAATAGTAATTATACCTATATCCATAAACAAATAAAAAATTATTTTTAAACTTTTCCTTCCCCTACTTTTTGTCCATCCAAACAAAGGAAGGAAAAATTAACTTTCCCTCCATTTTCCTCTCCTCCATTTTCCTTCCCCTCAAATTTTCCTCTCCCCCCCCAAATGTTCCCAAACACAATGTAAAGCTGCTCTAAATAATTGGGAGCAAGCTCTCTGCCATGCTGCTTCACTCCAAATTATTGTCATTATAGCGATTGGGTTGTTACCTACCTATAATAAATGTGTCTGCTTTCGCAGCCAAAAATGAAAATAGAAAGGCTACTTCCAGGGGCGGAGCTAGCCATTCGACTCCGTGGGGACAAATAAAATTCTTCAAAATTTTATATGAATTGAATGAAATAAAATGTCTATTTATGAACAGTCCCTTCTAACGATATAGTATATGCAAATGTACATTGAACTATTTTTTTTCCAAAATTAATTGACATATAATTAGTAAAAGTGAAAATAAATTGTATTAAAATTATAATCTTGCCTGCATTTGTAACACTCCTCCAATACTGCAAATCTGGACCCTTTCAAAAAATCCTCCATTGTTATCTTAGCAGAATGCATCGAAAACCTGCATATGATTAAAAAATAGAGCATAAAATTACAAACTCCTCCAATAGTATCCAAAAACAAATCAAAGTATCACTGAGATAGCAAATGATAATTGGAATAGTTGAGCACAACAACATCTCACCTTTGCCATAACCAATTTCCCATTAACAATTTCACAGTAATCTTGCAACATTATCTATGTAGCATGTCTGATCCAATAAACAGTAAGAATTGAACAAAAACACAAAAACTAAATGAATGAAACAAGAGAAATAAAAAAGGACCCACAGACAAACACGCTAAATGGGAAGAACCTGAGTTAAAAGTGGAGAACCATCCCTAATCTCCCACAAAGCACACAAGTACAACACAAATTAAATTGTACTAGGAGTTGGTTGTGGCCTGCCATGCAAGTGTTTCCAACTTGGAGAAGGCAGATTTAACAAGAACATTACCCTCACCTCCCACAAAGCACACAACATAAGTCGAGAACCATCCCTAATCTCCCACAAAGCACACAACACAAGTGAAAATATATTACATAGAACAACAGCAGAGCAACCAATTGACCACTGAAAGTAATGCTCAAACTGATATTGGCAAAGGCTGATACTAAAGTAATGCTCAATACAATAACATCATTCAGAAAAGAAAATTAATGACAACTCAAAACGAAAGTAATGCTACCAACAAGATGCTACAAAATTCTGCCATACTGACAACATTTTCAGACTGATACTAACAAGGGATGCTGCTGCCAAAACTGAAGATAATGCTGCCATACTGACAACAGGCTGCTACAAAATTCTCATTGATATTGCAGAATACTGATAATGCAGAATACTACCAAATGTCACAACCCATCCAACTCCTCTTTGCGCGGTCTCGTTTTGGTAGCGTTGAAGGATCTTTTCATTGTCGAGAGCAGTGAACACATCTTTCTCAATATATGTAACCAAGCAGTCATTCCATTGATCGTCCATCCGGTTCCTCAGTCGATTTTTTACAATCTTCATTGCTGAAAACGCTCTTTCAACCGATGCCGTTGCTACAGGTAGTAGGATTGGGAGTATAGGACTCTTGAGCCTTGAGAGTTGGGGACTTGGTCTGCTATTTCAATGTGGCTGCTCTTCTTTTTGGTGTGTGGTACTGTGGTGGGACCGTGGGGGCATGCAAGAGTATATGAGTTGCTTTGTAAAAAAAAAAAAAAAAAAAAAAAAAAATTCTGAAAAAAACTCAAAATCGTGGGGGCAGCTGCCCCAATCTCTTATGTGTGGCTCCGTCCATGGCTACTTCCAAATTGTCTCTTTTCTGACAATTAAAGTGCAAATTGCAATGTGCCTAAGGAATGAATTTTTGTTATGGAATGAAAGAACATGCAAGATGACAAAAGACCTCAGACACTCTTTCTGCCTTGAACACCTCGAAGCAGCAACTCATGGAAAATGTCAATAATTAATGATATATAGGTTGCGCAGTTAACCCATCTTGGGATCTTTTTCTTTTGTTTTATGAATAACCCTTTGTGCCATTTACGCATTAGTCAGATACTAGGTTTCACGTACACGAACACAATACCTGTTCGGAATACAGATTTTTTTATAAGATTTAGGATACCGGTACAGTCCGGATATGTTTATATACACACATGATGTCTAAGTACATAATTTATACTTTACATGTTGATAATATGTATAATTTTGCATGTTTGTGGTAGTAACTAGGTACATAAAAGTTCTAGAATTGATTTGATACAAAGAAATGTTACTTTCTCAAATATGTTTGGCATGATCACGACCATTTAAAATAAGTTTCAACCATGCTTTAGGTCTCTTTGGAGCCCACACGTGGTGAGCCATATTCCCTTGAATGTTGATGATTGATGAAGTATTATGTGGGATACATACGTGCCAGATACAAATATGGACACAGATGCGGTACTCAAGGGGAGCATCGGAGGCGGCATCCTTGCAACGTAGATTATTCATTTTCAACAATATTAGTTCCGTACTTACTAAATTCTACATATTTACCTTGTTTAACACTAAATATAATGCATCCTCCGAAAAATCTTAGTCCACGTTTGTCTTGGGGGTTAGATATGTATCTAGTATTTGAAGCCAGTTAATTTGATGTGATGAGTTATATGGGATTGCAGAGGATGGCACAAGCTATTCCCAGTTCAGACAGCAAAGGAATTTCCAGGCACAGCGGCGGTCTTACTGTTACATGCATGTTTGAGGTGCGAGGATGCCTGACATGAAGAGGCGCATGAGATGTATATTCTTCGAGATCACCTCAGATGAAGTTGTTGATTCCATTATAAGATCATCTTTCTGGTGTTATTTTGGGTTTTGGTCTAATAGAATCATACACCATATAAGATTACGTTCAAGATCTAGAGAGTATCGGCATCCTTCTTTGCAAGAAATTTCGAATTCTGCAGGTTAGAAGTTGCTAAAATGGTGCAGCATACTGACTGGGAATTGGGAAAGATGCAGCAAAACCCGTAAGTTTGGAGAAATTATTCACTAGGACGGGTTCATCACGTGGCAGAGCCCCCTCAAATAGTGTAATGACACAGCACTGACTAAATTAGAGGAAGATAAGAGAGAGTGGTGGGTCATTATACTATTAGAGACAGGGCCGGCCCACGGGATTGGGTTGTCCTATCCCGAGCTAGTTTTGGTTGTCCCTTGATCTTTATTGTTGGCCGATCCTTAAGGGTCATCTGCAATTTCGACCTCTAAGTCTGGGAGTTGCCCAAACTGAGGGGGGTTGTCCAAACTCGACGTCTTGTCTGACTTATCCCAGGATTGGCCATATTCGTAAGCCTGGTAGGTTTTGCTTCTCCTCAAGTTTTTTGCTTTATGGACTGATTGGCATTGCTACCGACAGATCGCCTTCCGCCATTATTTGGTGGGTGTGGCGTTTCATTCGTTGGAACTTATGCTGTCAACATGTGCTTGTTTATCTTTGCGTAGGGTCTTCGGACGTTGGCAAGATGTGGCAGGTCATCCTCTCATGGAGCACATGTAAATGTCGACCATTGAAGCCAGGTGATCCGTCGTCGTCAGCATAGGTAAGGGTCGTTCCTTTACCGGCCACGAGTGCTTAAACATGCGACTATGTTAAGCCGAATTAATTACAAGATTTTTTTTTTTTGCTGCACTTGGCTGAGTTTTTAGGTAATTTATTTCATGTATTCACTTATCCAGTGCCCATTGTTGAAGAACGCTCTGACAGACCCCAAAATTTTGAAATATTGAGACAGAGGTGGTGGTTGTATTAATAGTATGTTCACCTACAAATAGAAAACTTCTCTAGTCATGTTAGCGGTTGCTTTTTTAGAAACAAATTCGGTAAACCGAACTGAAATAGTCAAGATCGAATAAGTCAAAATTTTAAAAATCTAAAACTAAAATCGAATCGAAATTAGCCATAACTGAAACCGAACCGATAAATAATTTAATTTATTCAGTTTGTTTGGTTGTACTATTTTTTTATTGTTTAATGGACTAGATCCGAGGTTGAAATTTTGATTAAATTGTATTAAAAATTTATAATTTTATACATATATTTGTTTTATTTCAAAGTTCGGTCAAAAGTTTGACTAGTTATTACGTTATTAAAAGATATACATAAAATTATTATTTTCAAAAAATATATATATATTTTAGTTATAAAATATGAATAAAATTGAGAGTATTAATAATTATATTAGATATTCAAAACCAAAATCGAATAAGAAGTTTTGGTATTTTTAAAATTAAAATCGAACCAATTTTTTTTTCTTCCAGACGGAATCTAATATCTATTCGGTTTGGAAAATAATGATCTGTCTTAAACAACAGCAATCAGTTCCCAACCAGACTGTCTTTACAGAAATAAACAAATAAATTGAAAATAAAAAGATTAACAATTACAAGCCTTACATTACAAGGGATGATTTAGGTGGTTAATGACCTAATTTGAGTAAAAAGCAGAGTCTAACGTTCGGGAGTGGGCCAGTGGCCACCCAGGCCGACCGTCGGTGGGTCCCACCCACCTCCACCCCACGCCCAGCTGTACACCTCTCTTCTTCTTCGTCCCCTCCCCCTCTATATACACATACATACACTCTCATAGCCTCTTCCTCCCTAGATCTTAGATTTTTTTTTTCTTCTCGTATTAAAAAAAAAAATCTTTTCTTTTTAGTCGGAGACGAGAGTAAAGAATGAGAGAGATCATAAGCATCCACATTGGGCAGGCGGGGATCCAGGTGGGGAACTCGTGCTGGGAGCTGTACTGCCTGGAGCATGGCATCCAGCCGGACGGCACCATGCCGGGGGACGCCACCGTGGGGTCCTGCCACGACGCGTTCAACACCTTCTTCAGCGAGACCAGCGCCGGGAAGCACGTCCCCCGCGCCATCTTCGTCGACCTCGAGCCCACCGTCATCGACGAGGTCAGGACCGGCACCTACCGCCAGCTCTTCCACCCCGAGCAGCTCATCTCCGGCAAGGAGGACGCCGCCAACAACTTCGCCAGGGGCCACTACACCGGTACTCTCTATAAACCCTAAATCAAAGCAATTTTATAAACGCACTGCAAAAAGTTACTCGGAACTGTCCAGATATTTACAATTTAGTCATTCAAATTTTTTTTTTTTTTTTTTTTTGGCCAGTCAATTTTTTTGACAGTTCTCCTAATATAATTTTTGACATCTAACATAATTTCTAGATCCAGTCTCCTGTGTGTTGTCAGAACGGTCAAATTTTTCTACAGTCAGTCCATTAATATTGGTAGGACTGAGTACTGTCAAAATTTTGACATTCGTGTATCCGTAGTGAGCAGCCTTTTAGTAAAATAAATTTGGATGGCAGATTTGTAAATACTTAGAGTCTGAGTAACTTTTGTACTGTTTTTGTAAATTTCGTAAATTAATCATTATTTTAAACTAATAACACTCCACTGTTCTTTTATTTAAATTTTTTTATTTTTTTTGGTTGGATCTGTGTGCAGTTGGAAAGGAGATCGTGGATCTGTGCCTGGACCGCGTGAGGAAGCTGGCCGACAACTGCACCGGCCTGCAGGGGTTCCTGGTGTTCAACGCCGTTGGCGGGGGCACCGGGTCCGGCCTGGGCTCGTTGCTGCTCGAGCGCCTGTCCGTGGACTACGGGAAGAAGTCCAAGCTTGGGTTCACCATCTTTCCTTCTCCGCAGGTACAGCGTGTTCTGTAATTTCTGTGGAACAGATCTGGTGATACTCATGCCTCCCATAGAAAATGCAGATAGGAAAATAATTAGGGTTAAAATGTCTTAATCAAATTTTTGTCTTAACCCATAAATTTATATACTTGTTAAGTTCCTAAAGGGATCTGTTTACGTGGATGTCTTCTTGCGTTTGCACTTAGAGGCTGTTTGGTTTGCCGAAGTGCGGTGAGGTAGAAAATTCGAAAATTGATATTTTGCATACGCATTGTGATGCATTGTAGCGAAGTGAAAAATACTTCGTTTCGGTGCTTTGAAGAAGTGGATGTTAGAAGTAGGAAATCCTAAAGTTTGGTGTTTGGTTGGTTGTTGAAGTGAGGAAGAAAGTGTAACTTTTCTTGAAGTGACATGAATAGTAAATCTTTTTTTTTTTTTTTGGTTGAAGTTGAGAGGAAGTCCTCCAATCAAACGCGCTAGGTGGAAATAATGATTTTTTTAGTTCCGCACCACTTCGGAGGAAATTACTCCCATTTCGGGACATACAATATTTACTGTCCATGTCAAATCACAGCAGATCTTGTTTGCAAATCCTCCAACCAAATACGTGAAGTAATCCAAAATTCGGATTTTTCGGATCTCGGCCACTTCTGTGCTCCAAGTCTGCGAACCAAACAGTCCATTATGGTTTGTTTGGTTGCTTGAAAGTATAAGGAAGTGTGAAAGTAGGATTTGCGTACGCGTTTCGTACGCATAAGTTTTGACTTTCACATTGTTTTTTGGATGGTTGAATTATGAGAAATGGAAGTGGAAAAATATGGAATTTGGTTGTTTGGATGGTCGTTGAACTCAACATGAAAGTGGGTTTTCTGGTAGTTCATTTGTTTGGTTGTTGCAATGAAAGTGTAAGTTGGGTAATGATATGATAAACTAAATGACACAATTTTTTTAGTCCCACTCCCAACACAGCACAATACGATACAATACCAGCATTTATTGTGGTATCCACTTATGAAGGCTTCCACGGGTTTTTATGACGTTTCACGTTTTCTTGTGCTTACTTTAGCTGTGGATGCTTGTAGTAAATGTTGATGTTGCAGAATGTAGCCCTACCTCTTGTGCAGTGTTAGAAATTTCGGTAGGCGGATTCGGTGCGCCAAAGGGGAGCCTAGCGCCTAGGCGGGCGAACATATATATATATATATATATATATATATATATATATATATATATATATTGTTGATTTTTATTGATTTTTTTTGTTGAATTTAATGATTTTTTTTTTCAAATCTTTTTTTTTTTTTGAATTTTCACATCTGAAATTTCAAATTTCTGAAATTTCAAAATTCAAAAATTTGAATTTTCCGCCTTGGCCGAACAGGCCGACATGGCCGAACAGGGCCCGACTTGGCCGAACAGGCCCGTCGCGCCGAACAGGCCCGCCTAGGGCCGAACAGGCGCCTAGGAGGGCTGAGTTGGGGGTTTTCGGTGCGGCGGGCGGCCGCCTAGGCTGATTTTTAGAACACTGCTCTTGTGTCAATGTATAGTGGATAGTGGACAGATTTCTTACATTGCTATAATTCCTGATTGCAGGTGTCCACAGCAGTTGTAGAACCTTACAACAGTGTCCTTTCCACACATTCCTTGCTTGAACACACTGATGTTGCAGTCCTTTTGGACAATGAAGCCATTTATGATATATGTCGCAGATCATTAGACATTGAAAGGCCTACCTACACAAACCTGAACCGTTTGATATCTCAAACAATATCGTCCCTGACAACTTCTCTGCGGTTTGATGGAGCTATCAATGTTGATGTCACAGAGTTCCAGACCAATCTAGTGCCATACCCCCGGATCCATTTCATGCTCTCCTCATATGCACCTGTGATATCTAATGAGAAAGCATATCATGAGCAACTCTCAGTTCCGGAGATAACAAATGCTGTGTTTGAGCCATCGAGCATGATGGCGAAGTGTGATCCAAGGCACGGAAAGTACATGGCCTGTTGCCTGATGTACCGTGGAGATGTTGTGCCCAAGGATGTAAATGCTGCTGTTGCGACAATCAAGACCAAAAGAACTGTTCAATTTGTTGACTGGTAAGCTTGATCTACTTAAACATGTCTTCTTTAAGTTATTCTTATCTACTGATTTCTTACTTATATATTGGCCCAATTCCGTATTTAGTTATAATATCCCAACTTTTGTACACCACAGTCATTCCTGTATTGCTTGTGCAAGAAAATTAAATCATCTAACCAAATGGTCAAAATGCAAGCCAAGAAAACCAAGCATCTTACTTTAACAGCTCCTACACATCTTTAGAATTTGGTAAAGGTTAGCTTGATCAATTACACAAACTAGAATGAGCAACTAATCTGTGGTTTTCAATTCTCTTGGAAGGTGCCCAACTGGATTCAAGTGCGGAATCAACTATCAGCCACCATCAGTGGTGCCAGGTGGAGACCTTGCCAAGGTGCAGCGTGCGGTTTGCATGATCAGCAACAACACTGCAGTTGCTGAAGTGTTCTCCCGCATTGATCACAAGTTTGATCTCATGTACGCAAAGCGTGCCTTTGTCCACTGGTACGTCGGTGAAGGGATGGAAGAAGGGGAGTTCTCCGAAGCCCGAGAAGATCTGGCAGCCCTCGAAAAGGACTACGAGGAGGTTGGAGCAGAGGGTGCTGAGGACGTGGAGGACGAGGGAGAGGATTATTGAGTTTCTTAGTCTTACTCTCCCCGAGAGATTTCTACTGTGCATTACAAAGTATCCCCTGCTCACACCTTCTTAAGTGTAGTATATTTGTCAGTAATATGCTCTCTGTATTTTCGTTTCAATGTGCTATTCAGATTTTCATTCAGACGCCTATTTGACTGGTACTGCAACTCTTTTTATCTTCTATATTTTACTGCTATTGATCAAATTTTGCCATGTTGTTTATGTGGTCTAGTTCTTGACAATACAAGCTATCAGGAGGGCAGATTAGGATATAATGTCGAACCCATTTGTACTGCGTACAGTAAGGAACTTATAACTGTTGTCTAGTAAGGTTAGGATTTTCTATTTGATCATGGTGGTGATCCAGTTGCCATGAGCCCCCATTACCCACCTAGGTCTTGACCAAAATACTAGATGCTACAAATACCTCTTAGGAACGCTGAAGAGATGTTTGAGGAATGTGTACTGATATCCTTGGTGTAGATTCTAGTTCCCAATGTTGTTAAAATAGAGTTTCATACTGAGATGAGTATTTCATATTTGGCGCAGTTTCCAGGTTGTAGATGCTAAACTTCATGTGATAATATGTTGAGGATCACTCCAAAAATCTGTGTCGTGTCGGACACATTGGACACTCTGATAAGATACAGCTGATACATATATGTTTTGGTATGCCCCAGTCTGATAGTGACCAATTCGTATGTTGATGGGTTTTAACATAGTGATTCGATTGTGCTGAAGATTGACAATGTTACATTTTGCCAATATAAATTGTAACCATTACTATTTGTCGAAGTGGTATATCTACAAATTCACAACATTTATCCATATTAATGTTATTTTGTTCAGAACTAATAAAAAATAATATCTATTACAAGTAAAATATCGTTCCATTTTAAATTAAAGGGAAATAACATATAATATATAAAATTATGTCAAAATGTATTGATGATATTTTCTCACATCAGGATCTAAGCTTCGTGTATCGAATCTTTGGCCTTCTACTCCTTGACCTAAAGGATTTTTGAGCTCGTTTGTCTCCTTGCTTTCATGTATGCACGAATAGGCGTAAAAGGGACGGGGATAGCTCCTCCGGTGCCCACTTAGGTGTTCAAGTCAGACTAAGGATTGAGGTGTGTATGAAATTCAGCAAAATTTTTGGGTAAAAAGTGAGTGTACCTCTAAGAGATGATTCGGGAGCTATTTATAACATGTAGAAAGATAATCATAAACCTTAGTTGCACATTAAGTTAGGGTTTAAACATGACGACATGATATATGAAATATCTATGTCCATATCCATCATAATCTCCTTGGGATTACATGTAACCGACTTACTCAGTGGATCTGTACCCAGTTCGAACATGGGTGGGAGCCCATAGAACTTGGTAGGCTCGGCTATGGGCCTCTGGGCCTAGCACTCGGAATATGTTACCATGTATCAAATATGTTTCTAGCTTTTCAATATATATTTTTATTGGTTTTGGTTTTCCGAAACAAAGAACCTGCTATTCTGATCTTAATATGCCAAAACTGTCGATGCCGATACTCATACTCATAGGAAGGGTCTGAAACCGATTCCAATACCTATACTGACCTTGTTGAGAGGTTTAGGGCCTGTTTGCTTAGCCTTTATAACTCACATTTGTGAGTTATAACTGCAGTTGGGGTTCAAATTTTGTTTGGACAGGGACCACTCCAAACATCCCATCCGAATTTTTTTTTCCACACTCAATGTTATAATGCTACTTTCTGGGAGTAGCTGAGACCTACTTTTAAAAACTCCCATTACTTCTCTTTACTCCTTCCGCTCCTTCCCGAAGCCTCTCTCCCATCAACAGACCAACCCCCTATTTCTCCTCTCCCTCTTCGGTCTCTCTCTCTCTCTCATGAAGAGCTTCAAGGAAGACAAGGAAGACTCCTCTCCCTCTTCGGTCTCTCTCTCTCTCTCATGAAGAGCTTCAAGGAAGACAAGGAAGACTCCTCTCCCTCTTCGGTCTCTTTCTCTCTCCTTCTCCATTAGGTACGATTCTCTTTCTCCCTCTCCTTCTCCCTTACGCTAATTAGGGTTTTTTGTAACTTCTCCATTTTAGGTTCCGAAATTAGGGTTCATTGGGATGCTCTAATTAAAATTTTTGGGATGCCCTAGAAATTTGACGTTTTGGTTGTTTGTTTAGAAATTGGATTCACTCTTTGGGAGTGAACCTAATCGTTGGATGGATTTTTTTTTTTTTTTTCCTAAAGAAAGAATGGGATCAAGCAATCCCAGATCCCAGCCGAACAACATTAAAGTTAAATTTTTTTTTTCTGATACAAGCAATCCCAGATCCCAGATCCCAGCAGTATTATAATATAAAGTTCAAAATAATTAGAGATGAAATTAAGAACTTTAATGAGAGTATCGTAGAGGCCCATCAACAAAAGTAGCAAATGAAAGTGTATCGGAACATCATGTTGAAGTCCAGTACTTTGCAGCCTAACCATAACAATAGGAAAATAGGAAAGTGTATCAGAACATCATGTTGAAGTCCAGTATTTTGCAGCCTAACCATATGAAGTCTGGTTCTCTGTTTTCATTCTTTTAATTAGTTTAGGTTGTTTGTATCAATCTGTTTTCAGGACTTGGTCCGTGTTTGAGCTTGGGACTTATCCTCGAATGGTGTGTGAAACCAGATACCGTTATCATCTCCGTAAATTAGTTCGTTTCAGAGAATCAGTCGGAGACAACTTCTGTCATCATCGATCAAAGGTTTTTTTTCCTCTAGTTTGGAAACATTATTCTTGATAAAATTTCTAAACAGAACCAATTTATATATCAGTAACTATTTTGTGTAATTTATAGATGTCTATTGGGGAGAAAACAGTCCAGGATGGGGACATTGGTTTATGGAGTTCATTCGTTGAAAATGCATTTGTGTCTATGATGGACGCCGAAGTGGCAAAGGACAATCTAAAGAGTTCTACTTTTAGCTCAAAGATTTGGCAGAACTTTGTCGTACAACTTAAATCCGAAGTAAACCGTAACTTTAGTGTCAAACAACTTAAAGACAAACATAGTCGGTTAAGGACTAAGTTTCGGGAATTTGAGAAGCTAAAAGATAAATCCGGATTCGGATGGGACAATGAGACTAACACAGTGACGGCTGAGAATGATGTGTGGGATAATTACATCCAGGTGCATATACTTTATTTTACTTATTATTGTATATAAAAATCAGATTATATACAATCATTTAAACAATTTTTTACATTATAGGCGAACCCAGGAGCGAAAGTCTTTCGGACAAAGGGCTTACCAAATTATGAAGCTTTGACTAGAATATTTAAACTGTCTACTGCCACCGGTATACTCTCAAGGTCATCAACACAAGGACCACTCAATTCGGAAGAAGAACGAGCAGTTGATGATGAGTTTGCCAACCCTAATATTAGCAGTAGATCTCAACCTATTTTGTGCGATGATCTCGATGACATTGACATTGAGCCTACACAAGGGCGCCGACGTAAGGGCAAAGGTTTGTCAAGAAGCCGACCTACAAAGAGCCCGAAGACCTCCAAGCTCGACGCATGTATGGATGCAATTACTTCGGCCTCGATGGCCAAATCCGATAAGTTTACTAAAGCCCAAGCTGCACTGGATCAATTTAGCATGACGAAATGTATGGATGTGTTTCGTACAATGCAAGACGTTCCAACCAATCAACGTGCTAAGGCATTAGACTTGCTTGTCAAAGATGTTATTTATCGCGAGGCATTCCTCGGTATGGATGCAGAGTTTAGGCACGACTGGATGATGACTTTGGGGTCTTCGGACTAATAGGCTTTTGGTGGTTTGCTGGTTATTGTAATGGTATAGTACTCTAGTTTGCAATGGTACTGCAATGGCCTGTGTTGGTTTTTGTAATGGTTTATTAGTAATAGTTTTTGTAATGGTTTTTGCAATGCTACTTCTACTGAACTTGTATTAAAAGGATGAATCCAGTTTGCTACTGGACTGTCAGTAACCTGCAATTGCTGGCTTCTTTTGTTCACCAGTAGCTTCATCCTTTCATCAGTCTTCTGTTGACCCGTAGCTTCATCCTTCCACGTGATGCTTGTGAAATATTTGAATCTTTAATTGTTCCATGAAATTGATGACTCATATTATGAATTTGGCAATCATGCTCGTTTGACTTCATCTAAATTATATTGGAGTTGTGTTTCCACCTGGAGCTTAGCTTGGTTACTTTGAGATATATCGGTTATGGCAATCATGCTCGTTTGACTTCTTGTACATTGTCGGTCATAGTCACAGACATCGAGTAGCGGCGGATCGATTTCAACACTCAACAGAGACTATAAACCGACATTTTAAAGAGGTGCTAAGAGCGTTGGCAAGAGCAGCAACCGTTCTTATTTGTCCCCCCGATACAACAATTGTTCATGAAAAGATAGTAAATTCCCATGAGTTTCATCCATGGTTTAAGGTATATTTTGTTTTTAATTCACATGATATGTTTGATTCCAATACTGAAAAAACTAATATGCAGGTTTGTTAATAAATTTGTAGGGAGCGGTTGGGGCTCTTGATGGAACTTTGATTGATGCTTGGGCCCCTAATGTTAGACATAATTTTTGTCGTGCACGAAAGGTCAATATAACTCAAAATGTGCTTGCCGCTTGTGATTTTGATATGATATTCACATTTGTCTACTCTGGATGGGAAGGCAGTGCTAATGACTCTCGCGTAATCCTTGAAGCCTTGCAAAGTGGAATGTTTCAACGACCGCCGGATGGTAAGCGTGTTTCATATCCAAGAATTGTTGTTATTTTTCACGTCAATAATTATTTGTTTGTTTTTTGGTAGATAAATATTATTTGGTGGATTGTGGATATTCAAACATGCCTGGATTTTTGGCCCCGTATCGTGGCGAGCGATACCACTTGCACGATTTTGATGGGGTCGGTAATGAGCCAATACATCAAAGAGAGTTGTTTAATCGGAGGCACGCCAGGCTTAGAAATGTAATTGAAAGGACATTTGGGGTGTTCAAGAAAAGATTTCCAATTTTCAAGTTCATGACAAACTAAAGCCAACAAGACAAGTTTTAATGGTAAATGCATGTTGCGGACTGCACAATTTCATTCGTAGACATTCAACGGACGACAATTTTTTTACATTATTTGAAGATGAAGATTTTGTACCTCCTTTTGTTGCCGCACAACATTATCCTAATATACCAGTGTTGGACTTGTCTCAACAAAGTCTTACGAGGATGGCTAGAAGGAGAGATGCTATTGCTCAATCCATGTGGAATGCAGAATTTGGATAGTATTGTGGAGTAAATTTTGTTTGTATTATTCAAGAACAAAGTATGTGTGGTGTACTAAACATATCTATGTTAAATTTCAAGCTTCTTATTGGTATAGAGTTTCAACTTTTGTTATTCAAATTATTATTATGCAAACTATTACAATTATCTCTCAATATGCATTATATTAAATGATTCTTATAAAATATTTTTTAAGCAAATTTTACAAAAAAAAATTTCTCAAAATTTTTTCCTGAAAGTATTTTACCAAACAGAATCTTTAAACTTACCATTCTAAAAACTATTTTCCGAATGTAGTAACTAAACAGAATTTTTAACTTCTTTGTTCAGAAATCTATTTTTCAGATGAAAGTAACAAAACGTAAAATCAGAATTCCTCTACTCAGAAAACAACTTTATAACTTACTTTCAGAAAACTGTTTTCAGAACAAAATTTCAGAAAAACTATCCAAACGGACCCTTAGACTTTAGAGAGTACCTTTGCATAGTTATATGTTGGGTTTCCAGTTCCTGAGAGAAAATGGAAGATAATTCATGGGCATTCTGCTTTCTAAAATTTTACAAGGCAGGGAAGAGCATTACTTACCTAATGTAGAGAATAAGTAAACATGACTTTGACTTTCGGCATAGGTGATGAATGGTTAACTAGAGCAAGTTCTATTAGCTGAACAATGATCATTTTCCTTTAGCATTTCATTGGTTAATTTATGAAATGGTAAACTAGTGCAGGTATCAAAGAGTCTTAAGCTGATGTTTCTCAGCTAGAGACATTAGTTTCCACATATCATAAAATTCTCACAACCACAAAAACATCAACAGGAAGGATGCTAATTTATCATAACCTTGATCTCTATAGTTTTCTTGAAGTATAGACTAAAGTGGATTATAAAGAAACTTTGACTTCAATTTATCATACTCACCTGGCTGTACTGTAGTTGTGATGGAGTTGTCAGAATTGTATCGACCAATACCAATCCGATACAGGTGCTTTTTATATCAATTTGGCATGTCCCGATCCGATACCGACCGATATCCATACTGTCCGATACCAACATTGGAGGTCTCTTTCCTACTCAGTTTGGTAAAGAAAATTGAACGAAAAAGACTAATTTGCAAGGATATAAAAGTATAGTAAAGTTGAAAAAATATATAAAGGAAGAAGACCTATTTATTGCAGGTAAACCAATCAACAATGTTGACTATTATTTCATTCAATTTCAAAACTATTATGAAACAACATTATGCCTAAATGTCTAATATATATATATTAATATTTTAATATTTTTAAATAATTATTTGTTTTCAGTACCAAAAAATCCGATACTCTGATTTGAAACCGTCGATACTGTCGATCCCGATACTCATACAAAGGGTTCAATACTGATACTGCTAACGTTGGTCTGAATAGGCAGCAAAAGGAGCAACTGCTAACCTGAACACAATATGTATAATAGTGCTCAACTATGCTTCAAAATGTGTGCTCACGGTTGTCCTAGTAGTGGCATATCTGAAATTTAAGTCATGGTTGTCTTGGGAAGGATGTTCTTAGGCATGAGTATTATGGAGTGATGTTCTTCGTTCTAATCTTGTTCTTCGAAACTTGATTGAATTCACAGTGCAGTTGGAAAATTCTTTGTCGATGTTTTGGTTGATGGTAATGGTGGTCTAATGGATTATGAAGGCCTAATGCCGAGATGCTTTTGTACAGGCTTCAAGTAGGAGCAGATCGCCTTCGTTATCATCATGCTGTTTTCGTGCTTTATCACCTGTGTTACTGCAGCAATGATAATAGCAGGATGTTCTGACAGGTTTGCATGTTGCAGTCTTCTTTCCTGTCTGTGTGTTACTGGTTATGAATGCTATATTATGCACAAAAGCTTAGTTGATTCTGAATTTCTGAGTCATGCTTCTTATCAAATTCACCATTATTTTTCGTTTTCGCATTGCTAGTATTGTGTTTCTAACTACCTGTGTTCACTATTTCCATCTTCTCACTTCTGGATGACTGGAAGAATTTCATCTAGTTTCTTGTTGATAAGTGGACAATCTGATTCTTATTGCTGTTTGTTTTGTTGTTAATATGAATGATGTAATACTATATAGCTTAGTGGAACCCAGGCACTATTGTGTTTTTGGGGCAAACCCCGTGGCCGTAGCCCGTTGGGAACGGTGGAGCACCCCGGCGCAGTGGCACGGGTTCGAGCCCCCTTGGAGGCATGCCTCCAAGCACCAGTAAGAAGTGGATACCCTCAAAAAAGAAAGAACAATGAAACAAAAGATAGGACTAAAAACTGAGAGTTTGGGTAATGTGGGGGAACTGTTAACTGTAACTCCTGGTGTTGGTTTAACTTTTGGTAGCCCTAGCCTAATTTTCATTTGAGGTTGAAGCATTAAGGCCTCGTTTGGTTCACGGATTCAAGGAAGTAGGAAAGGAAAGTTGTTCCGTTCCTTTGTTTGGTAACCACAAACTTGGAAATCAATTTCCTCACAAGGGGAAAAATTAGAGGGAATATGGTTCCACTCATGATCCATGGGATTGATTTTCCTTTCTCCTTTTCCAACATTTATTACAAAAGTTATGACAAAAGTAACCATGTGTTATTGCTTATTTTACCATTAATGTTATTTTTCATAATTGTTGTAAACTAGAGAGAGCAACAAGGAAAAATGGAGAAGAAAGTTGTGTCTTTTTCATTCATCCAATATGGCCTTTATATAGGTTTACAATGGATTGCCAAAGGCCATGAGTTATGAAATCAAAGGGCATGAGTTACATAAGTTATGGATGACTAAGGGTCATGGGACATCCATATTTACAACACTCCCCCTTGGATGTCCAATGTAATATGGGATATGTCTCGATAAAACCTTGCCAAGAAAAATCCAATGGGATAAAAACTTGGACGAAGAAAAAAGAGTACATATTACACAAAATGTGTAAGCGTGATAAACTGCCTCGTTAAAACCTTGCCAAGAAAAATCCAATGGGATAAAAACTTGGTTGAAGGAAAAAGAGTACAGTTTGAGAATTAGTGATCACGCTCCCCCTGATGCTGGCAATAGATCCTTTAGCTGACGCATCCTAATATTCTGAATCATCTTTCTGAATGTTGTGGTTGGTAATGCTTTAGTGAATAAATCTGCAAATTTTTTGCTTGATTGTATCTGCCGAACGTCAATGTCACCATTCTTCTGTAGCTCGGAGTGTAGAAAAATTTAGGTGATATATGCTTCGTTCTGTCGCCTTTGCTGTAGCCATTCCTGATTTGTGCAATACAAGCAGTATTGTCTTTATACAATATTGTTCCAGTATTCTTTGTTGAAGATAACCCACATGATTCTCGGATATGCTGAGTCATCGTTCTTAATCATATGCACTCTCGACTTGCTTCGTGCAAGGCCAGAATTTCTGAGTGATTAGAAGAAGTTGCTGCTAATGTTTCTTTCACTGAGCGCCATGATATTGCAGCACCACCACAAGTAAACACATATCCACTATGAGATCTTCCTTTATGTGGGTCAGATAGATAACCAGCATCAGCATAACCCACAACTTGTGATTCTAAATTTTGAGTAAAATAAGCCCATATCAGTTGTTCCACGAAGATAACGTAATATATGTTTAACACCATTCCAATGTCGTTTTGTTGGTGCTGAGCTATATCTTGCCAGTAAGTTTACTGAGAATGCTATATCAGGTCTTGTACAATTTGCAAGATACATCAAAGCTCCAATAGCACTAAGATATGGTACTTTCGGACCTAATAATTCTTCATTATCCTCTCGAGGACGGAATGGATCTTTCTTTACATCTAAAGATCGAACAACCATGGGGCTACTCAGTGGATGAGATTTATCCATATAGAAAATTTTCAAGATTTTTTCTACATAGGTAGATTGATGGATAAAAATTCCATTTGATAAATGCTCGATCTGCAGGCCGAGACAAAATTTTGTCTTTCCGAGATTTTTCATCTCAAATTCTTTCATTAGATAGTTAGCAGTTTCTGTGAGCTCTTCGGAAGTTCCGACAAGATTTAAGTCATCAACATAAACTGCAATAATTGAGAATCCATTTTTAGATCTCTTGATGAAGACACATGGGCAAATTGGTTTGTTTATATATCCTTCTCTAACAAGGTACTCGCTAAGGCGATTATACTACATTCTTCCAGATTATTTTAATCCGTATAGGGATCATTGTAATTTGATTGAGTATAACCCATGAGATCTTTGGTTATTTGCTTCAGGCAATTTGAATCCTTCTGGGATCTTCATATAAATGTCATTATCCAATGACCCATACAAATATGCGGTAACAACATCCATAAGCCGCATATCAAGTTTTTCTGTGACTGCTAAGCTGATCAAATATCGTAATGTGATTGCATCGATCACAGGGGAATATGTTTCATCATAATCGACTCTAGGTCTCTGTGAAAAACCTTGTGCAACAAGATGCCTTGTATCTCACAATTTTATTTTTTTCGTTTCGTTTTCTTACAAATACCTATTTGTATCCAATAGGTTTTATACCTTCAGGGGTTTGGACTACTGGTCCAAATACTTTACAATTTTCTAATGATTTTAATTCAGCTTTTACGCATCTTTCTATTTTGGCCAATCATTTCTATGTCGACATTGTTCAATAGATTTTGGTTCAGGATACTCATTTACAATATCAAGTGCAACATTATAAGAAAAGATATTGTCTACAGTAATTTTTTTTTCTATCCCAGCTTTCCCTTGTATTTATATAATTCAAAGAGATCTCTTCTGAAATATGTTCATTATCATGTGCCTCTTCAGGAGTTACTTTAGACTGGTCAGTCAAATTTTCTATAGCGCTTTCATGTTTCGAAACTATTTTCTCTTCGGAAGTAATAACTTGTACCTTTTTCTTTCGAGGGTTCTTATCTTTAGCGCCAACATGGCGTCCACGTTTCATGCACGGTTTTAATGTGCCATCATGTTGTCCTTCAGGGATATCAATCCGTACGTGTACGTTTATAGCCGGTACATGAGATTTTGTCACTTTCTTAATATCAGTGAATGCATCTGGCAATTGATTTGCAATATTTTGCAAATGGATAATCCTTTTCACTTCTTGCTCACATCTATTTGTGCGTGGATCAATAAAAGATGATGCATTCCATGTAATTTCATGCCGTTCTACAGGAAGTGACGTTTTATCTCCCCCTAACAGCGGGAAAACTGACTCATCAAAATGGCAATCAGCAAACCTTGCCTTAAATAAATCGTCCGTCAGGGGCTCAATGTATTTTATTATAGATGGTGAGTCAAAACCAACGTAAATTCTAAGACGCCTTTGTGGACCCATCTTTGTTCTTTTAGGTGGAGAAATGGGGACATAAACTGCACAACCAAAAATTTTTAAGTGAGAGATATCAGGCTGCTGGCCAAAAACAATTTCCAATGGTGAATGATGGTTAAATGAACTTGGTCGAATACAGACCAATGCAGTTGCATGTAGTATTGCATTTCCCCAAACAGAAGTGGGTAAACTTGACCTTAAAAGTAAAGGTCTAGCAAACAATTGTAATCTTTTAATAAAAGACTCTGCAAATTTTGAGTATGGACATGTGCAACTGAATGTTCAACATTAATCCCAATTGACATGCAACAGTCATTAAATGATTGAGATGTATATTCACGGCATTATCAAGACGAATTGTCTTAATAGAACAATTAGGAAATTGAGCCCTTAACTTTATAATCTGAGCAAGAAGTTTGGCAAAAGCAACCGTTCTTGTTGACGATAAACATACATGTGACCATCTAGATGATGCATCTATCAAGACCATAAAGCAACGAAATGGCCCACAAGGTGGGTCAATAGGTCCACAAATATTTTCTTGTATTCTTTGTAAGAACATAGGTGACTCAAGATTAACTTTCATCGGAGATGGTCTTGTAATTAATTTTTCTTGTGAGCATGCAGCACACACACAATCACGAGGTAAAAGAATCTTCTGGTTCTTTAAAGGATGTCCTCGTGAGTTTCTAACTATTCGATGCATCATACTAGATCTGTTTGCCATTGATTGTAAAAGTACAGAACAATTATCGGAGGACTGAACTTAGACTCACAATACAAACTCGCTCGTACAAAGAAAGCCTAGGGACGAAAACCTAGGTACAACAGTCTAAGTACGATTGTTTATTTTAGATTCTGGGGGGTGACGATAGAGGCTCGGGAAAGCGACGGCCGCTCTGCCTTACTCCTTGGACGATCGGTACGCAGCCTTGACTCGGGGAAGATCTGCTTGTTCGTTGACGAAGAAATACCTTCTTGTTCTCTCTCTGATTGCTCTCCTGGCTTCTCTCTCTCTGTGTATATTCTCTCTCTGACTATGGGGGAAGTCTCTCTGTGTATACGTATTCTTCTCTGGGTTTTTTCTTTTGTCTCTCTCTCTATCTATTATCTCTCTTTACAAGGGAATGGTACCTTACTATTTATAATAGTGGGGGCATCATTAGGGTTTGGATGATTATCCATTCTCAAAGTGGCGGCGGCCTGATGATTAACCAATCTGGACCATTAGTCTTAAACATGAAAGATCTGGGCCGTTAATATGGATTATGCCAAATCCCATCAATAATTAATGCTGATTGCAATAAATCTCCGTCATGATGATTTGCTGACATCTGCGAATCTTAATGAATAAATTTAATTCATTCTTCTGCCACGTGTCCCAGATTATTGGGATTTGGCCCAAGATTTGATTGACTTTAGGACACGTGTCCAGTCATCAATGTTGAGCCGCATGAGGAGTGTCGATGTTTGTGCCGCATGAAGGTCGTCATGATCGAGCCGCATGAAAGATTTTATGACCGAGCCGCATGAATAGTCTCTATACTCGAACCGCATGAAGGTTGTCATGACCGAGCCGCATGGATATGTTCATGACTGAGCCGCATAGGAGTCTTCATGGCCGAGCCGCATGAGAGTCTTCATGGCCGAGCCGCATGGATCTCTTTATAGCCGAGCCGCATGGGGGACCTTCATGGTTGAACCGCATAGGTTTCTCTGCATTGGCCGCATGAACTCGTTTATTCTTGGCCGCATAAGCTCGCCTCAAAACTTTGGTAGACAGCGCCACTTTGAAGATTTTCCTTACTCCTGAAGTACTGCTTTTTGTGTCAGTCATTATGACAACTTTATGTCAGGTCTGTCACTTGTCAGGTCTGTCAGCCGTTAGAGCATTAAATGCGTCCACACGTTGGGCACAGCTGTTTTTGAAGACCACGTGGTCTCTCTCTCTGGGCCGCATGGAGTTTACTCGAGCTGCCTATGTGCGTTGAGCCGCATGTCCATGTTGGTGACTTTTGAGCCGTATGATACTCTTGAGCCGCATGAAGCTCGTCTAATTTTGAGCCGCATGAAGCTTCCTGGGTTCTGTGCCGCATGAAGAATGTCTCATGACCGAGCCGCATGAAGGACGTCTCATGACCGAGCCGCATGAAGAATGTCTCATGATTGAGCCGCATGAAGGACGTCTCATGACTGAGCCACGTGAGGAATGTCTCATGACCGAGCCGCATGAAGGACGTCTCATGACCGAGCCGCATGAGGAATGTCTCATGACTCACATGAGGAAAGTCTCGATCTGCCCATGCACTCGCTTTGTGGGCCCGGGTATCCCGAACACACGAGTGCGTAGGTATCATGTTTGCTCCCTGATGTGGGGGCTAATAGAAACACTTGCCCTCGATCTTTGTTGGGAGACACTTGAGAACCACTCTGTCCGTTTGCCGCCGGGGGCTGGACACAGGCGGCTCTGTACAACTTTCCATCAGAGGCCCGCTTAGCGGGACGCTCTTGATGGTCAGAGGTTGGGACAGCTGACTGAGCCCGATGAGCCCGCGCTGCCTTAGACTTTTTCTACTTAGCACCCGAAGGTGCGTAATAGGAAGAGTCCAAGTTTGGAAGGAGGGAAGAGAAGTTGGTGCCCTTTTCAAAGGAGGTAAGGGGGCTCTATTTATAGAATGGAGTGAGCCCTTTCTTTTTCTTCTTTCCGATGTGGGACTAAAAGAAATCTTTTCCATGCTTCTACAGGACCCCCTTCAAAGTTTCCAAATTGCAAATTTGGAACACTTTGAATAAGAAGCTAGAAAGTAGATTTGTTTAGGTGTGACAATCCAATCAGAGGTAGCATGGACGTGATAGGTTTGGGTACTTCCGTTGGAGATTTTATGTGGACTTATCATCCTTGGCGTATCTTGGTTTTAGGTACGGATAATAAGTTGAGAGAGGGAACCATCATATTTACTCAGAGGTGGTATGGACGTGGTAAATATAAGGTTGATGGTAGAGCTTTCCTACTCAGAGGTGATATGGACATGGTAGGAGTGAACTCGAATGAGGATACATAGAACAACTCAGAGGTGCTATCAATGTGGAAGTTCTATGCATTGGGTGAAAGAATGCTATGGAACAGCTGGGCTCCGAAAGCATGTGATGATAAGAAAAGATGTGGATGTACTAGGGGACCTAGTACGGCATTTGTGGTCAGCAGAGGACATTTGTGGGCCTATTATCCTTGGCGTACCCTGGTTTAGGATACGGATAATAAGACGAGAGAAAACCCACATACTTACTCAGAGGTAATGAGGACATGGCAAGTATGGGGGTTCTACCGCGGAATCTTCCTATTCAGAGGTAATGAGGACATGGCAGGAGTGGACTCAACGGAGGATATTTGTGGTCAACAGAGGACATTTGTGGACTTATTATCCTTGGCATACCTTGGTTTTAGGTACGGATAATAAGTTTGATAGGGATACCTAGGACAACTCCGCGGTAAGGCGGATATGAAAGAATACCATGGAGTAGTGAACAGTTTTCTGTTTTCTTTCACTGTTTTTCTTTTCTTTTTGTCAAGGGATGTGATCCCAGATGATGTAGTATTTTGAATTTTGAATAAATGAGCATGTTTCAACTCATCTTCTCTTTCTTGTACTTGTGGTGTTTGTGGAATTGGACCTGCTGGGGGATTATTTGTGGACCTGTTACCCTGGGCGTACCTTGGTTTTAGGTACGGATAACAAGTTTGGTCAGGATATCTAGAACAACCATGGCAAAGTGGTCATGGGTGCTCTCGGTATTGGGAAAAAGAATGCCGTAGAGCAGCTGGGCTCCCGGGGCATGGTGAGATGGTAGATTTATGCTAAGAAGCTTAGCAAGGGATATTTGTGGACCTATTATCCTTGGCGTACCCTGGTTCAGGATACGGATAATAGGATGAAAGGAAACCAACATATTTGCTCAGAGGTTATGAGGATATGACAAGCATGAGGGTTTTACCGTAGAATCTTCCTGCTCAGAGGTAATGAGGACATGGTAGGGGAGACTTCACGAAAGATATTCATGGTCAACAGCGGACATTTGTGGTCAACAGAGGACGTTTGTGGTCAACAGAGGACATTTGTGGTCAACAGAGGACATTTGTGGGCCTATTATCCTTGGCGTACCCTGGCTTAGGATACGGATAATAGGATGAAAAGGAACCAACATACTTACTCAGAGGTAATGAGGACATGGCAAGCATGAGGGTTTTTGTTTCACCGCAAAATCTTCCTACTCAGAGGTAATGAGGACATGGCAGGAGAAAACTCAACGGAGGATATTTGTGGACCTATTATCTTTGGCGTACTCCGGTTGTGGGTACAAATAATAGGTTGAAAGGGAATCGACATACTTACTCAAAGGTAATGAGGACATGGCAAGTATGAAGTTTTCTTCGACGGAGCCTTCCCACTCAGAGGTAATGAGGACATGGCAGGAGTGGGCTCAATGAAGAGGGGTACATAGAATGACTCAGAGGTAATGAGGACATGGAAGTTCTATGTAAAGGGGTGATTTGTTTTTGGCGAAAATGGAACGACTCAGAGGTAATGAGGACATGGCCGTCTTGGAAATTTATGGATCTGTTACCCTTTTTGTGCACTGGGAATGCGGGTAGTAGATCATGAGGGAGGATCCCTTCCAGGAAAAAAGTTCAGAGGTACGGTTATACATGACTTTCTTCCAAAAGAGTGATCGGGATGTAAGTTCAGGGGTACCAGCGGGTACATAACTCGACAATCCATATATTTTGGAATCAAAGTGTAAGTTCAGAGGTACCAGCGGGTACATGACTTGGTAGTTTAGGATTTTTGTGGAAGGAGGAGGTGAGTTCAGCGGTACGAGAGGGTACATGACTCGAAAATCTGGAATATTGTGGATATGAGTTCAGCGGTACCAGCAGGTACATGACTCTGTGATCTGGAGAGAATGTGGATGTGAGTTCAGTGGTACCAGCGGGTACATGACTAGATAATCTGGAGTGGATGTGAGTTCAGCGGTACCGGGGGGTACATAACTCACCAATCTAGGAAATTTGGAGGCGGAATGTGAGTTCAGCGGTACCGGGGGGTACATAACTCAATCATCAGGGTTTTTTTTTGGATATCGTTTCGGACGAAATACTTCTTCAGGAAGTTGCCGTTGATGGGCAACATGAGCAAGTCTCAGTGTGAGCAGCCACATACTTGGCCAGCTCCAATTCTTCTTCAGCCACCCCCTGTGTAAATGCAGACTGAGAGGATGATTTAGGCAACTTGATCATCAGGGGTTCAGTTGATGGAGTAGATCGTGGAGTTGTTGGCGGACTAGCGACCCCCAGTTTGGCACTTGACGTGGAGCGAGGAGTGGCTGGTTCACTAGAAGTGTCAGACCTTGCATCGGGGTGACGACCCTTCTTGGGAAGGCGTATCGTCAGTGGCCGATCGGAGGGATTGAGCTTCTCTGTTTGGGGTTGACCGACTCTCGACAATCTGATTGTCAGTGGCCCTGTTGTGGGTCTCGGCACTTGGCCGGACCTTGGCAGCCGGATTATCCTTTGCTCCTCCTGTGCTGAGAGGCTGATTGCGTCCTTCCGTAGAGTGGCGGTAAGGGGTGCAGACTTGTCCGGTTTGTGAGCTTGGAGGTGGATCGTCAGGGGTCCTTCTGATCCCGTGGTTGTCTCGGCATGAGTTTGTGCGTCTCCTTCATCAAGGTGCCTCTTCGACTTTTCGTATAAGCAGGAGTCCGAGTAGTAAGATTCGACCCCTTTGAAGGGATCGATATCAGCAAATTCTGTCTTCACGAAGCCGTGTTTGTCGACGTATTTGAAGCACTGGTGTAGCGTGGAAGGCACGATCATATAATCGTGTATCGATGGGCTCCCCAAGAGGATGTTGTAAGAAGTGTCTGCATCTATGACGTAGCAGGTGACTTCGGATTGGAGATCGCCAATTTGACACTTCAGACGAATCTTTCCAATAGGGTAGCTCCTGCCCGAATTGAAACCGCTGATGGCGGTGCTTGTAGGTGTCAGACGATGCATCGGGATGTGAAGATGATGCAGTAGTCCTTTTGGAATGATGCTTATGGAAGACCCAGGGTCAATGTGCATCCGGTCCACCTTTATGTCGTCGATGTAGCCTGTGTAGTATAATGGACGATCGTGTAGATTAGTCTTGATGAGCATGTCTTGTGGAGTGAAGACGATGTTGGGCATTGCTCCCGTACAGGCACTGTCTTGGAGGTCTGTGGGCTGATTTTCTTCCGTGAGGTTGACCTGAGCAAGGTACGCGTCGGCATTTTGAAGTGCATCGCTCAAAGCTGTGCGGACATCCTTCGAGAGCCTCATGAGTTCATATAAGGACAATTTGGCCGGTGTATTGGCCAATTGCGCCAAGATGTCGAAGTTGTAGGGCCTTTCCAGCCCCTGAGATGTTTCCTTTCGGAGGGATTTGTCGAAGCGAGTCTCCTTCGGCCTAGGCTTGTCGGTCGTCGAAGGCTGAGCCGGTCCCGGAGCATCCATGGTAATGGGCGGATGATCATCAGTCGAGTTTTCAGCCACAGGTTGAGATTGTGCTCCGGATCGAGTAACAACGGCCGTGACTTCCTCTTCATCTGCTGAGGTGGTACGGCAGGATCTGACTTTTCCACTTTTCTTTTTAGAAGATGGAGTGGACTGAGTTACCTCGTGGACTAGGTCCGGATGGACCCACATGATTTCCTCTCGTGAGGTGGTGAGGGGTACTAGACCAGCAGCTTGAGCAGGCGGGAGATTAGCAATCTCCATCGTTGCCAGAGGGATGGGTATAACCCCGTCCTGGGTCTCTGTTGGAGGGAAGCTGCCGAATTGTACGGACACCATGTTGGCTGCCACGGTTACTTCCTCGAAATCGATGGCCAGAGCGTTCGAATCGATGAGGTTTTGGATATATCATTTCAGTTGGTAGCAATCGTGCGTAGCATGGTGGACGTAGCGGTGGTAATGGCAGAACTTTGGGTTCTCCAGATCAGCCGGCCGAGGCTCCCGTCTTGGTGGAGGAAGCTGAATCCTATCTCCTTGTATGAGCATATCCAAGATAGGCTTGACGTGACCGTCTTCAAAAGAGTAAGTGATTTGAGGCCATTGTTTGTCCGCAGGTTGCGACTCAGGCTTCTGGGCTGTATCGGCCACCATAGCCTGCTTGCCTCTGTTGTCCCGGTTGTTGGAGGGGCTACCCCCATTGTCGTTGGTGGTGCTGGGACGCTTGCTCTTGTTCTCTCCCTCTGAGATATGTAATCCCTGTTGGCGAGCCTTCTTTAATCGTTCTTCGGCACTTGTAGCACTAATGATAAAAGCCTTCCAGTCCTTGAATTGACTCTCGCCCATCCAGAGACTGATTGTTGGGAGTAGTCTCTTTTGGCAAATTTCGATCAAGGAGGAGTCTGGGTTGCCAGATGGTAACTTCATTGCGGTTTGGCAAAACCGCTCAATGTAATTCCTCGTCAGCTCTTTCTCTCCTTGAATGACGTCCATGAGGGTAGACATCGTGACATCCTGCCCTACCTCATAGAACCTCTCCAAGAACAGGCGTTTGAAGCCAGCGAAGGAATGGATGCAATTGTCCGGCAGGTTGCGGTACCAATCGAAGGCGACTCCTTCCAATGCCCCAATGAATAACCGTGTCAGGATAGCGTCATCATGGGGCAGATGGTCGGTAGTGACCTCGAAGTAAGTGATGTACCGACTTGCTGAGGTCTTGCCATCATAGGGGTTGATATTGAACGGCTTATATCTTGGTGGGAATGGAACATCCCTCCATTCAGCAGGATATGGTTGCCGTATTCTGAAGTCTTGAGAGTTTTCTCTGGCGTGGAACATGGCTCGGAGCTTTTGAACTTCTCTTCTTACTTCTCGTGTCTCATCTGTCGCAGTCGGAGCCGTTACTTCGGAAGGATTATTGCCCTGGTTCGGTGCCGCCGAATTTGAATCTACGTTGATTGGGGGACCCGTGCTTGTCTGGCCAGGTGTCACCCCCTGCAGATTAGGAAGCGCCACTTTGATCTCGTCTACAGACTTGACCAAGGCGTGCAATATGACCTCCAAAGTGTCGATGCGCTGGCGATCACCGGAACCGCCTTGATTGCTGTCTGTCATGAACACCGTCTTCACATGAGGAGTGACGGAAGGAGTGGTGGAGGATGTACCCTCCGAGTCGTACTCGTGCATCGAGAAATCATCAGGATATGTGGGGATGTTCTCTTCAGGTTCAGACTCGGAAGGAACACTACCCCCGGCTTCGGAGCTTGCTTCGTCTAGGATGTCCTTGGGGACGTCGGTATCTGTTGTATCCGTCGGAGGATTTGCTTCCTCCAGTCCGTATTCCTGGAATGTCGGATTATCGTGGATGTTTAGAGGAGTGCTACCCCCAGTTCCGACGACCCCCAATGTTGCAGACGACGAACTTCCTACCGTAGCAGTTTTCATCTTCGAACGGGTGTGTTGAAATACTCCAGTGGAGGATAACCCTTTAGACGACGGTTTCTTAGCTGCAGTAGTTGACACCTTTGGGCTGGAGATGCTCGTTTTCTTCCCTCTTCCCTTGGCGAGAACTTTCTGCGCGGACTTGCAGGAGACAACAGGAGGTGTCTCGTCTTCTGAGCTCGGGTGATGTAGTCTTTGGAAGACGGATGGTCGGTCTTCCGTCACCGCCACGTTGCTGCAACAGCAGTTGACGATGATCTGGGTGCATTGATGTCCGTGTGAGGGCTCTTTACACCCCGAAGCTCCTTCTCTTTTCTTGCGTTTGTGGAGGATAACCTCACGCAGGTCAGAGGAACCACTTTGTCTGTTTGCCGCCGGGGGCTGGACTTGAGTGGTTTTATATAACTTCCCATCAGAGGCCCGCGTGATAATCAGCGGGACGCCCCGATAGTCAGAGGTTGGGGCAGTCGTCTGGACTTGATGAGCCCGCGCTGCCCTAGACTTCCTTCTTTTAGCACTTGTGGGTGCGTAATAGGAGGAGTCTAAGTCGAATACCACAGAGTCTGGATTATCATCCAGAGAATGATCAGAGTCAGGACCGCATGAAAGCCGGTCGAAGACTGATCGAGAGAAGCGTAGGACGGATACTATGCGGCTAGCATTGGGTACCGTGCAGGCTGTCTGCATGCGGCTGTCTTTTGTTGTAGGATGAGTCTTTATGCGGTTAGGAGTCACGACCGTGCAGGCTGACCGCATGCGGTTGGCATCTGTGGCCGCATGGGTTTTCTGCAAGCGATTGACTTTAATAGCCGCATGAGTCTCATCCGTGCGGTTGGCAACTGTAGCCGCATAAGTTATGCGGCTGACAGATGTGGCCACATGAGTTTTCTTTATGTGGTCGGCGGTTGTAGCCGCATGGGCTTTCTCCCTGCGGCTAATACTCTTCTGCGGCTTGGATCGCGTAGAGTTCCTCTTTGCCCCTGCAAGTCCAGCATCATAGTATTTTCTTCTGCCGGACTTGGGGACAGCAGAGTTGTCTACGGTCTGAAGTGGGGCCGCAGGGGAGTCTTTCTCGCCATCTTGAGCAATAGAGAGCACCCCATCAAGGGCTTGTGGAGGAGCAAATGATTTTGGCCTCCACTCTTTGCGAGCCTTTATGGTGCGGGTGCGCTTCTGGACCGGGCCAGTGCTACCTTCAGAGAGCATCTCTTCGAACGCCAGTTGGTCGAAGCGTACGACCATCTTCTGTTGTGTAGAGCCAAGTTTGGCTGCGTTCGATTGCGTCACCAACTCCTCAGCCGTGGAGAAGTTAGTCCCCAGCAGAGTCGCCATCGTGTTTGCCATTGATTGTAAAAGTACAGAATAATTATCGGAGGACTAAACTTAGACTCACAATACAAACTCGCTCGTACAAAGAAAGCCTAGAGACGAAAACCTAGGTACAGCAGTCTAAGTACGATTGTTTATTTTAGATTCTGGGGGGTGACGATAGAGGCTCGGGAAAGCGACGGCTGCTCTGCCTTACTCCTTGGACGATCGGTACGCAGCCTTGACTCGGGGAAGATCTGCTTGTTCGTTGACGAAGAAATGCCTTCTTGCTCTCTCTCTGATTGCTCTCCTGGCTTCTCTCTCTCTGTGTATATTCTCTCTCTGACTTTGGGGGAAGTCTCTCTGTGTATACGTATTCTTCTCTGGTTTTTTTCTTTTGTCTCTCTCTCTATCTATTATCTCTCTTTACAAGGGAATGGCACCTTGCTATTTATAATAGTGAGGGCATCATTAGGGTTTGGATGATTACCCATTCTCAAAGTGGCGGCGGCCTGATGATTAACCAATCTGGACCATTAGTCTTGAACATGAAAGATCTGGGCCGTTAATATGGATTATGCCAAATCCCATCAATAATTAATGCTGATTGCAATAAATCTCCGTCATGATGATTTGCTGACATCTGCGAATCTTAATGAATAAATTTAATTCATTCTTCTGCCACGTGTCTCAGATTATTGCGATTTGGCCCAAGATTTGATTGACTTTAGGACACGTGTCCAGTCATCAACGTTGAGCCGCATGAGGAGTGTCGATGTTTGGGCCGCATGAAGGTCGTCATGATCGAGCCGCATGAAAGATTTCATGACCGAGCCGCATGAATAGTCTCTATACTCGAACCGCATGAAGGTTGTCATGACCGAGCCGCATGGATATGTTCATGACTGAACCGCATGGGAGTCTTCATGGCCGAGCCGCATGAGAGTCTTCATGGCCGAGCCGCATGGATCTCTTTATAGCCGAGCCGCATGGGGGACCTTCATGGTTGAACTGCATAGGTTTCTCTGTATTGGCCGCATGAACTCGTTTATTCTTGGCCGCATAAGCTCGCCTCAAAACTTTGGTAGACAGCGCCACTTTGAAAATTTTCCTTACTCCTGAAGTACTGCTTTTCGTGTCAGTCATTATGACAACTTTATGTCAGGTCTGTCACTTGTCAGGTCTGTCAGCCGTCAGAGCATTAAATGCGTCCACACGTTGGGCACAGCTGTTTTTGAAGACCATGTGGCCTCTCTCTCTGGGCCGCATGGAGTTTACTCGAGCTGCCTATGTGCGTTGAGCCGCATGTCCATGTTGGTGACTTTTGAGCCGTATGATACTCTTGAGCCGCATGAAGCTCGTCTAATTTTGAGCCGCATGAAGCTTCCTGGGTTCTGTGCCGCATGAAGAATGTCTCATGACCGAGCCGCATGAAGGACGTCTCATGACCGAGCCGCATGAAGAATGTCTCATGATCGAGCCGCATGAAGGACGTCTCATGACTGAGCCGCATGAGGAATGTCTCATGACCGAGCCGCATGAAGGACGTCTCATGACCGAGCCGCATGAGGAATGTCTCATGACTCGCATGAGGAATGTCTCGATCTGCCCGTGCACTCGCTTTGTGGGCCCGGGTATCCCAAACACACGAGTGCGTAGGTATCATGTTTGCTCCCTGATGTGGGGGCTAATAGAAACACTTGCCCTCGATCTTTGTTGGGAGACACTTGAGAACCACTCTGTCCGTTTGCCGCCGGGGGCTGGACACAGGCGGCTCTGTACAACTTTCCATCAGAGGCCCGCTTAGCGGGACGCTCTTGATGGTCAGAGGTTGGGACAGCTGACTGAGCCCGATGAGCCCGCGCTGCCCTAGACTTTTTCTACTTAGCACCCGAAGGTGCGTAATAGGAAGAGTCCAAGTTTGGAAGGAGGGAAGAGAAGTTGGTGCCCTTTTCAAAGGAGGTAAGGGGGCTCTATTTATAGAATGGAGTGAGCCCTTTCTTCTTCTTCTTTCCAATGTGGGACCAAAAGAAATCTTTTCCATGCTTCTACAAGATCCAGGGTGGCCAAGTTGATCATGCCAAAGCATAAAAAGTTTTGGATCATTGAACTTCTGGTTCATCACAGTGTTAGATTCTATGGCACTTATTTTTGCATAATATAATCTTGACGATAAAACTGGGAGTTTTTCTTTCACATGCTTCTTGCATGAATCATTGGATGTAATGCATAGATATTCCATATTCCCCTCATTCATAGTCTCGATATGGAAACCATTGAGACGTATGTCTTTGAAACATAGCAAATTTCTCTTTGAATTGCTTGAATACAAAGCCTCTTTTACAAAAATATTTGTTCTACCCGGTAATATAATATTTGCTCTTCCAGAGCCCTCAATTAATTTTGTAGTACCAGAAATTGTACTAATATTTGCTTTTACCAAATTTAAGTTCGAAAAGTATTTTCGATCTCGAAGAATAGTATGCGTTGATCCACTATCAACCAAACATATATCTCCACCGTTGGAGTTGTTCACAACATCATTATTTTTCATATTTCTATAAACACAAATAAATTAAGTAAGAAACATTTAATTTATTGATAAAAACCAAAGGTTAAAACAAGCATAACAACGGATACTTAGAAACATGATAAAACAAACATAAAACTAGAACTAAACTGGAAAAGATCAAATAATCTCAAATTGAACTTAATTATTTTTGATATTTTCGTTGCCATCATTAGTATCATCACCCCAAAACTTAATTCCTCCACTTGGCTCGTTTAAGTAATCTTCAACATCCAAATGAGTAAATTCTATTGGATCATTTTCATCTTCAAGAATATTGCTGAAATCTGCAAAGTTGATCTCTTTCTCTTTTCCTTTACCCTTGATAGATGTTTGGTAAAGGTCAATTAGGTACTTTGGTGTACGACAGGTACGAGACCAATGCCCTTTTTCTCCACATATGTAGCAAGCTTCTTCATAATTCTTCGGAGAATCAACTTTTGTACCATTTTCTTTATCTTGTTTTCCGCCATTTTTGTTCCACTTCAAGTGGTATGGCCCAACCTTCTTGTTGAAGGGTTGATGGTTAGGACCACCATGGTTTTGAATTTTACCATGACTATAACCGCAATCCTGACCGCGACCACGACCACGACCACGTCCTTGTCCATAGTTATTTGCATTCGCTTCTGGGAATGGCTGTGATCCAGTAGGGTGGGAGTTGTGGTTTCTCATTAGGAGCTCATTATTTTGTTCGGCAACAAGAAGACATGAGATCAATTGAGAATATTTTTTTAAATCCCTTTTTACGATACTGCTGCTGCAGGAGCATATTCGTGGCATGAAAAGTAGTGAGTGTTTTTTCCAACATGTCTTCTTCAGTAACATTATCTCCGCATAATCTCATTTTAGACACAATTTTGAACATTGCAGAGTTATTTTCGTTTGCCGATTTGAAGTCTTGCAACTTCAGGTGCATCCAATCATAGGGAGCTTATGGGAGTATCATACTCTTTTGGTGATCATAACGTTCCTCCAAATTTTTTCATAGAACGGCTGGGTCTTTCACTCCAAGGTATTCAGATTTCAGCCCTTCATGGAGGTGATGTCGAATGAAAATCATTGCTTTTGCTTTGTCTTGTTCGCTTGCCTCATTTTTCTCTTTGATTGCATGTGCAAGGTTCTTTGCACTCAAATGAATTTCTGCCTCAAGAACCCAAGTTAGATAATTTCTTTCGGAAATAGCAAGAGCAGCGAACTCAAGCTTGGTGATGTTTGCCATTACCTGAAAAAATATATTTATTTAGAATATAATACAATGCTCAAATCTACAGGTTTGAGTTCTATCAATTAGGCTTCAAGCCTAACATATTATATTTTGGCTTCAGGCCTTATATTCAATTTAGGTTCATAATCGAACATTTTCTTTCATTTTTTTTTTCATGAAACTTCATGTTCATTTAAATACAAAGCTCTAAGATGTTTGCCATATTTCTGAAAAATAAATAGTACTTTAGAATATAGTACATATACTCAAATCTCCTGGTTTGACTTTTATCAATTAGGCTTCAAGCCTAACATATTTTATTTTGCTTCAAGCCTTATATACAATATAGGTTAGGAGATGAAACTTCAGGTTCATCCAAATACAAAACTCTAAGATAACTGTCATAAATTCACAAAGTTTAGAGCTAATAAAATTACTACAAATAAAATGACATACATGAAGGGATAAGAAGCTGCATTTTTTTTTTCTCTTTCACTTTTAAAAAAAAATGCTCAAGACAAACATTATTAACAAACAAACCATAAGCAAACAAATCCATAGACAAATATACTAATATATTTTGACAATTGCATCTACTATTGGATATAATTAAAAATGCATGAATAAACAAGACCGCTATTATGAATTAAAAAAAAATCTTGAATAAGCCATGACTTGGTGAAAATCTTGCATTAGGTAGAGAAATATAGCAGCAAGAAGAAATGTTAGGATGTGAAGTGCCAATAAGAGTGATAATAGAAATTGACGCCGACTGTGGGAATAAGAAACCATCATACTGCCATATGAATGCATGAATATAAAAACTTAAAGAATGACGAAAGTTGGACTTACAATCTCCTTGAGCAAATTTGTGCTGATAACGTGTTGTAAACTAGAGAGAGAGCAACAAGGAAAAATGGAGAAGAAAGTTGTGTCTTTTTCATTCATCCAATATGGCCTTTATATAGGTTTACAATGGATTGCCAAAGGCCATGAGTTATGAAATCAAAGGGCATGAGTTACATAAATTATGGATGACTAAGAGTCATGGGACATTCATATTTACAACAATAATGTTATTTTTATTTTATATGTAAGAATATTATTGGAACATTGCTATATTTTTGCTTTCCTTTCGTGCACCAACCAAACAAGGGAAAGAAAATGTGACAGGAATTCTACTTTTCCATTCCTATGAAAAATACAAAGGAATGCATTTCCTTTCCGTGAACCAAACGAGGCCTAAAAGTACTACAAATGGGTCTTCCATTCCTTCAAGAAGAAAGGTTGAAAAGCATCACTGATTTTAAGCATACATGTGACTGTCGGAGCGAATCATTTACACTAAGGCCTCATTTGGTACGTAGTAAGGAAAGAAAAGAAGATTAATTTTTTGTCCTTTCCATGGACATGAGAAATTGTAATTTTCATCAATTTGAATTTTTGGTATTTAGAAAGGCCTGAATATAGTCGGAACACATCTTTGGGTGGGACAGTTTAGTTCTAAATTTTTGTAATAAATGTAAGAAATTGGAAGATAAAGTGAATCATTGGTGTGGGTGGGAGAACTATTTCCCTCCTGTTTTTTCTTTCATTTGTAAACCATTTCCTTTTCTTACTTGCTTTCTTTTATCATCCAAACACAATAAATAAATAACTTTCATTTTTCAAGGCCTGATTCTGCAAACAAAGGTTGGTAAAGTTGTCTTTGGTGTTTTTTAAAGAGATAAATCGACTTTGTACTTCAACTCGCTGTTGCTTTATAATGCAGCAATTGGTAGCTAATTGAAGCCGCCTATGTATCATGACCTTCTAATTAAGGCCACTAACTGCTCGCAGTATTATTAGTTCCAGTCAGTTGTTAACAGAAATTATTAGTAAATTATGTTATCTAATATGTAATGAGGCCAGGTCTGTAATGTATTGGTTGGATTTTAAAAGTTCTATTCCTAGCAAGAAAGAAAACGAAATAGGATGAATGAGCATTAGGAATATTTGGGTAGATGAATTCCCAATTTACTGTGTGTTTGGATGTCAAAGGATAGGAGAAAAAAATGGCTTCTAAAAGAAAGAAAAATAGAAGGAAAAAAATGGTCACCCACCACAAGGATTTACTTTCCCTCCCAAATTCATGAACAAATTTTTTGGAGTAAACTATCTATGCTCAAAAATATATTCGAAAAAAAATGATAAAAATTATAATTTTTCAAAGAAGAAAAAAGGGAACAAAAAAAAAAAAACTATTTTCCCCCTAACCAAACCAAGCCTAAGACAGAACTCAGTTTTTGTAGTCAGCGAGGAAAGATATAACCTCCTTAGCTAGGTGGAACCGCGGAAGAAGTGTGAGCGTGTGTATAAAAATTTAGAACAGTGGGCTGAACACAAACTATAACCCACGGACATCGGAAAAAAAAGGCATAAGAGGCGGGGTTTAGGTACTTGCAAAAGTATGAGCAATTAAGAAATTCCACAAAATGGAGCAATTTTTTTTTTCATAACCTTTCCTATATTAGAAGAATGCAAAATTAAAGGTACCATTTCCTAGATGTGGGGTTTTAAAAGGATTCTAAATAGGATATTATGTCACAAAAAAAAAAAAAAAAAAAAAAAAAAAAAAAAAAAAAATCCATGGGCATACTGTGTAGATCTCATTGGCTCAGCTTATTACACTCATTTCCTTACTTAGCGAAAAGAAAATAAAAGACAATTTATATACTTCGACCCCATTATTGCTTTGGCTTATGATCCTGTGCATAAAATGTAATTTACACATATTAGCACTTTATTATATTTTCCCACAACAATAACAACAACCAGAACAAAAATTGTAATCGATTTTTTAATTCTTTTCTTCCACATTGGCAAAATGGTGTTCGTATCCACGTGTCTGCATTCTTACTATGTTCTTACAACATGTGTGTCCGTATCCATATTTGAGAATTTCCATATCCATGTTTGTACAAGCATAGTAGCCCATCTTCTCTATAATATTAGTAAATGTCATAATTGTTTTCCATACCCTCAACTCTACATATTAGTTCTACGACTTCTTTAATTAAGAACCTGTCACTCCTACAAATGCATCCATCGATTTATGTTGTACATGTCTAAACCATCTAAGATGACATTTTCATATATTTTCAATTGACGTCACCTCATCACAAGGCACAGGTGAGTGTTTTTTCTCCTGGCACAAAGAAATTAATATGACATGGCAAGTATAATCTGGATACTGAAGAGGTAGTTTCATAAAAAGGAGAAATGAACTTCCATTCCATTTACTTCCTGAAGTCGTAAGAATGTCCAGGAGAAATCTTACTGAGATGATATGTAGGCTGAGAATCTAGTAGGTAGTAGGTACATGTTCTCCTAATCTAGAGAAAACATGCTTGTTACTTGATAATTCACCTTACTAACTGTTTGTAATAGTTTTTGTTGTTGCTACTGCTGTTTTGTCCTTGACAAAAACCAACATCCTTTCACTATAGTCCACGCTGTAGTATAAAGTGAATTGTGCATATATTGATTTGTTTCTTATTGTTTAGTATTGTGTGGGTGTCCTATGGGCCACACGCGCGCGCCGCTGCGGCTGCCTGGTTCGGGTTGGTTTGGCGCACGTAACGTACGGGCACCGAATGTCGATCCAATTTACTTTTCGGGTTGAGGTCCTAAATTTTTTTTTTGCTCCTCTTTAATTTTTGGACCTTTGTTGTCACGTCCCGACCCCGTAGAGTCATTTCGTCCTCGTTTTGGACTCTGTGGAGCCATTCGTTCTCGCTTGAACGTGATGCCGTGCAAGCCTAAGTTGCACTTGCATAAGGCCAAGACCTGTACAATGACAAAATAGACAAGATAAACAATAATGTAGCGCAACATAATTGCGAAATTGAAACAACAGCAGACATATTGCAGAATATGAATTGAACACAATGATAACATAAAGAAATGCTCTTTATTGATATTCTTGAACAGATTACAAAACTCTTATTTTCTCTCTGATCATGCCATACTTGGCTTACAATCTCTCAGAAACTTTACAGATTACAATGATCCCGTTCCATACATTACATCTCTTTATATATAAAACCAACTCTTTGCAACAAATGGCCATCTCTTCTGATTTTTGGCTCATGAGGATGAAGCTCGGGCTATCACTTCGGATCATTCTTTGCACCTGCAGGCAAGCTGGTGGTGGGTCAGTAACATCTTTCGAAAAGCCACAATTCATTTCTATTGATTTCAAGCATACAAGGGACTATTCGTTTCATGCATGATAACCATTCATTTTATGTGAAGTGCGCAGCGTATTTCATGAGGCATAATCATTCTTCTCGTTCAAGCAACTCTTAGGGTCAATTACAAGCACGATATCATATCTTTTCTTTGAACGAGACATAACAATTCTTGACAATAAATTATTCTTTGATACAAATCATGATCAGAACTTAAGCAACACATATATCACTTTTTTAGTGATTCTTACCATAGCCGACGGTACATCCCTGCACATGACAAGGATTAACATAAACATAATGTATCCAATATTGTTCCCTGTTTGTCTCTGTATTGTTAGCTCTTAACAAAATCTTTAATGACACATGCAACCCGATTGGCAGCTGTGACGCAAGGCTTAACTCTACACTATTACATGCGCTGTCACTACCACATTTCCAGAATATGATTTTTTTTTTTATCATTTTACATTATTTATATAGTGAGTATCTTTTTTGTTAACTAAATATGATTGTTGCATTTATTAGTTAACTAGCCTATTTATTGGACCTTTGAATTGTAGACCTAATTGGACTAGACATGACTACTTGGACCTATATTCTAAGATGAACCCAACTAGATACATTTACGTCATGTAGAGGCTAGATTAGGAGTAGAAATTAACCCAACACTTAGACTAGAACAACCCCTTATTAAACCTAAGTGTTCATGACAACTTGAGGGGTAGAATGGACATTTCAAAGGGGGTTTTAGGGCACCCTTCATGGCTGGTCATAAAGAGGGTTTCCTCCATCTTCTTCATTACATTAGAGCCTCCACAAACCCTAGAAGAGCTCTCTACAAGGACCCTTCATTTTCCATACTTTTCACCATCAAAACTTTCCAAAATCCTTCCAAACTTTCACTCTAGAAGGCTTGGAGCTTGGAGACCAAGAAGCCAGAGAGGAGGAGTCCAAAAGCTTGGAAGATTGTGTCAAACTTGACACTAGAACCTTTCAAGAGAGTTTTATTGGGAACCCATTTTCTAATAGGTAAACTCTTGTCATTTTTCTCTCTCATAGTTTGACTCCATTTTCATGCATGACACTAGTAGGAACACTCGTATGGACTAGGGGTACCCATAGTGTCACGACCCGATCCCAAATTGTTGGGTCGAATCGGATCATGTCCAGCCTGCACCGTTGTGAGACGGCGGCAATAAGCTGTTCTATTTGCAGGTACTCACAACAACATTCATTTGCATTTTGTCACAACACGAATTTACGAATATTTAAAAACTTTTTATTCAACAATTGAAAAGTACAAACTAAAACTGAAAGTACTGAAATAAAATACTAAAACCAAAATCTATAACTCCAACACAAATAAACTAGATAACGAGAAAAACAACTAGCTAAACAGTCGGTTCATCAGCCTCTGGTTCTGCGTCCTCCAAGGGGGACTCTGGCAACACCACATGATATAATACCGGGTCATAGTAGCTATTGAACAATAGCTCAGCATCATCAACATCACCTATTGGGGAGGATCCAGTCAGGAAAGGAGCAAGTACGAGTACATAATCCGACATTCTAAATAATAATGGAAAGATGCAATTTTAAACAGTTAAAATATTTTGAAAATATTTTTCAGCAATTTTCAGCAATTCAGTATTTGAAACAATGTGATTTGAATAGGTAACGTCTATGACCGGCTTGGGTTATACAATAGCATCCTAGCGATGCGATACAGCTTATCCCCGTGTGTAAGAGGAGTAAGCTCGTACAATAACAATATGCAATATGAGGAGTATTGGTCATAAACGCTACACTATTCCCCCAATATCCCCACAATCAATATCAATCAATATTTGAACCCTAGGAGAGGGTTCCGTGTAGCAATGTGATTTAAGCATGCAACATGACAATTAGTAAATAAAATGCAAGAAAACATAACCGTAACTTGCCTTTGTTAATGACTGGAATAGGGTGTCGGTACCTGGGGAGGAAGTCAAATACGTCCTCAAAATCTACAGTTGAGAATCCTGACTTAGAAACATAGATGAGCCAAATCTAGGTGTGCTAGTTACAATTTCTAGAAACAGACCCTAATCAGGTTTTAAGTTATTTAATTAATCTAACGAAATTCGTCTAACGTCGTAAACTATATTGGTTATCAATTTACGGAATAACCGATTATTGATTTATTGGGGAAAATAACAATTACACTTTAATTGGCAAGACTTTGTATTTTTAATAATATATATAAAACTAAGTGGTCTTTTAAGTGAGAAAATATGAAGTTGTTTAAATTATTAGGAAACTTTATTCATTAACTTAATATGAGAAAATCTTATTAATTTTGTACAAAATAATTAATACCCAATTATAATTTATACGTCTTGCTACGCAAATAACCAACCCAGAAAAGAAATAGAAAATCTAAGCTACACAATACAGGGTCACTGAAAAATAAAGGAAAACTTGGCTTATGCCCTTACAACAAATTAATTAATAGAAAAAATACTTTAAAATGAATTTCTCGAAATTAGTAATTTTCGTAAGAAAATAGTTTTTATTTAAATAACATTTTAAAATATAATTTATTTAATCAGAATGATTTTCATAAAATATTCTTTTAGACATTTTATAAATTATGTAGAAAATCACCTTTAAACATAGATAATAATAAATGCACAAAATACGTTTTCTTACCAAAATATTGGTTTAAAGTTAATAAAAAAGGTTTTCGGATTTTAATATTAAATACCATTACCAAGATAACCTTTTTAAATAAATATTATTTTTTATTATATTAATTCTCCTTATAAACCTTCTTGATCAGAAATCATCTTTAAAAGTAAAACATTTTTATATATATATATATATTATATATATATATATATATATATATATATATATATATATATATATATATATATATATATATATATATATATAATTTTTATATATATATAAAAAAAATATAAATATAATATATATATATATATATATATATATATATATATATATATATATATATATATATATATATATATATATATATATATAATCATTTAACGAAATCTAATTTTTTATACCATTTACTTAACCAAACTTTTATTTTAAGTAAAGATAATAACTTTTAAACGAATATTTATTTAACTAATATTTTGTAAACAAAATATTAAATCATTATTTGGTTTAAAAATCTCTACAACTTAACATTAAATTAAAAGATAATCCTAACTTTAATTTAAACCTATTAAATCATTTAAACCATATTTTAAATTTATAAGGTTAATCCATAAAGCAATTAATACCAAAATAAACATGTATAAAGTTTCCTAATATGTACATTGCTAATTACAACACGAAAGACTAAAATATTAAACCACATAACCTAATAAAATAATTCTACAGAACAAAAATAATAATCTACATGATAGACTCTACTGCCAGAATGACAAATGGGTTTTTATGAAGAAAATGACAGAGAGAAATGGGAAGAGTTTACCCAAACTTAGACGAAGGAGTACCGAGGGAGGCCTCAGACTCGGAATGACGTCGAGATGACGAGCACGGACACGTGCGCGCACACGGGCGGACACGTGGGGAAGACACGCGGTGACGGAGCACGTGCGGGAGACGACGGCACCGGCGGAGGGCGCACGTGAGACGCCGGGGACGGGCTCGGAAGGTGGGAGAGTGGGGTCTGGAATCGGAGAGGGCGGCAAGGGGAGCGTGGTGGTAGTCTCGGATTTGGATTTGGTGGAGGGAGAAGAAAGTTATGGATTTTTTTTGTGGGAAATGGAATTGTGAATGTTCTTTGGGGTTTCTGATATTCTGAAGAAATGTTACGTGAGATGAAGAAGGAGAGGACGTGGGCATGGAGAGCGGATCTGAGAGAGAACCGGGGAGTGGGATAATGGATAAGTCTAATGGATTTTGGGCTTCGGGTTTTGGGTACCAAGGCTTAAGTTATGGGCTAAAAACAAAAGGCTCACCAAACAATATAAAACATGGACATTAAAAATAAAATAAAAGTCATGGGCTTTACAACCTTTCCTCCTTAGAAATTTCGTCCTCGAAATTCCAAGACGAGGGCCGGGGTACAATCAAAATCACTTAGCTTGATCAAAAGCAAAATTTAAATCATCAGACACGATCGGATTCTAGGCATGATTACTAGGTACAATGATAAAAATATAGGTATGATCAGAATTATCTAGATATGATCTGAGATAGAGATATAAATTTTGTTGTGAAAAAAAAATTTAGGCACAAGAAAAATCTAGGTATGATTAAAATGTGATCATAAAATAGGAGAAAATCAAACGAGGTCTCGTGAAACAGAAAAGACATGAAAGAAACGAACGTCAACAGTTTACTGAGAAAGCATAACATAATAGAATCTTATGAGATAAGGGACTAAAAATTCCAAATCAAATTAGAATGAGTTATAAGGGTTTGTGATTAAGGAAAAATCAACAAGTTGTATGATAGTAGGATAGCGAGGGTGATTATAATAATATAACTATGATAGGAATGTAATCGGATATGATATTTTCGTTGAGAACTGAGTGATAATCAAAGGAAAATAGAAATAATATTTTATCACTATTTCAAGTGTCAAAAGATAGGGTATGCAAAAATAAATGACTTACAAGATAAAATCTTATTAATACACATGTAAAAACCACTCTAACTCGCTAAATTAGCTGAACTCTCTGGATTTACAGAAAACTAAGGCATCTGCCAAGATATTAAAACTATATATATATATATATATATATATATATATATATATATATATATATATATATATATATATATATATATATATATATATATATCAATAAAAAATAAAAAAATATATAACCATAAATTACCTAAATATATATAACCATAAATTACCTAAATCAATTTTTCATCCATCGTTGTATGCCAATGGTCTTATCTCAATTCCTCTCTGCTTATTCCTTCTCTAGAACCTATCATTCCATTGCTCGTGTTATTCCTTCCATGGCTATATCCGTCCCTTCTAGGTATAGTAGTCATCTAACCATAAGAGTTGATCCTCGTTAAGTGTTTCTTTACTTGATCATTATATTCACAGGTTTATATATATTATCCAAATTCATTTCCTCCATGGGAGAACATTACCAAATCCTATACCTTTCTCGCTAACTCTACCTACGTCTTCCTCTATCTTCTATAACTCTTCCTTTAATCATAAAATTCAAAATCGTCAAATACCTTCATTTGCTTGAATGAGATTAGGCACTAGTGAGCACTACTAACGGTTTTAACCCAAATAAGTCACAAGACTCTCTTAAGACTAGCTTACTCAAGGTATTATTCTACCTTTTCTACCCTTTAGCTATCTAATATTAATCCCAAGGATCCCTTACAAGGAATGAGATAAGTAACAATCTATGTTTCTCCCGCATATAGCTATCAACTATATACATATGGTCATCCACAAGATGTATATCAACTATTTAATATATAAAGCTAACCACAACTATCTACAGCTTCCAAAATATGTAATTAAAAAAACAATACTAAATAAATAAATGAATAAATAAAAAAATATATATATACAACGTACTAAGGTTGAAACAGGAAAGAGATTGAGCCGATATAGATTGATATGGTCCTAATAAGTTCTAGGAAAAAAATCAATAGAAAATCTATCTTTTCTGGCTGTAATAAGAGATGTCTGAAAATGGAAAGCCGCTAGAAATACAAATCCTCCAATCGGACAACAGTCAGAATAATTTGATGGTGCAGAAAAGACAACCATATTATGGATATTGTCTTAATAATATTCGAAAACCCAAATATATTCGAAGTCACTTTGCCTCAAATTCATGCCTCGCCAGAGTGCACCTAACTGCAGTAAAATTTTGGCTCCATAACTTGAATAGTAATAGATTTTCGAGTAGTCTATCAACTTTATCCATTTCCTGGCTGAACAACATAGGAGACAAATTTGATGCATTTAGGACGTAGTCTCAATAATATCCAAAAAAACCTATCAACACCTGAATCACTTCAACTTAGAGTATATTCCCCGCCAGTGCGCAACTGGCTACAGTATACTCGCAGTTTCTATAATTCAAATAGATGGTTGCGACGCATATGTGCAAAGCGATATTAGGTCACTGAATATTTTCTTAACTTTGTCCATAGAAATTTCAAAGGAATAATTCAACAATTCAAAAAGTTTTTCAATGACTAAAGAAAATTCAATATTAGGATGAAATCGATTCTCTGACCGTTCGTGCTTCATGATACTCAAGCATTGAGTTTAAAAGCTTCCTAGGCCTTGAATTGATCAAGAAGTTGCCTAGAGAGAGTAAGGTTTCGAGTTGAGTGGAGGAAATCAACAAATAAAAATATTTTCGGTACTTGGAATAACTTAGGAAATATCAATCCATATTGGAATTATTTTTCGGAAAATAGTTCCCTTGGGAGATATGTACAGCTAAGTTGAACCAATTCTTTGGTAACAATTAACCTTGGGGCTTTATGGTTCCAAAAGAATTCGGTTCGAAATTGGTTCTGAGAAAGTCTATTGGAAATATGGTCAAGAGAAATGGTTGGATACACTAGTCGTAGAAATACTTTGGGTAGATAAGAGTTTATTAGGTTTGCTATAGAAGAATTTGAAACTCTAAATAGTGATTGGATCTAGATTCCAAATAAAGATAGAGGAGTAAGATTTGATCAACAAATCTAGAAGTTGGAAATAGGTTTGCTAAAGAAGGAGATTGAAAAAAAAAATCTAATCTTAGTCCAAAAAAAGGGTGAAAGAGTATGGATCCTAAAGTATGCTAGAATCTGATAAAGATATGGAAGAAAATAATCCCGAAAGCCATGGGACACTAAAATATACCAAAAATCTAGAAAATAAAATAGGCAGTAAAATATACCATCATACGATCGGCCTAATCTAGATAAGGTTTAGGTATAAACGTAAGCAAGGTAACCTATAAAACTATAAGCAAGCCAAAATATTTTAAAATAAATAATTTCGGCCCTATATCGTAACATGGTGAATATAGTAGACTCTCTGTTCACCATGTATATTATATATATATATATATATATATATATATATATATATATATATATATATATATATATATATATATATAATATCTAGGTATTCCAAAATTCTATTCTTTCAATTCTTAATCACCAATATATCCTTGATAAATGCCACCTTACATACATTCTCATTAAGATTACAATTTTTCAGAAATTGTATCGTAGGGGAGACATGACTTTGGGAAAGATATTGGCCAGAAAAAAAAGTGTAATCAAGGGTAATATGTTATGCTTCGGTAGGGTATCATCTAGTGCTAATCAATAATTCTAGGTATCATTAGCTCTTCTGGTCCTGGTCTGGTTCGAGCAGCCTCCCACTGCTCTATCTGCTACTACGATTCTCTTGTCATGTTTTCTTGCGTCATGCATAGAAAACAAGATCTTGCTAGTACTGACTGATAGGCATAGGTCAGGTTGTCTTCATAGTCTGGCAAGTTTAGGGACAAGCATAAACAAGGTAACCTACCGTTCTATAAGCAAACAAAATTAGTTACTTATATATAGATAATTCGGTCCTATGTTGTGACAAATCATTATTCTAGTGTTCTAGTTGTTTCTAGGTATGTTTACCTAAGTTGTTGTTTTGGACCTCCATGGGCCACCAATAAAAATATGTCACGACCCGATCCCAAATTGTTGGATCGAATCGGATCATGTCCAGCCTGCACCGTTGTGAGACGGCGGCAGTAAGCTGTTCTATTTGCAGGTACTCACAACAACATTCATTTGTATTTTGTCACAACACGAATTTACAAATATTTAAAAACTTTTTATTCAACAATTGAAAAGTACAAACTGAAACTGAAAGTACTGAAATAAAATACTGAAACCAAAATCTATAACTCCAACACAAATAAACTAGATAACGAGGAAAACAACTAGCTAAACGGTCGGTTCATCATCCTCTGGTTCTGCGTCCTCCAAGGGGGACTCTGGCAACACCACAGGATATAATACCGGATCTTAGTAGCTATTGAACAATAGCTCAGCATCATCAACATCACCTATTGGGGAGGGGGATCCAGTAAGGAAAGGAGCAAGTACGAGTACATAATCCGATATTCTAAATAATAATGGAAAGATGCAATTTTAAACAGGTAAAATACTTTGAACAATATTTTTCAGCAATTTTTAGCAATTCAGTATTTGAAATAATGTGATTTGAATAGGTAACGTCTATGACCGGCTTGGGTTGTACAATAGCATCTTAGCGATGCGATACAGCTTATCCCCGTGTATAAGAGGGGTAAGCTCGCACAATAACAATATGCAATATGAGGGGTATTGGTCATAAACGCTACACTATTTCCCCAATATCCCCACAATCAATATCAATCAATATTTGAACCCTAGGAGAGGGTTCCGTGTAGCAATATGGTTTAAGCATGCAACATGACAATTACTAAATAAAATACAAGAAAACATAACCGAAACTTGCCTTTGTTAATGACTGGAACAGGATGTCGGTACCTGGGGAGGAAGTCAAATACGTCCTCAAAACCCTACAGTTGAGAATCCTGACTTAGAAACATAGATGAGCCAAATCTAGGTGTGCTAGTTGCAATTTCTAGAAACAGACCCTAGTCAGGTTTTAAGTTATTTAATTAATCTAACGAAATCCGTCTAACGTCGTAAACTATATTGGTTATCAATTTACGGAATAACCGATTATTGATTTATTGGAGAAATAGCAATTACACTTTAATTGGCAAGACTTTGTATTTTTAATAATATATATAAAACTAAGTGGTCTTTTAAGTGAGAAAACATGAAGTTGTTTAAATTATTAGGAATCTTTATTCATTAACTTAATATGAGAAAATCTTATTAATTTTGTACAAAATAATTAATACCCAATTATAATTTATACGTCTAGCTACGCAAATAACCAACCCAGAAAAGAAATAGAAAATCTAAGCTGCACAATACAGGGTCACAGAAAAATAAAAGAAAACTGGGCTTATGTCCTTACAACAAATTAATTAATAGAAAAAATACTTTAAAATAAATTTCTCGAAATTAGTAATTTTCGTAAGAAAATAGTTTTTATTTAAATAACATTTTAAAATATAATTTATTTAATCAGAATAATTTTCATAAAATATGTCTTTTAGACATTTCATAAATTATGTAGAAAATCACCTTTAAAAATAGATAATAATAAATGCCCAAAAATACGTTTTTTTTACCAAAATATTGGTTTAAAGTTAATAAAAAGGTTTTCGGGTTTTAATATTAAATACCATTACCAAGATAACCTTTTTAAATAAAGATTAGTTTTTATTATATTAATTCTCCTTATAAAACCTTCTTGATCAGAAATCATCTTTAAAAGGAAAACATTTATATATATATATATATATATATATATATATATATATATATATAATCATTTAACGAAATCTAATTTTTTATACCATTTACTTAACCAAACTTTTATTTTAAAGATAATAACTTTTAAACGAATATTTATTTAACTAATATTTTGTAAACAAAATATTAAATCATTATTTGGTTTAAAAATCTCTACAACTTAACATTAATTAAAAGATAATCCTAACTTTAATTTAAACCAATTAAATCATTTAAACCATATTTTAAATTTATAAGGTTAATCCATAAATCAATTAATACCAAAATAAACATGTATAAAGTTTCCTAATATGTATATTATTACCATATTGCTAATTACAACACGGAAAGCTAAAATATTAAACCACAACATAATAAAATAATTATACAGAACCAAAATAATAATCTACAGGATTAGACTCTACGGCCAGAATGACAAATGGGTTTCTATGAAGAAAATAACAGAGAGAAATGGGAAGAGTTTACCCAAACTTGCACAAAGGAGTATCGAGGGGAGGCCTCGGACTCGAAATGACGCCGAGATGACGAGCACGGACACGTGCGCGCACACGGGCGAACACGTAGGAAGACACGCGGCGACGGAGCACGCGCGGGAGACGACGGCACCGGCGGAGGGCACGCAGAAGACGCCGGGGATGGGCTCGGAAGGTGGAGGAGTGGGGTCTGGAATCGGAGAGGGCGGCAAGGGGAGCACGGTGGTGGTCTCGAATTTGGATTTGGTGGAGGGAGGAGGAAGTTATGGATTTTTTTTGGGAAATGGAATTGTGAACGTTCTGTGGGGTTTCTGATCTTCTGAAGAAATGTTATGTGAGATAAAGAAGGAGAGGACATGGGCATGGAGAGCGGATCTGAGAGAGAACTGGGGAATGGGATAATGGGTAAGTCTAATGGATTTTGGGCTTTGGGTTTTGGGTACCAAGGCTTAAGTTATGGGCTAAAAACAAAAGACTCACCAAACAATATAAAACATGGACATTAAAAATAAAATAAAAGTCATGGGATTCACACATAGGGAGACGAGCAACGCTCTAACCTTTATTTTGATAGAGTTTATTTGGGATTTTTGTGGCATCTTTGGATAAATCCCAGGAGAGCCCACCAAGTGTGTCAAAATGACAAATAGACTATTTTAGCTTTTGTTTTCAGTTTTATACTCATGATTAGTTTAGTTTGCACATTTGGAATAGGTATACATGATTTATGTGTGTGTGTGTGTGTGTGTGTGTGTGTGTGTGTGTGTGTGTGTGTGTGTGTGTGCGTGTGTGTGTGGATATATATACATGAACTTGCATATAGGCATGAGGGTGTCCTGTTTTGAGCCTTATGAGTAGGGGCTGTATATGTCAGTGTGTGTTTCTATTTTCTTTAGGATAATAGTAGATAGGAGGGGTATGTATATTTTGATATAGGAATAAAGTGAAGAGGAAGGGGACTCATGAGTAGCTGTTGTGGCAGAAAGTAGTGGCCAAGGTGCCCATTTTGGCAGGCCTACTATTGTGCCATTGGTCAGGGCCAATGGGCCATAGCAGGGCATCCTAGGGGTCGGGCTTGGCAGCAATTTAAGTATAGGGAAGGAAAGAAGTGTAGGAAGGAGTGGAAGACCTGTGCAATTAGACACAGGGTCTGTGTCTATGGTTAGTATGTTTCAAGAAGAGGGAAATCAGTTTAACATTAGGATGAGTATCACTTCTGTATAGCAGTAGGAAAATCTCCTATGTAGGTTAACAGGGAAGGGGAAGGCAATGTGGTAAGGTACCAGTATAGGTGAAACAAACCAATGTATCAGTAAGGGAGTTTGCATACAAGTACTAGAGAGTGCACAGGTTTGCCTAGTTGCCTATGTGTATCAGTTAGGAGTTTGGGGTTCATTTGGTGTGTGTCTAATCAAGTTGTATGTGTGTCAGATTGAGAGAGTGATGTGAGTTTGAGAGTGTAGGAGTGATACAAGAGAGTATTAGTCCACAACATTAGACTGATGGGTGTGAGTGAGTGAACCCTCATATAGCATTGAGTGAATGAGTAAAGAGATGAGTGGGGGTGTTGACATGAACAGTGGCATATGGAGAGATTTGGGGACTGGGGGCTTGGCCTTGCATCAGTGGTCGGGTACCATCTGCACAAGTAGGCAGATGCAAGTTGCCTTGGCTTTAGGCATAGGCCACTTGGCCATAGCCTATGTGAACAGGATAGGTGAGGATTGTCATTGACAGTTAGTTAATGTCAGAAAGTAAAAAGGAGATTAGAGAGTGACCTTGTGTGTCAGTTGTTATTGGCTTGTATCAGTCCTCTATTTATTATGTATCATCCATAGGAGAATGCATTAGTCCTATAGGCATTAGATTTATCATCAATTGAGAGGATTGAGTATCATTCCCCTATTTTATTTGTATTAGTCAAGGAGCATATATATAGGGTATCAGTCCTAATGAAAGGGAATTTAGAGCTATAGCAGTAGCTAGAGTAGGGGCTATAGGCCCTGTGTCACTGCACTTGGCAGGCAAGGGCTTTGCCTGTGCAAGAACCAGGGAGTTCACCTCCCAGTCCAGAGGCCTGTGTGGCCTGTGCATGCCATGGGCTAGTGCACCCACAGTGGTGAGTATAGGTTTGAGTGTCCAGGTAGTGTTAAGGTGTGCAAGTGTGTGAGCAGTTAGCAAGAATATAAGTGCATAAGTGTGAGTGGATGTGTATGTGTAGGTAAATAGATAAATGGATAGACAAGTACATACATAGATGTGTATAGATAGGAATGAATGGGTAAATAGTGGGGCAAGTTATGTTGTATCAATGAGTATCATGTATGGGTGTGTATATGAGTGATTGATCATAGGGGCCTAACATGAGTGTTGGGTGCTAGGTAAGGGTATTTGACCAGTATAGGCTTCCCTAATATTTAGTGTACATATAAGGGTAATAGGTAATTACAATATATATGTAATGGACAATGAGCGGAATAGGTAATGCGGCAATACCCTAGTATAGGTAGTACCTAGGTAAAAGAGAGTATTACCTATATCTGGGTAATAGGCTAAAGGGTTATACAAATATAGAAATACTTTGAAGAGGTAATAAGGTGTTACTGAAGATAGATAATGAAGGTTATAAGTTATCTATGTATAATGTAGGTAATATGTTGAAATAGAGAAAACTTAACCTAAATTTGATCAAGGTTGACCAGTTTGACCCAAAAGTCAACCTTTAAGTCTGATTGACCTAGTTTGACCTAGTTGACCTAGATTTGATCTAGGTTGCATATCACACATTAGATATCCATGCTTACACTTAAACACTAATTAACTTGTATATCTCTTATATAGGTCTTTGTGACTCTACCTTGGGACTCTATTCACATTTACTGTTCAGGACGACATGCGAGTACATTCTTTGATAGTTTTTATTATTTGATTCTATTATAATTCAAGTATTTAGAAATGTTACTTATGATTCTTTGCATGATGGTACATGGATTGGTATTGTTATAGGATCTTCAGTCATGGGATGTTACCTTAACTCATTGCAATGGTATCGTATATTGTCCTTATTGGTATTGGATAACATTGGATTAATATTGGATAACACCAGATTATTAGATAACATTAGAATACATTGGCTAGTAACGTGTCATGGTTGGATCCACCTACTACCAAAATACAGTAAATTGGCGACGACGTTTTAGCGACGGAATAAATCCGTCGTCAGTAGCGACGGACTACCGATAACCTGGAGATGACTTTCCGGCTAATCGTGCACCCATTTTTTTTAAGGGTAAACATCCGTCGCCTATTCGTCGACAAACCGTCGGTAAAATAGCGACGGAATAAAAATTCGTCGGCAAGTAGTCACTCGGTAGTCACTAATTGGCAAAAAAATGTTAAAAAAATTGCGGAAAAATGTCACTAGTTGGTGGAGGAATTGACGACTACTAAGCGACGAATAATCCGTCGACCAGATGACGGGATAATAGCGACGGACATACAGTCCGTCGCTAAGTGGTCACTAAGTGGTTGGAAAAATTTAAAAAAAAGCGCATGAGATTAACGACTAAGTAGCGACGGATTTTATCCGTCGCTAGTCCGTCGCTAAGTTAAAAGCCTAGCTTAAGTTGAACCGACGGGGAGAAAATTTTATTCCCCCCAATTTTTTATCTCTCCTCTCTCTCTCTCTTGGACGCGTACGATCGAGGAAACTCTCTCTCTCTCTCTCTTGGGCAGCGGTGGGGGACGGAGGGAAGCCGGAGGTGGTGGGAGGGGAAGGACAGCGGGGTGGGGGGGGTGCTGCCCGCGGGGGGGGGGGGGGGGGGGAGGGAGGGGGTGGCGGTCACTGCGGTTGAAGCTTGTAAATCTCCTAAATTTCTACTACAATTTTTTTAAAATATTTTTGTATTTATTTTGTACTTCGTATATGCACGTCGCATACGAGTTCGCATTGTTGTATTTGCGTAGCGTGCGAGATTTGCGTTTCGTATTTGCTCGACGAGTGCGAATATGTGCGAGCGTACATATTTTTAGAAAAATATTTTTCTATTTTTATAGTTTCAAAATAATATATATAATAATTATTTGTATTTGTATTTTATTTAAAGTTGTGAAAAGTATCGTATCAAGATGGCCAAAACTTATTACTTTTATTTATTTATAAAAGGCTAGCTTATTTAATAGTGGTAATTTAGAAAACTATTTTATGCAAATATTTCTTGCACATGAGGTACATGAATTTGAATTCGTATATATAATTCCATTTTCGAATTTATTGATATTAATATTTTATTATTCAAAAAGATATTTAAAAATATTTATTATTTTCAAAATTATTATTATTGGTATTTTTGGAAAATATATTTGGAAATTATTGTGGCCATTTTAAATCTCGATTTGATTTTATGGATTTAATTTAAATAGTTTAAAAGTAGAATTTATATTTAATTTGAGTTTAGATTGTCTAGATTTAAATTAGAATTGAATTTGAATTTAGATTTAATTTTATTGATTTAAATTGAATTATCTAATTAGGTTTAAATAAATCATAATCCTTATCCAACTGAGAATTCCCACCTCCTATATAAGGAGAGGTACTCATCCACCAATTATGCCACAAAATAATTCTCTCCACAAAAGTGTTGTGCACCGTGTCGGTGTCCATCATTTCTACTATGATTGATTTTACATATACATTGTTTCTCCTCCCCGTGTCCACACTCCGGATAAGACGACCCCATAAACCTAAGCCTACGGAAATACTACCACAACCACCGCCGCTACCACATCGTCACTGCACCACAACAGGCGACACACTAGGCAAGATACCTTGCCATTATACTGTTTATATTCAGTTTACATTTTATTAAATATCACTGTTTATTTATTTCCAGTTCTTACAGTTCTTGATTTACTGTCTGCTCTGTGATATTAGTTATACTTTGTTATTATCCTTTGATTGCATATGGACTTAGAGTTAAGAGACTACCATTTGTAGTGTATTGCATATACTTTGACACAGTTGTACCACGAGGATGTGTGAGATGAGTAGCATGTAGAGGCTCTTGCGTGTGGGCTGATCCCCCATGTGTATGCGTTAGGGCTAACTGCTAATAGAGGCATGTTAGGAGACTTAGCAGTTAGTAGAGGTATATGGTCATGGATGCGACTTAAATAAGAGCATCGGGTGGAGAGAATAATACCTGACGTATGGGATTCGATTGCACTTCCATTGTAACCCGGAAGCTTCGCTGGAGATACGGGTATGATTAGCCTCTCAGGTTGGCCACTGTCGTTTTTCAACGTCATGCGCTTAGGTCACTGGTGCCCAAGCGGGGACCATACCAGATCTTATTTACAGCCAGGGCTCATGCGTCGAAATGATTGTTCTCAACTGCATATTCACTTTAGTACGATTAGGTAACCCTCATCAAGGTCATATCACCCCATCCCATTAGTAGCTTGAGACAATGTCGTATTGCGGTATAGTGTACTACCCCTTGTCCTTGTTTAGTTGTAGGGGTAGTCTACTGATTCGATGAAGAGGTATTGGATCTTGTTATGAGTGGGACTATTCACTTTACTTGTGATTTATGACATAGTATATATATTTAGTTATGTGGCATGTTTATTGTATCTTGTTACGTCCCTCTAAGGACCTCGTTATCTCGCCAGGTGTGTGCTCTTGTCTTTCGCAGGTGTTCTAGCCGTGGCCATGATCATCTCTATTTCTTCGAGGATGATTGCATTTTGATCGTCTTCGCTTCGCTCGCCAAACTCTTTCTTTTATTATGTATTTCTTTTCATAGTTGGTAGTAGATTTGTCTCCGCCCAACTACACGTACTAATGATAATTCATAGTTGATTATATGCTATTTTTTGTTCTTATATTTTGTGGATGAGATTAGTTAGTTATTGTTTTACTGTATTTTATAGCTTACATATATTTATTATACGGCTGGCATGTCTACGTTCCTAGTCCTACGTATTTTGGGACTGGGGCGTTACATATTTTTGTGGTGGCCCATGCAGGTCTAGTTTGCCGTTTCGGTTACAAAACTGTACCGAACGGGCCTGCAATATAGGATTAGAGTCTAGAATCTCATCCACCTACTTGACATCTTTTCTTGACTTCAAATTCCGAACTCTCGTTCGACCTCCTTGATTTGCATCTTGCTTGACTCCTTCTACCGTAAATTCTTAGTTACGTATTTAGTAAGATGACTACACTAGTATGTGCCCATAGGTTAAACACATGGCTATATGGATTGCATTGACAATTAATATGCATTGAGATTTTATTTAAGTTATAAAGGCATTTATTTTTCTAGAAATATGATTTTAAGGATTAGTTAATTCCAAGTTGGGTAGTAGCATATTACTGCCTTCAAAGGATAGTTAGAAATTTTATTTTGCTATTACAAGGTGGTATACACAAGAGGATAGCTAGATCGAGAAAACAAATTTATGATTTATGGAAATTGCGAAATAGTTTATGATTTATTGGGATATGAAACCGATTTGAGAAACATCTTTAAATTGTGACACATGATTTACGGTTAAGTTCAAGTTTGGATATGTTAAAGTTTATCTCGAAATTTATTAAAAAGTTTTAAATTATAAGTTATGATTTTGTAAACGACTAGAGAATATGGAGGGTTTATGATTTACGCTTTATTAGAAAGCTTGAGGTTTTAAATTGAGTCGTACGATTTATGAGTTTATAAAATTTTGAGTTTGAAAAGATGATGGTAAAAAAAATTTTAAAAATATTTTGGAAGATATGAAATCGACTCTGAAGAAAAAATTCAAAATTTAAATTGTGTTATATGATCTATGATTTATAAAGTTATTTAGATCTCGAGTTTAAAGCTTTGATCATGGATATTTAAATTTTGGTGGAAATTTTTTTTCTTTTAAAGAGTAGTTGTGACTTATTGGAGGCTAGATATACACATTTAAAGGATATATAATTAAATTCAGGAGTTATTTAAATGTTCTATTTTGTAGTATGAAATTCGACTGATAAACTTATTAAATGTTGAGTTTAAGATTTGGAAAAAATATATATATAATAATAATTATTTGACTTGCGATATACAAGGGTTGTTTTGAGATTTACTAGGGGTTTAAAATTTTGATTAAAGTTGACAGCCTGAGATGATTGAAAATTTTTGTGGAATATCTTGGAAATTTTATTGAGAAACTTTCGAGGAACTTGAAATTTTAGATTAGATCATATATTGGTAGAGGACCAAGAAGCAAGTAAGGTCACCCTAGTGAGATAGAAGTATTCCACAGTAGATTGCCATACCACCTATGATTATGATATTGCATATACACAAGTGTAGTTAGTCATCGACCAAACTGTATAACTATATCTTTGACTCACCCGACCTTCCCTCAAATCTAGATCTCTTATCGTGACCATCTAATTATTTGGAACTTAGAAATGATTAGAATTATTCCCTTGACCATACCCTTATCCATGAGACTATTTTCTCTCTAGAAGTCGTATCCCTAACTTATTTTAATTTGATCTACGAGATTTCCTAATTATCTTTATTTCGTGCTTTAACCTTTTATTCTTGTGCATTAATTAGTACCTTATGAAAATCCACTTTCTATTTTGATCATTTGGCGTTCCCTATCGTGACTTTGATATTTGGAGCACAACACTAGATTTTTTCTTCCAACAAAATTCACATGCAAGACCTAGACGAGCTCACCTTTATGTAGGTATATCATGTCCCACTAAAACACGTCCCCTTGTACTCTATTTTTATGATACGACTTTCGGATCATAAAAATTTAACTATAACCCTTACTATGGTACCGATATACTTTTGACTGCATATATGGACTCAACCTCGACTCAAATTTTGTCGACCAAATATATGATTGCGATCTACTAAATCCCTTAAATGCTTAACCTTGCGTTTTATCTTGACTGCTTAACCCTTGTCATTTTATTTCCATATCCTATCTCGATTCACTTAGACGCATAACATTTTTTTGCAATATTAGCAACCCTTACTTCTCTTCCTTCCAATTAAATTGCTTTACTTATATTTCCCTATGATTCCTCCATAGTTTATGCAACCTTATTCATTGTATGATTCCCTTATGCGAAATAAAATTTGATCATGACATCCTTGGGTTGGTAGAGGTTAGATTAGAGAACCCCACAGCATGGATAAATAATATAATTGGTTAAGATAATTACGAGATTACGAGGTGTAGATTGGACATAAGTGAAAATGTGCGATAAATCCAAATAGATGAAGTAAATAATGTTATATTTTGATAAAACCCTCAAGGGTAAATACTTCTCGAATTTCAAATTTTTTTTGAGGTAACTAAATATCGAGTAAAGAATTTTCTAAAGCTTTGGTGGTTTAAAAACCAAGTTTATATATAAAATTTATGGATGCAAATTTTGATAAAGACAATGTTGACGTTGCCTTCGATAACATATAGTATTATGATGATATTAGTTTTCAAGGATAACCAATTGTTGAAGAAAGAAACCTTTACAATTTTGATGCATGGAGAATTAAGATGATTATGAATATGAAGTTAAGATGAGTTTCATTTCTACCACCAAAAAGAGGAGATTGTTGAATTCAAATTTTCGAGAGAGACTAATAAACATTATAGAAAATTTTCAATTATGATTGAGTTATGAAGGTATACTGTTAGTTTTCGAGATTTATCGAACATTGAAGACGGACTTATATTTTGGTATCTATGGATGCATTGTACATTGACCAATAAATAAAAATTTGTAGTTAGAAGATTTTAACTTTTACTTGTGCCGAATTGGTTGAAGATTTTGGAATTTTAGAGAAAATTATAACTTGGAACGATATATATATATATATATATATATATATATATATATATATATATATATATATATATATATATATATATATATATATAAAAGTGAGCTAGTATAATGGAGATTATGGAATTCAAAATTTAAGACTATTTGAAATTCTATGACGAGATAGAGGAAGTTAGAGTACATTTATACTCATATTTGTTTTGTTAAATTTTAAGGAGACGTGGAACGAAAGTAATTTTTGGAAAGAACGATTTATGATAAGAGAGATTACATGAATATTGATGATATCAAAGAATTAAGAAGTTTATTATCTACTTATGGGGTTGCCCCTTTCTAAGGTTAATGTTAGGGTTGATCGAGCTTAGTCATTGATTGGTTGTCATATACATGATCGTAATCTAAACTGAAACCATCGAATTTTTCTTGTTCTAGTTGATCAAATGACATATTGCCATTGAAATGTCGCTGGCCTCCTCTTCGAATATTTTGTTTACATTCTCGTCCCAAGAAGATCTCGTAAGTCTATTCGAATAAACTCTTCGCCCTGCCTACCCTAATTACTCCTCAATTTCGAGGACGAAATTTTTTTAAGTTGGGTAGGATGTAAACCCCCTAAATTTCTACTACGATTTTTTTAAAATATTTTTGTATTTATTTTGTACTTCGTATCTGTACGTCGCATACGAGTTCGCATTGTTGTATTTGCGTAGCGTGCGAGATTTGCGTTTCGTATTTGCTCGACGAGTGCGAATATGTGCAAGCGTAAATATTTTTAGAAAAATATTTTTCTATTTTATAGTTTCAAAATAATATATATAATAATTATTTGTATTTGTATTTTATTTAAAGTTGTGAAAAGTATCGTATCAAGATGGCCAAAACTTATTACTTTTATTTATTTATAAAAGGCTAGCTTATTTAATAGTGGTAATTTAGAAAACTATTTTATGCAAATATTCCTTGCACATGAGGTACACGAATTTGAATTCGTATATATAATTCCATTTTCGAATTTATTGATATTAATATTTTATTATTCAAAAAGATATTTAAAAATATTTATTATTTTTGAAATTATTATTATTGGTATTTTTGGAAAATATATTTAAAAATTATTGTGGTCATTTTAAATCTCGATTTGATTTTATGGATTTAATTTAAATAGTTCAAAGGTAGAATTTATATTTAATTTGAGTTTAGATTATCTAGATTTAAATTGGAATTGAATTTGAATTTAAATTTGATTTTATTGATTTAAATTGAATTATCTAATTGGGTTTAAATAAATCCTAATTCTTATCCAACTGTAAATTTCCACCTCCTATATAAGGAGAGGTACTCATCCACCAATTATGCCATAAAAAAATTCTCTCCACAAAAGTGTTGTGTACCGTGTCGGTGTCCATCATTTCGACTATGATTGATTTTACATATACATTGTTTCTCCTCCCCGTGTCCACACTCCGGACACGACGACCCCATAAACCTAAGCCTACGGAAACACTACCACAACCACCACCACTACCACATCGTCATCGCACCACACCAGGCGGCACACCAGACAAGATACCTTGCCATTATACTGTTTATATTCAGTTTGCATTTTATTACATATCACTGTTCATTTATTTTCAGTTCTTACAGTTCTTGATTTACTGTCTGCTCAGTGATATTAGTTGTACTTTGTTATTATCCTTTGATTGCATATTAAGATACTACCGTTTGTAGTATATTGCATATACCTTGACACAGTTGTACCACGAGGATGTGTGAGATGAGTAGCATGCAGAGGTTCTTGCGTGTGGGCTGATCCCTCATGTGCATGTGTTAGGGCTAACTGCTAATAGTGGCATGTTAGGAGACTTAGCAGTTAGTAGATGTATATGGTCGTAGATGCGACTTAAATAAAAGCATCGGGTGGGAAGAACAATAACTTACGTATGGGCTTCGATTGCACTTTCCTTGTAACCCGGAAGCTCCACTGGAGATACGGGTATGATTAGCCTCTCAGGTTGGCCAATGTCGTTTTTTAACGTCATGCGCTTAGGTCACTGGTTCCCAAGCGGGGACCATACCAGATCCCATTTACATCCAGGCTCATGCGTCGAAAGGATTGTTCTCAACTGCATGTTCACTTTAGTACGGTTAGGTAACCATCGTCAAGGTCATATCACCCCGTCCCATTAGTAGCTTGAGACAATGTCGTATCGCGGTATAGTGTACTACCCCTTGTCCTTGTTTGGTTATAGGGGTAGTCCACTATTTTGATGATGAGGTATTGGATCTTGTTACGAGTGGGAGTATTCACTTTACTTGTGATTTATGACATAGTATATATATTCAGTTATGTGGCATGTTTATTGTATCTTGTTACGTCCCTCTGAGGACCTGGTTATCTCGCCAAGTGTGTGCTCTTGTCTTTCGTAGGTGTTCTAGCCATGGCCATGATCATCTCTATTTCTTCGAGGATGATTGCACTTTGATCGTCTTCGCTTCGCTTGCCAAACTCTTTCTTTTATTATGTATTTTTTTTATAGTTGGTAGTGGATTTGTCTCCGCCCAACTACATGTGTCACGACCCGTACCCAAATGAGGGGCACGAGCACGTGGGTACGTCTAGCCTACGCCGCAGTATCGACGGTAGAACGCTGTATATAACGTCTGTAAATACTAAGACTAACAATATAAAGGTACCTGTACAGTATATACTCTCCGAATGGAGGTGACATAGCAATACAGTCTCAATCACATGATAAAACTAAGGTAGATAGCTCAGAAGGAAAGACATATGATAAATAAAAATAGAATAAGTCCAGTGTCCGACACAAGCCCAGATATATACATAACATCTCAGGGTCTCAAATATAACATAGAAAACTACAGTCTAAAGCTAGCTGGATCGCAGTCCAGTCAAACCTAGCTAAAAAGATCTAGACAGAAGTACTATCGTCCACTGGCTCCAAGGGTGTCAACTGGTCGCAGTTTATGTCCTGACCATACCCATAGTAGGTAAAGCAGTCCGCATCTATGTCATCTGGATATATCATAACGGTATCCTGTCAGGAAAATAAACGAGTACAACGCTGGCAACAAATTCCATAGTAATGACAAATGCTCTAACAGTCAATCATAACAGAGTACAAGATGAACATATCAAGACGTAAGTATAACAGGGTATGTAAACTGGAAATCATGTCAGGATGAATCATGCAAGAAAGTAAGCTGAACTGTAATATGTGACTGATGTAATAAATCTAAAAGTTTCTCGAATATTATAGCATAATGTGATCGGTATGGGTCAAGAATCAGGCTTCCAGCCGACCGGCTACAAGTACGTGGACTCGGCCCGGCCAGGATGGCAAGCTATGGAGCAAGCAGTAACACAGGTCAGGCTATACCCATCGTGAGGTGAGGGTATAGCTATGATACAAGTAGTAACTCAAGGTGGGCATTGATCACACTATCTATAAAATTTCCTATTCCCCGAATAGTACACGGATCCGGACATAACACGTCATGACGCGGGATTCCCTAAGAGGGGAGCAAGTCCTCTTCAGGAATCGACGTCAGTACAAGTACAAGAATCAAGACCAAGCAAGTACCCGTATCCCAAGAAATCCAGGAATGACATCTCATGACAGGAATCCGACTATACTAGTTCGTGCATCGATGTGTCGAGAATCAAGTAAACACTATAACTGAACTGGTAAAGAAGATATCAAAACAAGTAACTGCTATCAGAGAATGTACTCGCTTGCTGTCCTGAGCTGTAGGGTATATCAATGCTCAGAGTGGTAATCAGAGACCTAAAGATGAGATATCGCATGTTAATTTAGGTTTAACAAAGTTATGAATGATTTATAATGAATGATATGAAATCTAGGTCAAACTAGGTCTCACTGAGTCAAACTAAGTTCCGTCAAGTCAATCTAGGTCAAATCAAGTTATATCAAGTCAATCTAAGTTGACTCTAGATTATACCAGTCATCGTAAGTCAAAACAAGTCGAAGCAAGTCAAACGGGATCAAAAGTTGGCCTACAGTTGACTTTTAGTCAACTGGTCAACCCTGGTCAACTCTAGGTCAATCCTAGGTCAAACTGGTCAAATGTTGACCAGCAATTGACTTTTGGTCAACTGGTCAACTCTAGTTTGGATTTGGTTAAATTTAGACAAAGTGTTGACTCGTCGTTGACTTTTGGGTAAAATGTCAACTCTGGGTCAACCAAGCCAAAATCGGTTCAATTATGACATTTGTAGGGTGTATCTAAGAAGTCCCCTAAGTTTCAAGTCAATCCGAATGCCCGAACCCCGTATCTTGAATTTATCCGATTACCCCTTTAATACACTTACCCTTAAACCATTCTAACTTGACGCCAAGTGGCCTTCCCTTAGGAATTTTACTCCGGGCTTCCTAGGATAGTAGGGTACGCGCATGATCAATACGGATGTAATCTCCATCGACTACGAAGAAAAGACGGTGTCAGCCAACGTGGTGTCACTCCAGTTTGGCACCCTGCCGCCGACTACAACACAAGATGGCGTCGTCCCCATCCCTAAGGCGACAATGGAGGTGGTTAACCTACCACCTACCCGTGACAACGTGAGTGGACTCATCCCACTCACCACATCTCGGGAAGAGATCCTATGGGTTCACCCCGATCTCGTCTCTGAGGTGACTCAACCGGAGGTACGCCCTACCTCCAAATCTAAAGGCAGAAAGATCAAGTCTTGCCGCACGGTCTCTTCTTCAGCGGAAGAGGCACTTCCTGTGCAGACGCGTTCACAACAGAACGTCCAACCCGACGAAGCTGCCGTCGAGGTGGTGCCTCCTGGCACCGTCCCTGCTGTCCAGGACGAGGGCCCGTCTAAGCCCCCAGCAGCCAATAAGCAGAAGCAGATAGAGACCCGCTTTGACAGGCCTCTACGAAAGGAGAATGCTTCGGGGCTAGCCAAGCCCCACAACTTCGACATACTGGCACAATTGGCCAGTACTCCTGCCCGCCTATCGCTGTTCGAGCTCCTTCGTCTTTTCAAAGACTCCCGAGAAGCTCTCTGTGAAGCTCTAAAGGATGCTGAATCATTTCTCAGTCAGGTCAAGCAGCCTGAAGATCTCCCGACTGTGTGCACGCACTGTCACTGTGCGGAGGAGGTTATCCCCAATATAACCTTCACCCAACAGGACATGCTGCTCAAGCACAATCGACACAACAGTCCGTTGTATTATACAGGGTACATCGGTTCAGTCAAGGTGAAGCGGATTCAGATCGATCCGGGGTCTTCCTTCAGCATCATCCCGAAGATGCTGCTCTCAACACTGGGGATCCCAATGTACCGACTGGCACCCTCCAACACAACAATCAGTGGTTTCAATGCCAGCAAAAGCGAACTACTGGGCAAAATACGACTAAAGTGCCATATCGGTAACCTCAGAACCGAGGTCACTTGTTATGTCGTGGATGCCAAAGTCAAGTACAACATTCTGTTGGGTCGCCCATGGCTGCACGAGTACATGGTGGTGCCATCCACGCTCCACCAATGTATGAAGTACGTGTCCACCAACAACGTCATCCGTACGGAGTTCGCGGACATCGACCCTTTCAAAGGGATTGAAGCCTACTTCACCGATGCCGACTTATACAAGTCACCTGACGAGGAGGAAGCCAATGATGCTGACGATGAAGCAGAAACGGCAGCAGGGCCGGACATGGAGCCTGAGGTCACCCCCGACGCTCCTTTGAAGATCCGACTCAAAGGCAAACCACCTCAGAAGTTGCCTCCCATGAGCATTAAGCTACCCGGGAAAGCACCATCTGCTCCTGAAGCTCCCTTGAAGATACGCCTCAAGGGAAAGCCACCTCAAACATCGGCTCCCCTTGTGGCAAAACTACAGGGGAAGGCGCCAGTCACTAGAGCTACATTGGAGGCACCTCTGAAGGTGCGTCTTAAGGGCAAGCCGTCGCCATCCCAGCCGCCAGAAAAGGCCCACATAGTCCTCTCGGACTCCAAAGCCAACGCTGTGGTGGACTCTCCCGATCTCACTCCAGTGCTTACAAATAAAGAGTTGGGGGAATATATCTCGGCTGATGTAGATGCCCCTTCTCTAGACAATGTAATCCCGCGGGATAAAATCTCATATTTCATCAATAACAGAGTATCTTTTAATTATTCTAGTCTTCCACATTGGAATGCCATGTATACATTAGATAACGCTCTACGGTCGTTGCAAACACAAATAATGACCGTCCATCATGTAAATCAAGTAGTCCCGTCCCAAGGGGTCTGTTACATAGTCCCACCACGGAGTCGAGATGAAGAATCCATCATCCTCGGCAGGGTTGAGCGTCATTAAGACCTCTCGCCACTCGAGCCAGAACCAGATGTCGGCAGAATGCAACTCTATCGGTACATGGACAAGGCAAAGTACCTCATCCAAAAGATGGGTTACGACTTAAAAAGCGACAAAGGCCTGAACTACGGCAAGGGTCGACGTCTCCCTGTCCGGCTTCCGACACCTAAAGAAAAGCCCCAGGACTACTACAACAAAACTCGACGGAGGGTAGGCTATGTCACGTCGCCGTCAACTCCAGAGAGTTCAGATGCGGAAGAAGTAGAACATTCTCACTCGTCTGAAGCATCAACGTGGGACTCCGATACCAGTATCGGCTCAGTCTTCAAGAGGGTGCTTTCAGCCAACATGACGTCTGCACAATCTCAAGAAGGAGAAGGCGAAGACCAAGCGCCGGAATTCTTCGAAGAAGAACCCTGGGCTCAACGCCTAGGACAACAATGGGAGTCTCGTTTTGAATTACGTAAACCTTCCACCGAAGACGAAGTTGAGCAGATCGACCTTGGGGATGGATCTTCTTCCAAACCCATCTTTATCAGCAAAAGCCTAAAAGGAGAATACCGAGAATCTTTAATCCAGCTGGCTAAAGAGTATATCAACGTCTTCGCCTGGAGTTACAAAGATATGCCGGAGCTTGATCCCCAGATCGTGATGCATAGACTGAACATCTTACCTGATGCCAAGCCTATCAAACAACAACAGCGACGCTTCCGTCCGGACATCATGAACGCCATCGATCAGAAGGTGGACAAGCTCTTGACCAGCGGCTTCATACGTGAAGAACAATACCCAGACTGGGTAGCCAACGTCGTCCCCGTCACCAAAAGAATGGAAAGATACGAGTTTGTATCGACTTCAGGGACCTCAACTCTACCTGCCCGAAGGACGACTTCCCGCTTCCAATCACCGACGTGATGATCGATAACACATGTGGCTTCGAGCATATGTCCTTCATGGACGGGTATTCGGGCTACAACCAGATCAAGATGTTCCCTGACGACGCAAAATACACGTCATTCAGGACTCCAAAGGGCATTTTCTGCTACACAGTGATGCCCTTCGGCTTGAAGAATGCTGGTGCGATATACCAACGAGCTATGAGCACCATTTTTTGTCAGCATCTTCGTAAGACAGTCGAATGCTATGTCGACGACATCGCAGTCAAGAGCCGTCTCAAAAAAGATCACCTGCAAGACCTCAAGACAGTCTTCGATCTCATGCGGGCGCATCAACTCAAAATGAACCCTGCAAAATCCTTTCTTGGGGTTTCTAGCGGAAAGTTCTTGGGCTTCATCATCACGGCGAAAGGCATTCATGTCGATCCCGAGAAGACCAGAGCTATCCTTGATATGGACCCTCCGAAGAACCTTCGAGAACTTCGAGGACTACAGGGACGTTTGGCATACATCCGGAGGTTCGTAGTAAACATTTTCGACAAATGTCAACCCTTCACCCAGCTCATGAAGAAGGGAGTCTCTTACGTCTGGACAGAGAAATGCCAAAAGGCTTTCGACGACATCAAAGCCTACCTGACAAGCCCACCAGTCCTGGTGGCACCCGTCGTCGGCAAACCGTTTCTCCTCTACGTTCGAGCCATGGATCACTTCCTCGGCGCTCTGCTGGCTCAGAACAGCAATACAGGCTATGAGCAAGCAATCTACTACCTCAGTCGAACTCTGATAGGGGCCAAACACTGCTACAACCCCGTTGAGAAAGAGTGCTTGGCTTTGGTATTTGCCATCCAAAAGATTCGACATTATGTCTTAGGGAAGACAATTCATGTCATTTCTCGAGTCAATCCGCTCAGAGTCCTCATGACGAAACCAGGATCATTGAACTCCAGGCTAGCCACATGGGCGATCTTGCTAACGCCATACAACATGGCGTTCGTTCCATAAAAAGCTGTTAAGGGTCAAGCTCTGGCCGACTTTTTAGCTGCACACCCCATCCTAGAGTCCTCAAGGTTCTATGAAGACATCCCGGATGAGGTCCAAGAATCAAATATTACCGAAGAAGGCTCAGTCTGGCGGATGTTTTTTGATGGCACTTCAAGAACAGGCCCCAAAGGCTAAATCATCGCAGGAGTGGGGATGGCATTAGTCTCCTCCGATCAGCTGGTCATCCAGCGTACTTATTCCCTTTCGAAGCCGTGCTCCAACAACGTTACCGAGTACAACGCGCTCATTATGAGACTCCAGCTAGCGCAACAGCTGGGGGTGAATCATCTGGAAGCCTATGGCGACTCAAAACTCGTCGTAAACCAGATCAGAGGGCAGTACGAGGTTCGACATGAAGACCTGATCCCTTACCATGAAGTTGTATTGAACATCGTTTCAACCTTCATCGGGTTCTTCATCGAACACGTACCTCGCCTACAAAATCTGGAGGCTGATGCTCTGGCTGACCTCGCAGCCTCCTTGGCGGCACCCCTTGGGACTCAACACTACGTCATGGTAGTGGGCCGAGACTTGGTCTGCCCTAAAAACAACCTGCGCTCACAAGTGGCCCATGCCATGTCAATGGGTGCCGGTGTTAACGTCCAAGATTGAAGATTCCCGTTCATCGACTTCACTGTCTACGGAATTTTCCCAGAGGACCCGAAAGAAGCCGTCTCAGTCAGGAGACGCTCTCTTCGATTTTACTACGATACGGCTACTAAAATGCTGTACCGACGCTCCTACGATGGACTTCTCCTTCGATGTTTGTCTAACGAAGAAGCAGCCGAAGCCCTTCGAGAAGCTCATGATGGAACCTGCGGGGCCCATCAACCTGGCCCTAAGTTGCAGGACCGACTGCGACGTATGGGCTACTACTGGCCAACCTTGGCCGCTGATGCTGTCGAATATGCTAAGAAGTGCCATGCGTGCCAGCTTCACGCAGACTTCATCCATACACCGTCCGAACCACTACATCCTATAGTCGTCTCCTGGCCCTTCGAAGCTTGGGGCATGGACATTGTGGGACCGATCACCCCTCCTTCATCGAGAGGACACCGCTTCATCCTAGCAATCACCGACTACTTCTCCAAATGGACAGAAGCAGCTTCGCTGGCAGAAGTGAAAAGCTCCAGGGTGATCAGCTTCATCAAGCACCACGTCATCTACCATTTCGGGGTACCCCGAAGGATTATCCACGATAATGGTCCTCAGTTCATCAGCCATGTTTTCAGCCGATTCTGTGACAAGAATCACATTCAAAATGTGGCATCAACCGCCTACAATCCGACAGCAAACGGATTAGCAGAGGCATTTAACAAGACTATCGTCAGGCTACTCAAAAAGGTCGTGTCATCCAACAAACGCGACTGGGACAAAAAGCTCGGCGAATGCCTTTGGGCCTACTGCACAACCGTACGGACCCCGACAGGCAACACACCATTCTCCTTGGTCTACGAGAGCGAAGCGGTACTGCCTCTCGAGATTCAGATACCCTCACTCCGCGTAACAATCACAAACCAACTCACAGAAGAAGACAATCAACGTCGTCGTCTGCGGAAACTGGAGGCACTTAATGAAAAGCGTCTCCTAGCTCAACAGCGCATCGAACTCTACCAAGCCCGTATATCACAGGCTTTCAACAAGAAGGTCAAACAGAGGACTTTTCAAGTAGGCGACCTGGTTCTGGCAGTCAGGAGGCCGATGGTGTTGACTCACAAAACACCAAGAAAGTTCGAACCCAAGTGGGAAGGACCTTTCATCATCGAGACGGTATACTCAAACGGTGCTTACCGCCTCGCCAAACCCAATGGAAACTTATTCATGATGCCCATCAATGGCAAGTTCCTAAAGAAGTACTACTCTTGACATCTTTCAGACAGGTGCTTCCACCAGGGGATCTGTGGACCCAATCATCAGGGCTCACAGACAATTCCCTTCCACAAAATCATACGCTTCCGGAACCCAGCTGTTTCGTAGCATCCTCCAGTAGAAGGACAACCACGTCCACATCACCTCTGAGTTGTCCCCCTACACCCTACAAAGCAAAATCTTACATCCCATAAGACTACGTTACCCATCATGTTTACCACGTCCATATTACCTCTGAGTAAACATTCCGTACAGACAACCCCTGCGTTGCCGTACATCAATCGCAGAACTTCCACATCCACATTACCTCCGAGTAGTTCCGTGTATCCCCCAGAGTCATTCCTACCACGTCCATAACACCTCTGAGTAGGAAGATTCTATCATTTGAACCCCATATTTGCCACGTCCACATCACCTCTGAGCAAACATGAGGGTTCTCTCAAACTTATTATCTGTACCTAAAACCAAGGTACGCAAAAGATAATAGGTCCACACAAACCATCAAAGTTCATGACAAGCAAAAATGAACACATCACAGAAAATGGTGTACTTCTTTATTTCTAAAAGGAGAGTAAAGGATTACACTAGCCCCAGCAAGAGTTGCAAATACACAAAAAAGTAGAGACTATAAGCCCTAAATATCCCCAGGGCCCCTCCTTGAGAAGGAGTAAGCTCCCAGGGCATCCTTCTCTTCGAAGCTAAACGATAGAAGGCCGTCAGCGGCAACTGGCGGTCGAGTTGTCGCATGTACAGCACCATGCCTTTTGCAGAAAAGAACCAGTCTTCTTTGACCTTTAGTATCTTCGCTTCAGTGGAGATCAGGCGGTCACCGAACAAAAAGGCAGGTTTTAAGAAGGTCACATCCTCGAATTCAGCAGATTTCAGTTTTTCGCTCTCCATCATACTCTGGAGGAAAATCGACAACTGGTTCTGGATCTGCAGCACTCTCTCAGGAAGTTGATCCTGTAAGATAGCATCCTTGGTAGGGTTGATAACCGCCTCATCAAAATCAACTCCCATTTGACGAAGGAAAGCATCCAGAAGGACCTCATTCAGCAAAGGAATCGTCATCGATACTGGCACAACAAAAATCAAAAGTCAGACAAAAAGACAAAGTGTGTCAAAGCAACCTGGCGCATCATCAGGGTGTAAACCCATGCGCCTCAGTAAAAAGCTTCGGCGCATCATCAGGATGTAAACCCATGCGCCTCAGTGAAAGGTTTCGGCGCATCATCAGGGTATAAACCAATGCGCGTCAGCAAGAGGCTTCTGCGCATCATCAGGGTGTAAACCCATGCGCGTCCGCAGTTAAACCTCGGTGCATGATAAAGGCCTAAACCTATGCACGTCGGCGAGGTAAAACCTCGACGCGGACAGAAGTCCATGCGCGTCGGCAGCAGAGAGTTAGGGCACACCAACTCAGTCGCATGATCCAAGGATCGTCTGAACAAAGAAAGTAGTGGAAGAGACGACACCCACCCGTCACAGCTGGTCGAACGTCGGCCGGAGTCACAATGGTGATAGGAGCATCCTCCTCGGCATACTCCGCCGGCTCCTTTCCCTTGCCAGCACTGCCGCGAGGAGTCTTGGGAGCCATTCTTTGAGAAGAAAAGTTAGGGTTTTTGAAGAAGAACTCTAAAGAAAGCAAAAGCAAGGAGAAGAAGAACTCTCCCTCTCCATCTCTCACCTATTTAGTGCTTGGTCGCACGCGTGAACCGATGATGTGTGATCTCAGCCGTCGCCTCGGGTTCTGTAAAAAGATAACCACAAATAAAACCAAAAAGATCATCATTAATCTTTTTTCGGTTACCGAGGCATCATCATTTGCATTAACTGAGCGGAGCATGCGCCCCATCACTGAGGCGCGGAGTATCTATGCGCCCCGACGGTCATGCGCCTCCACTACCATGCTTCTTATTCAAAGTATTCCAAAACTTATTCAAAAGTTTTGAAAACTTTGAAGGGGGTCTTGTAGAAGCATGGAATTTCAGAACCAGAAAGTCTATGCGCCAGACTACATGCGCCAAAGCTTGGACAAAGTACTTCACAGCAAAAAGCAACAAATATAGACGTTGAAAGAGGACTTTTTATTTAACATATAAAAGCCTATTACATGTCTAAGAAAGACTGTACAAAGGATAATTTCTACAAAGAAAAGATCCTAAGTCTACAGCCAGCAGCCAACATGCGCCTTCAGCCAGGCGCATCCCACCATGCGTCCTCAGCAAGGCGTATCCTTTTCAGCAGCTCAGTTATGTGTATCCCAGTTATGTGCATCCCTTCAGCAGTCCAGTTATGTGCCGCTCTTCCAGCCAGGCTCACCGCCGTCTAAATGCTTCGACTAATGAAGCATTTATTGAGCAGAACGAGGGTGGCAATCAACCCTCTAGCCAAGGAAGGGAAAAGAACCATAAGCCAACCTGTGGCCAGAGGAGGCTTCGAAAGAGCCTCCAAACACCAAGGAAGACCGTGATCGAAACCGCGGCCAAAGGAGCAGCTTTCAACACAACCAGAATGGGCTACACCCATTTTGAAGGAATAAAGAGCTACCAAAGCCGCAACACCGCCATTCCGATCTACGACTCTTCCTGCACAACGAAGACGAGGCTCGAGCATCCCTATCTTTGGATGCAACAGGTGTCACGACCCGCTCCCGAATAATCGGACACGAGTCGGACACGCCCAGCCTTCATTGTTAGACACAATGAAGTAAGCTGTACCAAGCTAGGGAAACTAACCAGATAAACATGAAAGTATAGAATCACAGCAACTATATAATGTGTCCCAACCAGAGTAAAGAGTACAATATCTGAAATTATTACATTTCAACTATAAGAGTCTGCTAGTCTCAATACATGGAAAGATAAATGGAAAACTAAATGAAACTAGGCCTCTGCAGCCTCTAGGTCACAAGCAGCTCCAGCTGGCTCAGTAGGGAAGGCAGTATCCTGTCCATAGTATGTGTCACACAAAGCCTCCATCTCACCTATCATAACATATCCAGTCAGGAACGGAGCAAGTACAATTCTAGGTAATGAACAAGACATCATGAAATGAAAGTACAAGGGAACATGGAAAGTACAGAAAAATACAGGTGAATAAGTACATGAGGAACAGGGTAAAGAACATGAATGTAAGAGCATGAATGAACATGATATGTAAGCACCTGAAAGAACATGATATCACAGGAAATAAGTACAAGGAAATCTCCTGAACATGTGTGTAATGCATTTGAAATATAACTAACTATGTGACCGGCTAGGGTAAGCACCTGAAAGCACCTGAAAGCACCTGAAAGTACATGAATGGGTGACTTAGGACCCGCGTGCACGATGCGGGGTCTAAGTTAAAACACACCTGAGTTGATACTTGGGATTGGTCACATAGATAGCATATTTCCCCTCCCCAGATACAAGTAATAAGCACAAGAGAACAAGAGCACCAAAAAGTACATGACGTGTTACAATTGTGTCACTCAAGGAAGTACAGGGAAGATAATATAAAGTACAAAACCGTAGAGTGTACTTGCCTTGCTCCAGGAAAGTACAAGTAGGCAATAGGGTCAGATATCCTCCTGTATGAAAATAATGATGTGTACAAGATGGTTAATAAGCAACTAATTCTAATTGGTTATCAAAAGATTCTAATCAAGGTATATTTATTTTAGTCTCATCATAAACTATCTTACAATCTAGTTTCCATTAGCTATACAATATCATTAACTACCTTACCTAATTACCATATATACTTCAAGTGATATGATATCCTCCTTAAGCTATTTAGTTTAGCAATCAATATTAAAATGAACTCTTTATGTTAATCATCTTAATATTGAAAGTAAATAGATGAGGGGAAAATCATATTACTGATAGCATCAACTCCTAATGGTTTAACACTATTCAAATAACCTATGAATATGCTCCCTACTATTAAGACTCAAGGGTTGTTGGTATCTAACTGGTTAGTGATACCAAGATTGAATGTTTGGTCATAACAGTACACATGGCCAAACAACTGCTACTCAACCAACCTGAATCCTAAACCTTGCTCCCAACCAGAGTACTCCATCTCAGCTCTTCACAGAGTTAAACCCCTTCATAAATCCTTCATCTGCTCAGTACAATTGGTTACTGAAAAGTAGCTCAGTTCACAATTGGACTGATAATTCAGTCCAAGATATGATACCTGGACTGTTGGACAGGAACATATCCTGTTTCCAAGAATTCGAGTATGCTTTCTAACCTGCAAGCAGGGACTCACAGCTAACAGTCTTCATGCCCACTAGACTAAATTATGACACATGCAAACTTAGGTTCATTCCACTGCATTTGAAGTCTCAACATCCCAACTATGTCCTGCTCTCGACAGTCCATAATAATAGACAGAAGCCTTTGGCCAATACATCAATTGAACTCAACAATAGGCTATACAACTACCTACTGCATACCCCATGTTCCCAGGCTCTTGATGCCTGAGACTAAAAAATATACCAAGAGAACTTGTAGTTAAGAGGAGGATTTATAAACCTAGTCTAAACACCATCCTATAGTTCTCAGATTTCTGCAAAAGTCTGAACTTAAATCTCAGGTTCTAACACACTAAAAATATTATAACCAGGAATGCCAAAACAGGTTCAAGAAATCTAAGTAGGAAACATCATAGTTTTCAACATTTGGCTTCTTCCACACCAAAACAGTGAACTAAAAGCTAAACCAGGGTTCAAATTAAACCAGGATTGCTTAGAGGTCTTCCCCTCCCCATCTAGCAATTTGGAAAACCTGATTAGCAACTGCTTATTGATGGAAGGGTCCAGTTCAGGAAAAATAAACCAAATATTAACAGGGCTTAACACAGTGTCATTGTGTACATATGCCTGCAGCAAAAGTAGGTATTACACAAATGCAGAACAAGGTACACTATTTATCAGTTCACTCAGCAGCAGTAGAGGAACAATTCACACTGATTCACAGGAAATCAGTTCCTCCAGGTTAAAATGAGCAGTCTACAACTGAACACTCCACAGGCCCACTTCCCTTTAGTACAGTTATCATTTCCTAATCCCATTTAAATTCTCAGGTCAAAATCAGGAACTACTTATCTAACAATAGGTTCCAGTGACTAGAGACAGGTTCTTCATATCTTTTGAGCAGTAATAAACAAAGTATGAAGTGTCCTGCATTCCACAGTCCAAACAAACCTGGGTTTACTCTCCCAAGTCCAACAGGAAATCCAGTGCTCAGCAAACACTGCACATAAGAATTTCCAATCCCAACTAACTGGAATTATGCTGACAGGAAGTTCCCAAATGCAGCATGCCAATATAGGAACCAATCTCAATCATACGCATGGTAAACCAATGCTTAAAATGGCTCAGTCACAGTCTCAGTTCACCCATACCCAGACAGTATAGGAAGCCTTGATATGTACACATTATTCAAACAGAATATGGTTGAAACCATATCACCCCATCCCTACATGTCATGCTCATTCCAAAGAACAACAGGGAATTATTGGTTGCATAACTCAGGTTCCAGATTTGGACCATGATATTGGAATATAATCCAGATCCATCAAAGATCATGATGTCCAAATTATAATTCCCAGCCCAACAATTACTGCAGTATGAAAATTAACTCAAAATTACCATACAAGATGCTAAATAACATAGGAAGACAACTAAATTTGCAAGGATAATTTATAGCTACCTGATGGTCCTTGAAAGAGATGTTGATTTAAGGATCGAACACAATCTCTACGACCCAGAAAATTGGACTAAAACTGTTCAGGCATTTAAACAAACACATGGAACACAAAATCAAAATAACATACTGTAATGTTAGGAACTGCCCAAGGAAAATGTTAGTGCTCTCAAAAATTACCTGGTTTAATCCCAGATACACTTCTCAAGCCAAAACCAAGATCAATCGATCCGTTGATCTAATCACACAGGGTTCTAGGAAGGAAAAACCACAGTCGAAATCAAACTATTCTCAATTCGAGATTCAAAACATTAGGTTGAATACTTACCAATAGATCTTGCTCTCGATAGGGAAAAGTGTTCGATCGATCGTTCACAATTTACTCCCCTACAAAATTCGATCAATCCAGGAAGAAGAATTGCCATGGCTGCCATGTGGTTGAGCCAAGAGAAGAATGAGAGGAAATTGAGGCGGCTACAATTTTTGGGCAAGGTGAAGAGGAGCCTGAATTTATAGGCGGTTGGTTTAGAGTAGCGTGGGAATTAAGACTCGAAGAGTATCTCTTCTCTCTGGCAACCAGTTAGGGCAAGGCCTGCCGCGCCATGGCCGTTGGAAAAGAGTTTGAATTAGCTGAGGCTGAGTAATGAAGTAATGAAGAGTAACCTTTCATTGGGTTAAATATCATAGCTGTGGGCTTCAGTAATGGGCCCAACTAAAATAGGTTTTGTTTTTTTTTTTTTATAAAGACTTAAGCCCAACTTAAAAGTTCAATTGGTAACAAACTCTTTACCTATATTAAATATAGAAAAAAATTCCCAAATCATTACTTAATATAAATATTGAAATTCTACAATATTTCAGAAAAGTGGAGTTACAAATCTCCCCCCCTAAAAAAAATTTCGTCCTCGAAATTCAAGGACCAAAAAAAAACTCAGCAATTCACCAAAGATCCAAACACCAGGTATTTATTGAAAATAGAATCCTATAAAAACATAGTACAATCAAATCAAGCAAACAGAGTGGGATAGCGCTCCCGCATCTCGTCCTCGCGCTCCCATGTGGACTCTCCCGGAGAGTGGTGTCTCCACATGACGCGAACGAGAGGAATGATCTGGTTTCGCAGACGCTTCTCCCTCCGGTCCAAGATCTCTACTTGGCTGCTCCTCGTAAGTCAATCTCGGGCCCACCTCCAGCTCGGAATAGTCCACCACATGGCTCGGGTCTGGAATGTATCGTCGAAGCTGGGATACGTGGAAAACATCATGCACTCCCTCCAAGCTAGCTGGAAGCGCTAGTCGGTACGCCACCTCACCATTTTGTGTCCTCACGTCGAAAGGCCGATGATTCCCGAACTGAGCTTCCCGCCTCTGCCGAAACAAAACGCCTCGGGTCGGCGAGATCTTCATGAACACTCTATCCCCAACTGCGAACTCCAGTGGCTGTCTGCTGCTGTCCGCCCCGTGCTTTCGTCGATCCTGTGCAACTCTGAGACGCTCTCTGAGCTTGAGACCTTGTACGATAATTACACACAAGAAGTTGGGATAACACGATCTAACAATGATCAAGAATCAAATAGGCACGAGATAGAATGAAATTTCAATTACCACTTAGAGGAACAAAATCACGAAGACAACTATTAAATACGATCAAAAATTGATAGTTTAACACAGGTAGACTAAAACAAGATAGAAAGTCATGGTCAGAAAGACATGACTTAAGATCGAAGTTTAGACAAGTCACAAACGAAGTTCGAATCACAATCTGGTAATATACAATTTTGAGGAATTCAATGATCTAAAAATGCTAGAAGAAAATTTAGCAAGGGTTGATTGAGGAGACGTACGCAATACTCAAGAGATACAGTATCAAATCAGGATGAACGTGCAAGGATCTGTGATTCTCGAAAACAAATAATCATATAAAAAGGGATAAAGTCTCCAGAATATCCAAGAACATGTTGGTATCTGAAATCACTTGGCTTAGAATCCCTACCCCGCCAGTATGTATCTGACTGCAGTGGACTTTCGGCTCCGTGACTCAAATAACAATATGTCTCCAAATACTCTATCAACCTTCCATTTTCCAACAATAATTGACGAAACAACCCAAGAGATCAAGATATGAAGAATATGACAAGTCTCGACAATACTCGAAAACCTATGGGTGTCTGAAATCACTTCAACTTAGAGTTCCTGCCTCGCCAGTGCGCTACTGGCTGCAGTGAACCCTCAGTCTCCATAATCCAGCTAATGGCTGCAGCGCGCAACTGTCATGACATAGTAGGCCATCGAATAGCCTCTCGACTTTATCTCTAAGAATTTCAAAAGAGTTTCAAGGAGTTCAAAATGAGTTTCAATAGTCCAAGTCACGGAAATGGTGAAGTTACCTGACTGTTAGAATACAAGGATTATTAGATACTAAGAGACGACAAGGGATCCCATCGGTGAGTACAAAAGGCAACCAGGGAGATTTAAAATTTCAGACAGGGCGAAGTTTCAAATTATGACGGAATATTAACTGATATCTGGAATGGTAACAAGATTTTCATATATGGGACGTTATCCTGAAAGGATAACAGAGTCTCGAAGGATGAACTGAAGCAAGGTATCAGGTAGGAGACAAGTTTCAAGTTAAGAAATAAAATCTTGAATAGAAAATTTCAACAAGGAAACAAGGTTTAGAATAGTGACTAGAAAACAGGTTCCAATAGGAGACAAGATATTGGATTGTAAATATGAAACAAGCGAATCTCAATAGCAAACAAAATCGTAAATAGAGAACAATTCTCGAATAAAGTCAAATAGGAAATAGAATCTCAACAAGCATCAATAGAAGCGAAGGTTCAAACAAGGTTTCAGAATGATATTTCAAATAGGAATAATTCTCGAATAGTACAAGTTTGATTAACGAACAGAATATCAATAAACGAGTAGGAACAAGTGTCCATTAAACAAGCAAAATCTTGAATAGGAGACAAGATCGAAACAAAATAGTGGACCAACAACTCTCGACTAGAAAATCAAAGTCATGAATGAGGAAACAAGTCTCGAATAGGAAACGAAATCTTCAAAACCCTTAAAGGTATTTGCAACAATGTCTGCATAGGACGAGCTTTAAACAAGTTTCGAATGAGGAACATGATTTCGAAATGAAATCTCGAAAGCGATTAAAATCTTAATTAACACAAGTTTGATAAATGAACAAAATTTACAAATAGGAGCCATCACTAGAAAACAAGGTCAGGAATGATGAATATGCAAACGATATGAAATAATGAATTTCAAACAATTATCGATTTGTGGATCTGAAACAAGTTTACCGAAACAGGAAACAATATCTCAAAGTAGGTTTCGACATCAACCAAGGTTTCAAACAAGAAGTTTTTGAAAAATGATCTAGGTGCTAAGAGGATTTTAAAGAGAGGCTGGATTGCTAATCAGATACATGGTTTTCCCAACCATGCAAAAGAAATCTTCTGTCTTCAATCTATCTTCAGTGTTTCTCCGGGACTGGAATCACTTCAATTTCTTCAGCTGTCCTGATATAGGCTGATCCTTGCAGTAGTGCTCCATGTGTTTGCTGATTCTGAGAAGGTGGTTCCTTTTTTTTTTTGCTGTAGTCTGATGCTCCTCGTGCTTGTTCTCGGGCAGTGTGATCAACGTTCTCCAGCAGTCTTGACTTGGTGGGCAGGCGATCCGTAGTATAGTATAGCCTCCGTCTTTTGCGGCACTCTTCATAGTGGCATCCTGAGAGGTGGCAGAAATTGTAAATGATCGTTGGCTGGATCTGAATCTGGATCTCCCGCTGGGGCTGAAGTGCAGGGCTCTGGCATGAATATATGGCTGCTGGCGTGCTGGCTGCTGAGATCTGCTCCTGATGATGTGACTGGTGGTCTGACCGAAGAAATGCTGACTGAGCGTTGTGACGCTTTGCGGGTCCAGGGTAGTTGTTGTCTTTGTCATAAATCTTCATGTCTTTTATGAGCTTCTTCGGTTTCGTTCCATTGTCTGCGTACATTCTGAATCTCCAGGCTGGTGGTCTAATCTTCAGAGAGTCGGATCCTCACATGCTGGATGATCTTCAGTGGCGGCTTCAGGTTCTCGATCGGCTCTCTGGTGCAAGATATGCTTGGTGTCGGAAAAGTCCAAGTGTCTGAGCGTCTGGAAATCAGAAGTCCTTCCTGGCTCGGAGAGTGTATCCACAAGTCTGACTTGGAAAGGATGGCCTGCTTCCCTCTGGTTGTCAAGGGACTCTTCAACGTCTCCGTCAACTACGTACTACCCATAGGGATAGTAGTGATAGAAGGTAGTAGAGGCTGGAAATCTTCAAGTGTAGGTGGACCAATAGTTCCGGTGTCACGTGCTTTTGAACTATCTGAAAAAAGAAAACTGTTAAAATAACCTAGACCTACATACAACAAGTGTTTTAGAATATCAAAATACCTGATACACCTGATATACCTGATATACCCTTATTTCCCGATTTTCCTATGCTGTGATCAAGTTTCCCTAGTGTAATCAAGTCCCCCAATAGTACGCTAAGACCTAGGTACCATTAGATAGACCTGCATGGGCCACCACTAAAAACATGTCACGACCCGCTCCCGAATAATCGGACACGAGTCGGACACGCCCAGCCTTCATTGTTAGACACAATGAAGTAAGCTGTACCAAGCTAGGGAAACTAACCAGATAAACATGAAAGTATAGAATCACAGCAACCATATAATGTGTCCCAACCAGAGTAAAGAGTACAATATCTGAATTTTACATTCAACTATAAGTCTGCTAGTCTCAATACATGGAAAGATAAATGGAAAACTAAATAAACTAGGCCTCTGCAGCCTCTAGGTCACAAGCAGCTCCAGCTGGCTCAGTAGGGAAGGCAGTATCCTGTCCATAGTATGTGTCACACAAAGCCTCCATCTCACCTATCATAACATATCCAGTCAGGAGCGGAGCAAGTACAATTCTAGGTAATGAACAAGACATCATGAAATAAAAGTACAAGGGAACATAGAAAGTACAGGAAAATACAGGTGAATAAGTACATGAGGAACAGGGTAAAGAACATGAATGTAAGAGCATGAATGAACATGATATGTAAGCACCTGAAAGAACATGATATCACAGGAAATAAGTACAAGGAAATCTCCTGAACATGTGTGTAATGCATTTGAAATATAACTAACTATGTGACCGGCTAGGGTAAGCACCTGAAAGCACCTGAAAGCACCTGAAAGTACATGAATGGGTGACTTAGGACCCGCGTGCACGATGCGGGATCTAAGTTAAAACACACCTGAGTTGATACTTGGGATTGGTCACATAGATAGCATATTTCCCCTCCCCAGATACAAGTAATAAGCACAAGAGAACAAGAGCACCAGAAAGTACATGACGTGTTGCAATTGTGTCACTCAAGGAAGTACAGGGAAGATAATGTAAAATACAAAACCGTAGAGTGTACTTGCCTTGCTCCAGGAAAGTACAAGTAGGCAATAGGGTCAGATATCCTCCTGTATGAAAATAATGATGTGTACAAGATGGTTAATAAGCAACTAATTCTAATTGGTTATCAAAAGATTCTAATCAAGGTATATTTATTTTAGTCTCATCATAAACTATCTTACAATCTAGTTTCCATTAGCTATACAATATCATTAACTACCTTACCTAATTACCATATATACTTCAAGTGATATGATCTCCTCCTTAAGCTATTTAGTTTAGCAATCAATATTAAAATGAACTCTTTATGTTAATCATCTTAATATTGAAAGTAAATAGATGAGGGGAAAATCATATTACTGATAGCATCAACTCCTAATGGTTTAACACTATTCAAATAACCTATGAATATGCTCCCTACTATTAAGACTCAAGGGTTGTTGGTATCTAACTGGTTAGTGATACCAAGATTGAATGTTTGGTCATAACAGTACACATGGCCAAACAACTGCTACTCAACCAACCTGAATCCTAAACCTTGCTCCCAACCAGAGTACTCCATCTCAGCTCTTCATAGAGTTAAACCCCTTCATAAATCCTTCATCTGCTCAGTACAATTGGTTACTGAAAAGTAGCTCAGTTCACAATTGGACTGATAATTCAGTCCAAGATATGATACCTGGACTGTTGGACAGGAACATATCCTGTTTCCAAGAATTCGAGTATGCTTTCTAACCTGCAAGCAGGGACTCACAGCTAACAGTCTTCATGCCCACTAGACTAAATTATGACACATGCAAACTTAGGTTCATTCCACTGCATTTGAAGTCTCAACATCCCAACTATGTCCTGCTCTCGACAGTCCATAATAATAGATAGAAGCCTTTGGCCAATACATCAATTGAACTCAACAATAGGCTATACAACTACCTACTGCATACCCCATGTTCCAGCCTCTTGATGCCTGAGACTAAAAAATATACCAAGAGAACTTGTAGTTAAGAGGAGGATTTATAAACCTAGTCTAAACACCATCCTATAGTTCTCAGATTTTCTGCAAAAGTCTGAACTTAAATCTCAGGTTCTAACACACTAAAAATATTATAACCAGGAATGCCAAAACAGGTTCAAGAAATCTAAGTAGGAAACATCATAGTTTTCAATATTTGGCTTCTTCCACACCAAAACAGTGAACTAAAAGCTAAACCAGGGTTCAAATTAAACCAGGATTGCTTAGAGGTCTTCCCCTCCCCATCTAGCAATTTGGAAAACCTGATTAGCAACTGCTTATTGATGGAAGGGTCCAGTTCAGGAAAAATAAACCAAATATTAACAGGGCTTAACACAGTGTCATTGTGTACATATGCCTGCAGCAAAAGTAGGTATTACACAAATGCAGAACAAGGTACACTATTTATCAGTTCACTCAGCAGCAGTAGAGGAACAATTCACAATGATTCACAGGAAATCAGTTCCTCCAGGTTAAAATGAGCAGTCTACAACTGAACACTCCACAGGCCCACTTCCCTTTAGTACAGTTATCATTTCCTAATCCCATTTAAATTCTCAGGTCAAAATCAGGAACTACTTATCTAACAATAGGTTCCAGTGACTAGAGACAGGTTCTTCATATCTTTTGAGCAGTAATAAACAAAGTATGAAGTGTCCTACATTCTACAGTCCAAACAAACCTGGGTTTACTCTCCCAAGTCCAACAGGAAATCCAGTGCTCAGCAAACACTGCACATAAGAATTTCCAATCCCAACTAACTGGAATTATGCTGACAGGAAGTTCCTAAATGCAGCATGCCAATATAGGAACCAATCTCAATCATACGCATGGTAAACCAATGCTTAAAATGGCTCAGTCACAGTCTCAGTTCACCCATACCCAGACAGTATAGGAAGCCTTGATATGTACACATTATTCAAACAGAATATGGTTGAAACCGTATCACCCCATCCCTACATGTCATGCTCATTCCAAAGAACAACAGGGAATTATTGGTTGCATAACTCAGGTTCCAGATTTGGACCATGATATTGGAATATAATCCAGATCCATCAAAGATCATGATGTCCAAATTATAATTCCCAGCCCAACAATTACTGCAGTATGAAAATTAACTCAAAATTACCATACAAGATGCTAAATAACATAGGAAGACAACTAAATTTGCAAGGATAATTTATAGCTACCTGATGGTCCTTGAAAGAGATGTTGATTTAAGGATCGAACACAATCTCTACGACCCAGAAAATTGGACTAAAACTGTTCAGGCATTTAAACAAACACAAGGAGCACAAAATCAAAATAACATACTGTAATGTTAGGAACTGCCCAAGGAAAATGTTAGTGCTCTCAAAAATTACCTGGTTTAATCCCAGATACACTTCTCAAGCCAAAACCAAGATCAATCGATCCGTTGATCTAATCACACAGGGTTCTAGGAAGGAAAAACCACAGTCGAAATCAAACTATTCTCAATTCGAGATTCAAAACATTAGGTTGAATACTTACCAATAGATCTTGCTCTCGATAGGGAAAAGTGTTCGATCGATCGTTCACAATTTACTCCCCTACAAAATTCGATCAATCCAGGAAGAAGAATTGCCATGGCTGCCATGTGGTTGAGCCAAGAGAAGAATGAGAGAAAATTGAGGCGGCTACAATTTTTAGGGCAAGGTGAAGAGGAGCCTGAATTTATAGGCGGTTGGTTTAGAGTAGCGTAGGAATTAAGCCACTCGAAGAGAAATATCTCTTCTCTCTGGCAACCAGTTAGGGCAAGGCCTACCGCGCCATGGCCGTTGGAAAAGAGTTTGAATTAGCTGAGGCTGAGTAATGAAGTAATGAAGAGTAACCTTTCATTGGGTTAAATATCATAGCTGTGGGCTTCAGTAATGGGCCCAACTAAAATAGGTTTTGTTTTTTTTTATATAAAGACTTAAGCCCAACTTAAAGTTCAATTGGTAACAACTCTTTACCTATATTAAATATAGAAAAAAATATTCCCAAATCATTACTTAATATAAATATTGAAATTCTACAATATTTCAGAAAAGTGGAGTTACAACAGGTAACTTTCGCCTGCCTCAGAAGCCCTCGACTCCGACTTTTGGATGTAACAGTCACCTTCAAGTGGATCAACGAAGACACTGTGTCACATCTTCACCCTCGGGAGCATCTCGTCAACAGAATGCATCCGAGTAAACAAGTTCATGTTGGAAGAACTTGAGAGAATGAGAAGCAAACTCTCTCCATGCTACTATTTATATGCCGGGCGAATCAAATCCATACGCCAAGTGGATGGCTCTCCGAATTCCGTACAATAAATTTGCATTAAATGGATGAACCGGACGCTTCGAATTCAGCTAAGTCAAAACGGATATTTAACGCACTCGAAGAACGTAACAGTTGTACCATTAAAGACGTGTCATGAAGCGGATGCGCCGGCCAGACCGCGCATCACACAGACGTGCCCTTCAACATCAAGCGCATCACACAGACGCGTCCTTCAACATCAAGCGCATTACACAGACGCGCCCTTCAGTACCAAGCACATCACAGGGATGCCCCCCCATGTGTCCCTATACGCCTAATAGAACGCCAACCGACGCGCCCACTCAGCTGTCCATCAAATGTCACAAACATTAAATACTGAACTGACAGAGTTGGCAGCACGCCTCCCGAAGTCTGAACAGTCGGCAGCTTTTTCAGAAGACGAAGCATCGCCAATGTCAGCATCATCATTACTTCCCTCCGACGGCTACTGCCACATGGCCACTCAACCACTCGCATGCGCCTCCGCAGCCATGCACCCAAATCTGCATACGTCTCAAAAGCTGTGCGCCTCAGACTTTTCACTGATCCCTAATGACAGAAAGAAAGTCTCTGTTAAAACTCTGCATGCGCCTCAAAAGCCATGCACCCCAGACTTCTTCCTGATTCCAAAAGACAGGAGTAAAGTCACTACTGAAGCTCTGCATGCGCCTCAAAAGCCATGCGCCCAGAATGGTTCGTGACTCCTAAAGGTTATGAGCTAAAGTCTTCTCATGCGTCCAATCTCAGGCACATCCTACCAGATCATTCCCCACCAAATCCGAGATCTTCGAGCCATGGGCCGATGACACGTGTCCTTTGACTCGACTCACCCAAGATCTCAGCAACAGAAAGATCTTCTTCTCTGCTACGTGCCGGCTCACAACAGCAACATAAAGAAGTCAACCCCTCGATCAGGGCGCATCGTCCATAAGCCTCCATCAGTAATCAACACGTGGCATCCCCGCGTACAGGCGCATCCTACATGCACGCATGAGCAGCCAGTCTGCAAAGCTATAAATAGAGGGATCATTTCCTTCTCACACACACATACCTACCTACACAACAAACACACAGAGACTTCGCACCACCAGAGAGACAGATACAGACACTCAACGTCTTCCTCCTCTCAGCAAGCTCCAGCTCCCAGAGCAATCCAGACCTTCAGAGAACCGATAACCGTCGTCAGATCGTCAACGGAGTCAACGTATTACCACTCACTCCATCGGTACAAGGGACCCAGATAAACAAAAGTGTACTCCTAGGACTACATCTAAGTCCTATATTGTAACACTGTTCTGTTTGTATTGAAATTTGCAATCAAAGAATTTAATGGCAAACAACTGGATACCTGCTCAAGGCATCTGCAACTACGTTGGCCTTTCCCGGATGGTACTGTAGTGATATCGAAGTCCTTCATCAGCTCTAACCACCACCTCTGCCGCTTGTTCAGCTCCTTCTGGGTGAACACGTACTTCAAGCTCTTTTTGATCTGTGAAGACCTCAACTCGCTCTCCGTACAGGTAATGCTTCCATAACTTCAAAGCAAAAATAACTGCGACCAACTCCAGATCATGAGTAGGATAGTTCTTCTCATGAGGAAGTAACTGCCTGGATGCATAGGCAATTACCTTTCCGTGCTGCTGAAGAACACAACCCAAGCCCTTCCCTGAAGCATCGCTGTAGATCGAGAACCCACCTGACCCAGATGGCAAAGTGAAGATAGGAGCTGAAGTCAACCTTCTCTTCAGCTCATCGAATGCAGCCTGACACTCAACAGTCCAGACGAACTCCACGTCCTTCCTGGTGAGTCTAGTCATCGGCTCTGCAATCTGCGAGAAGTCCTGGACGAACTTCTGATAATATCCAGCCAAACCCAGAAAGCTCCGAACCTCGGCAACTGAACTGGGCGTAGACCAATGTAGCTCATCTTCCCAAAAATTTAGAAATAGTTTATTTTTTTAATTATTTTATTCGAATGGTGATTTTTAGATTTTTGTAAATAAATATATTTCGTGTACACAATTTTATGTGAAAGACCTACTTTAGAAATTATGATTTTATTAGGTTCATTGAGAAGTTACAAATATATATATATATATATATATATATATATATATATATATATATATATATATATATATATAGGTTTATATATATATATATATATATATATATAGGTTTATATATATATATATATATATATATATATATATATATATATATATATATATATTATATATAGGTTTATATATATTCGTACATATATATTGAAATATATGTATATATAGGAAAATATAGGGACATATATTTTGTGTAAATATTTATATATGTGGGTATATATAAGTATAATATATAAATGTGTGTATTTGTATGTATATATATAAATATATTATATAGGTGTATTCGTATGTATATATAAATACATTGTATAAATATATGTGTGTGTATTTATATAATATATATATATATATAAGTATATATGTGTATGTGTATTTATGTAAAATATATAATTACATATATATGTGTGTGTACGTATAAATAAATATGTATATAAAAAGTGTGTAGGTATATATGTATATATGTACATAAGTATTTATGTATATTTTTTTTTATGTACATAAGTATTTATGTATATATATATGCACATAAGTATTTATGTATATATATATATATATATATATATATATATATATATATATATATATATATATATATATATATATATATTAAAAGAAAAAGAAAAAGAAAAAGAAAAAGGAAAAGGAAAAGAAAGCATTAGAGTAATATACTAAACCCTCAGCAAGTTGTTCCCACACAACGAATTAGCCCGACCCAAGAAGCTGCTAACCCGAGCAAACCCCGCTCGTTCCAAGCCGATATATATCGAAAGTATAGAGAGAGAGATCGAGGAGTTCCCATAAAACCCTAACCACCTAATGCGCGCCCTACCTCCGACCTCCAGACGGCGCGCGCCACCGCCGTGGCGGCGACCGGTAGGCCACCGGCGGCCGACAGCGTGCTTGCGCGCGTGGACCTGGAAGCAGAGCACAGCAACCGACTTCTCCCCAACTTCACAGGTATAAAACTTCCCCCTTGCTCGACGATTTTTTCGAGCCGTAAATTCCTACGCTTAGACCATCTAACCCTCTCGGATATTCGTCAATTAGTTTGGGTAGAAGTAAAATAGATTCGACAGAAAATCGACTCGAAGTCGACGGAAAATCCTGTACCGAAATAGGACATAAGCAGTCCAAACACTAGACTTGGAAGACGATTTCTCGCCAATCCAGAAACAAATTCGAAAAACTGTTTGAATAGCCTTGTAGACAACATAACCTAGATTTATACCCTACTTTTAGTCTATTTTCTAGTTGATTATATTATGTTTAAAACCGATTTGAAAATCAGGAATAAACTGTTTTAAAAACTGTAGAAAACAGTGAAAACTCTCCGATACCACGTGCGTTCCGCCAAACCGGGCGACTTGGTCGCGAACCGAAAGCATCGAAAGGTGCGTAATGGCTTCGTGGTCGTGTGGACTTTGACGGAATTCAAATTGGTCGTGTGTGCACGACGAATTTGATGCGTATCCATCAAAATTCACCGTATCGACCTCCGTGCAAGTTTCCCAATTACTTTGTGTACGCTCGTCAGATCGAGACAAAACTTGTGCCAACAGGACCGTATCATTTTTCTGGTCCTGTATGCCAAGTTTGGTCCAATTCTGAGACAGTTGAATCGGAACGCCGTTTTGTGGGCCCCAGTCCCACTCAACGGGCAATTTTGTGTACGGTCTGCCGAAATCCAACTTTGGACATACGGTTGGGTTCGTTTCGGAAAACCAGATCCGTAGACATGTAGTTTGACGACTTTAGAGACCATTGACTCTGGTACGCTTTTCGGTACAAAGCGGGTCCAACGACGGACATCATTTTTGTCCGAAATTACCGTTTTGCCCCTGTATCCAGAATTGGACTTAAGGACAGGTAATCCTAGCTAATTTGACTATTCTGAGAATGTTGGTACTATTTATTTTAGCATATGGAGACTTTTGCATGTGTTGACTGATTGTGGCTCATTGAGTGGTATATTATTATTGGTTTCACTAGCTAAGGACCTCAGACAAGTACACTTTCTGATTGCTTTCGATTCATAGTAGTCTTTTTATTTCATGTCTATACATATATCTTACTGCTTGTTAACACGCTCGTCACACGGAGTAGTCGGGAGGGGAAATATCTTAGTAAACATGTGAACTACCCAGAACTATCCCATGAGTCTATTCTTGAATAATAGCACCTGTACACGACACATGCAGGTGCCGGATTTACCCCTAGCCGTTCACATGTCGAAACAGATATTTCACACCACATAGGTAGTTGTCTTTTATTTTTCCTTTTCATCTCCATCGTGCCATGTCATCGGTTATCTTCCAGTTTTTATCTCTCATATGTTATTTTCATGTCTTGTTAATTCTATTGTATTTTCGTATTGCCGTCGGTTTGTGTACTTGTTCCATTCCTGACTGAAAACCAACATTTTTCAGGTTTAGCCGCGATCACTCTTAGCACTGGGAAGACATGGGTATACTGAGGTCAACCTAGAAATAGATAGCAGTTGTATCAATTTTATTAATTGTAAAATCTTGTATTTTTTTAATTATAAATGTTGTAACAAATTTAGAAATGTGAATGAGCAATAAAGTATATGTTGAGCATTTATTTCTTGCGGGCTTGACAGCGTTCTACCGCCGACTCTGTGGCGTAGGCTGGCTTGGACACGTCTCATATCCGAAAAGCCGGTGCGGGTCGTGACAACCAAGACTCCACTGCTGAAATCTTCCTCTGGTCTACTGAGATCCCGTGCTCGGTCACAACATGACCCAAGAACTCAACCTGGTCCAAGAAGAACTCACACTTCGAAAGCTTTCCGTAGAGTTGCTCCCTCCTCAGAGTCTCTAACAGAACTCTCAAGTGCTCCTCATGCTCCTCCTGCATCTTCGAATAGATCAAGATATCGTCTATGAAGACCATCACGAACTTGTTAAGGTACTGATGGAATACCTTGTTCATCAAGTTCATGAACACCGCGGAAGCATTGGACAACCCAAATGGCATCACTGTAAACTCGTACCGGCCGTACCGAGTCCGAAATACCGCCTTAGGAATGTCATCCCGCCTCACCTTCAGCTGGTGATACCCGGATCTCAAGTCTATCTTCGAAAATACCTTTGCCCCATTTAGCTGATCGAACAAGTCATCGATCCTCGGCAAAGGGTATCTATTCTTGATAGTGAGGTTGTTGAGCGCCCGGTAATCAATGTACATGCGGGACGTACTGTCCTTCTTCGACACAAACAGGACTTGCGCTCCCCAAGACGAAGAACTGGATCTGATAAATCCCTTGTCCTGCAGCTAGTCGACTTGCTTCTTCAGCTCTATCAACTCGCTGTTGTTGACCCTATAGACATGCTGTGAAATAGGCTCGACACCCGACACCAAGTCTATAGAGAACTCAATGTCCCTGTCTGGCGGCATCTCCGGCAACTCCTCGGGAAAAACATCCGAGAACTCAGCTATCAACGGATGTGGCAAATCTTATCCCGCCAACAAAGCTCCACAGAATCCAGCCTCCGGCTCCGCTGCTCCTCGAGCAAACTCGATCTCTAGCTCTCTCGGCATCCTAAAAAGAACTCTGCCTCCTCTACAATCAATACTAGCATGGTGTATGCTCAACTAATCCATACCAAGTACCATATCGTACCTCGGTAGGGGCATTACGAGCAGACACGCACTCAAGTCCCGGCCTCTCAGGGTGACTCTCCGCCCCTTGCAAATATTATTAACCAGGATAATACCTCCCCCGGTCATAATCTTGCAAGTCCTACCCATATATTCAGCAATAATATTGTGTCTCAGAGCAAAAGAAACAGACACAAAACTATGAGTGGCACCATAATCAAACAAGGCGAAAGCAGGAAAGAAATTAAGGAGAACATGACCTGCTACAACATCTCCCACTGGCTCTACCTCCTCTACTGCTAGTGTAAAGGCTCTGCCCTGGTATGCCCTCTGATGCTGGACGAACTTCTGCTGCTGTGTCCGGAGTGGCTGACCCCTCGGCTGAACTGCCGGTCCCGTCAGTGCCCTGTCCTGGCCTCCCTTGGCTGCTCGAACAGGGCAGCCCTTCAGCTAGTGGTCGGTCCCTCCGCAGAATAGGTAAGCGCCTAACCTTCTCCTACATACGTCTCTGCTGTGCCCCGTCTTTTTGCAGAAAGTACACTGCTGGGTCTACCTCTGGCCCTGACCCTGATGCTGTGGGGCACGTACTGGTGCCTGATGCTGCTACTGAAATGGCCTCTGCTAATGCTGAATATGGGGGCGCTTGGCCGGTCCCGTACTGGAACTCGCCCCCATGGTATCTCTGCTCCTCTTCGGCTTGAGGCCGAAGTCCTCCTCTGCAATCTGCGCATCTATCAATATCTGATCGAACGTCGCGTCACGGCGACCTGAGATACGGATGCGCACTGCATGAATAAGTCCCCTACGGAACTTACGAGCCTTCTGCCCCTCATCCTGGATCATATCGCGAGCGAACCTGCTAAGGCGGAAGAACTCTGCTGTATACTCGTCTACCGACGAGTTCCCCTGTACTAGACCCACAAAGTGGCCCTCCAATGTTGTAAGAGCCACTTCCGGCAAGAACTTCTCCTTGAAGAGCCTCCGGAAGTTCTTCTATGTCAGCCCTGTCACCGACGTACGTGGATCCGTACAGTACCATGTCAGCGCGATGTCGAAGAATCGGCTGGCTGCGGCCAAAACCTAAAGTCCTCTAGGAAGCTCTGCTAGCTCCATGCTCCGCTGCACATCCTCTAGCCAATCGTCTGTATAAAGGATATCCTCCGTACCCGTGAAGTCCCTGGAGCTCATCTTCCTAAAGTCTAATACTGTCCCTGGCCTGGACTGCTGCTGGTACGGCTGCTGGCCGGTAGGGCCCTACACCGTACCCGGTGCCACTCCCTCTACGGCTTCCAGTGCAAGCTGATGCGAGTTCTCCATGCTCTACCTCAGCATCTCAATCTGACGGTGTGACGTCTCCGTCTGGCGCTGCGACGCCTCTGACTGGGCTCGCTGTGTCTCCATCATCTGCTGAAGGAGAAGGAATATGTGGTGTGTATCCGTCGGTATCGGAGGTGGTAGCGGCAGTATCTCTGAAACAACGACCGAAACCCTCTGGGATGGAGGTGGTAGACCTCCCTGTGCAACTGCCAGGACCTCCGGGATAGTGGAATCACTGGGGGCAGTCTCATGAATCTCCTCCTCGGCCTGATCAGATCTCTCGGGCAAGCTACTCGATCCAGTGGCCTGCGGGTGCGTCTTCGTCATCCTGGAGACGAATTGAAGCAAAGAGATTAATATGGCACATGAGAAGATATTATCAAAGAAGGACAGTTAATTTAATACAAGGAGAGTAATCATGATAATCAAAAGATCAAAAAATTTTCTAGGTGTGATTGAGAAACTCCTATCATATCCTAGGTCCTACGTCCTAATTGCAGGCTCGTAATTAGTACTCTAAGTCGAGCACCATTACGAGATCGTACTAATTGTGACACGAACCTGTATGGGCCACCACAAAAATGTGTCACAACCCGTACCCAAATGAGGGGCACGAGCACGTGGGTACGTCCAGCCTACGCCGCAGTATCGGCGATAGAACGCTGTATATAACGTCTGTAAATACTACGACTAACAATATAAAGGTACCTGTACAGTATATACTCTCCGAATGGAGGTGAAATAGCAATATAGTCTCAATCACATGATAAAACTAAGGTAGATAGCTCAGAAGGAAAGACATATGATAGATGAAAATAGAATAAGTCCAGTGTCCGACACAAGCCTAGATATATACATAACATCTCAGGGTCTCAAAATATAACATAGAAAACTACAGTCTGAAGCTAGCTGGATCGCAGTCCAGTCAAAACTAGCTAAAAATATCTAGAATGAAGTACTATCGTCCACTGGCTCCAAGGGTGTCAACTGGTCGCAGTCTATGTCCTGACCATACCCATAGTAGGTAGAGCAGTCCGCATCTATGTCATTTGGATATATCATAACGGTATCCTGTCAGGAAAATGAATGAATACAATGCTGGCAACAAATTCCATAGTAATGACAAATGCTCTAACAGTCAATCATAACAGAGTACAAGATGAACATATCAAGATGTAAGTATAACAGGATATGTAAACTAGAAATCATGTCAGGATGAATCATGCAGAAAAGTAAGCAGAACTGTAATTTATGACTGATGTAATAAATATAAAAGTACCTCGAATATTATAGCATAATGTGATCGGTATAGGTCAAGAATCAGGCTTCCAGCCGACCGGCTACAAGTACGTGGACTCGGCCCAGCCGGGATGGCAAGCTATGGAGCAAGTAGTAGCACAGGTCAGGCTATACCCATTGTGAGGTGAGGGTATAGCTATGATACAAGTAGTAACTCAAGGTGGGCATTGATCACACTATCTATAAAATTCCCTATTCCCCGAATAGTACACGGATCCGGACATAACACGTCATGACGCGGGATTCCCTAAGAGAGGAGCAAGTCCTCTTCAAGAATTGGCGTCAATATAAGTACAAGAATCAAGACCAAGCAAGTACCCGTATCCCAAGAAATCCAGGAATGACATCTCATGACAGGAATCCTACTATACTAGTCCGTGCACCGATGTGTCGAGAATCAAGTAAACACTATAACTGAACTGGTAGAGAAGATATCAAAACAAGTAACTGCTATCAGAGAATGTACTCGCCTGCTGTCCTGAGCTGTAGGGTATATCAATGCTCAGAGTGGTAATCAGAGACCTAAAGATGAGATATCTCATGTTAATTTAGGTTTAACAAAGTTAAGAATGATTTATAATAAATGATATGAAATCTAGGTCAAACTAGGTCTCACTGAGTCATACTAAGTCCCGTCAAGTCAATCTAGGTCAAATCAAGTTATATCAAGTCAATCTAAGTCGACTCTAGATCATACCAGTCATCGCAAGTCAAAACAAGTCGAAGCAAGTCAAACGGGGTCAAAAGTTGGCCTACAGTTGACTTTTAGTCAACTGGTCAACCCTGGTCAACTTTAGGTCAACCCTAGGTCAAACTGGTCAAATGTTGACCAATAGTTGACTTTTGGTCAACTGGTCAACTCTAGTTTGGATTTGGTCAAATTTAGACAAAGTGTTGACTCATCGTTGACTTTTGGTTAAAAAGTCAACTCTGGGTCAACCGAGCCAAAATCGGTTCAATTATGACATTTGTAGGGTGTATCTAACAAGTCTCCTAAGTTTCAAGTCAATCCGAATGCCTGAACCCCGTATCTTGAATTTACCCGATTACTCCTTTAATACACTTACCCTTAAACCATTCTAACTTGACGCCAAGTGGCCTTTCCTTAGGAATTTCACTCCGGGCTTCCTAGGGTAGTAGGGTACTAGCCTATACAACTATTACCTACCAAGTTTCCTAGGGTAAGTGGACATCCAGTCCATCTTACGGTCCATATTGAACGTTTACCCGTTATCTTGAATATCTCAAGATACACGATGGTACGGTACGATACCATCTTCCTAATTCCACACGCAACCCCAATTTCCACTTAGGAGCCTACCCACAAACTATATTTTATATTAGCTAGGTCCCCTCCAAGTTTGGACGCGTTCTGAATCACGAAACTCAAAATCACCCTCTCACCAAAACTAACTCAACTATTCACTCACTCATTCAATCTCAGTTTTCAACCTATACTTAGGACTAGTTTTAGGGGTTAGTTTTGTGGGCTAATGTCATGTCCCGCTCCCGTAGGAACGATCGTCCTCGCTAAGGCGTGATGCCGCACGAGCCTAGATTGCGCTCGTACAAGGCAGTTTCATAACGGTCAATTTCATCGGCGACGACGGGATCGTCGTACAGAAGTCCCAAGCAGAAATATTGAAACATGCAGCAGAAATTTTGAACAAGCACACATGAACACAAGTCATTCAAAAGAAGCTCTTTATTGATATTGAATACAAGATTACATTTGTAGGCGCAAGGCCAAATTACAAGTCTCTCGTGCTCACTTTTTTCTCATTTACAAGTCACTCTGCTCTCTCTCATCTCTCGATTACAATGCTTGAGCCAGCGGAAGCTTCGGAAGGCGATGTCCATATATTATGTCATGTATAAGTCTTCAATCCACGCGGCTGCACGCTTCGAATCGCCAAGGAACTCCGTGCCTCGACGCATCCAAGCGAGCTCCGCGCCACGAGCTTCTACCTGTTCCTGCACATGAACACTGTGTGGGTGTCAGTACTCAACTGTACTGGTGGAGTGAGCTCCTCGCCCACCCATACATAACTGACACATTTATTTACTTTGTGCAGCTTAAACCCTTTCGATTGTCTTTCTAGTCTTGCCTTAGGATCAGTTTTAAGACTTGACGTCTAACCAACTCGTTATGCGACGACATAGTCGTGCTATCATGTTAACGTGTATTTCGATCGAGGCAGTGCCTCGTCGTGCATTTACTTGACCAAAAACTTGAACTCGAGACGGCAGGGTCGTGCCGTACTCTATTCGAGACTTCAACATATTCGAGATAGCGCTTCGTCGAGGAGCAACTCATGCGAACTCGGCCGTGCCAAGACTTCCAATACTTTCGCGTGCCTCTAGACCAATTCTCGTGCTAGCGACGTCAAGGGGGATGACTCTTGCAGGTCGTGCCTCTAGACTATGCCTAGACTTGTCCGTGCTTCAAGATGAAGTCGTGCCTAACGACTCCCTGACTTAGCTAACTTTTACATTACGGTCCTTTCGACTTAAAGCGATGGTACTCGACTTAACTTATGCAAACTTAGGACAACAATGCCGATACGCGAAAGCCAATTCGCGAATGCCAATATTGATACGCGAAAGCCAATACTTGATACGCGAATGCCAATACTTGATACGTAAAAGCCTTGCTTTGTGCCGAAGCACGTGTCTTGCTGACATAAGCTATAACTCATTCCTCCCGTGCTGATACAAGGCTGGCACTAACGGGATTACATCTTGCTAACTTGATACATTTCGTGCTAGACTGTCTCATGATTCGACCGACGTCGTGCTAGTACTTGATGCTATCCAAAGGCAAACACGCGGATTGCCGCTCTTACCGACACATCTACATGAGTGGTCACTAGCACTATCAAGCTATCTTGGATCTCGGCTCGTGGGATATCGGCTCGTCCGTACACGGGTAGCTAGCCCGAAGGTGTCGAAGTCTCCCATGCGTTCATCCAGCATCCTACTTTGAGCCTCACTCGTTCCTCCCGGGCCGAATCGGTCCCTTGGCCTAGGCAACCGTTCGAGAAAACTTTACCTTGTCGACAAGTTGTCCAATGAACATGCAAGACGCAACTCGATCTACCAATCGTTCCTTAATATGACCATGCTTTCCTTCTTTCTATCGAGACTCCCAAGTAGCGGGACCGATCTCGTGCGCTTCCTTATCACGACTTTCAGCGAGACTCCCAAGTAGCCGGATCGATCTCGACGACAACAAGTCGCATGGACTTCCTTTGATCGTGGCATACTCTTTACTAGATCCACCATAGCTCGTGCCTTAGACAGACCTGGTTCTATAGGCGATGCAATCGCTCAAGTCATATACTTTATACGACGAGCCTTGTTCTCAAGGGACTATGCGACTTGACAATAGCTGCTAGAGCGGGACAGTGCTAGAAAAGGCTTCGATAGCCCAGCACAACACTTATTAACTTATTCGGGCAACGACTCGACGAGCAAGGACTACACCGAGCTACGCATCGAGGGAACGTGCTATGCACAGGGTCGACTTAAACAACCAAGTTCTCGGGTGCCTAGACTTAAGCCAACAAGCCGTGCAAGGCGACTTAACTCGCGGGACGTAAGGCTATGCTAAGCCTTGCGGGACAGGACCGTGCATGATTTATTAAGCATTCATGCGGGCGACACCTATGACTTAGGCTGATTCGAGTGTTGGGGAAAAACGACGGGACCGTGCATGCTTTATCAAGCATTCACGCAGGCGACGCCTATGACTTAGGCTATTTCAAGTGTCGGGGCAACTTAGCAACTTAAGCCAACTTCCTTCTCCCAAGCCACGGGATCGAAGGATCGAGTGTCATTTGAAAGCACGCTGAGCCGACTTCTATGAAGACCGTGGGACCATTTTCTATGTTCTAAGACATTTCGACTCGTCGAGATTATTCCCTTAGCTATGTGCGTTCGTAGCTTTTAGATTAGCCTACCTGTGCAAGTTAAAAACATGCGAGTTATTAAGTGAAGGCTAAGATGAGGCAAGTTCACCAAAACTACCCCACTTGAGCGAGGAGTCGCCTCGACCGAGTGAGCCTTCGTGTAGCCGTTGCAAGGCTAAGTTCCAACGCCGTCGGCGTTTCGATTCCTCCGATTGACTTTGCGGGACGGGGCACTACATCATACACCACTCAGAACAAGTCTCGTCCTCGAGACTTTCCTGAAGGTAAGCCATCCTACCATTTCTATGGCCAAGACTTAATCGTGCCCAGACACGGGACTATAACAGTCGAGCGAGGTACGTCATAATTTATCGTATACACTCCGCCTACGCGTTTTCTCGATTCTGAGCCACGCTCGCACTACTTTCAATCTTTCCATTAACATGATTTCCAAAGTCCTCGACCATTTCCATTCTTCAAGTCATGCTTGAACTCAACATATCACTTGGCTGGATCGTGCACGTATTCCAGGCGTCCCCAAAATACATGTATTCACCAAACCGTATGATAGAGAATTTACCGTTCTCATTCGAGTCGCATCGTGCATATACTCCGGCGTCCCTGAAATATATACATGTCAGCCGAATCTCATGAGCAGGGTTTCCTATTCTTGATTCACTCTTTTAATCCATGCCAATCCTCAAGATCAATATTTTGATTGCTAACACTTGAAACGGGGCGTCTCGCCTATCCGCTAGGCTATTTCTCAAGGCTAAGTCAATGTCAGGATTGGAATCATAGTTCCCCAACAATAATGCCAACACTGACCCCAATCCTAGGGTCAAACCAAGTAGATAATACGAGATTTTCTATCCAAGCTCGTGTCACTCAGATTTCTAAACATCGAGCATGATCACCTATTTGCATCAATGTATTCGTTGCACAGCACAACGAATTCGAATCCATTCAAATCACCAATTCTAACCAATTTATGTATTCGATCACGAGATCATCTAGCTCGACAATATATTGCGCCCCAATCTCACGCGAGTCTGATTATCCACGGTGGTTCATGAATCACCATGCAACACTCCCGCAGACTAATCATTCTCATCGGGGCGTAACTCTTATTTGAGTCTAGTCTCATTCATTCTCGATACGCGGATTGGACCTACGCAATCCTCAAATTCAACCGTCACGCACGCTAAGTCTTTCTCGAGTCCACATTCGCGTCAAACCACAAGTCGATGTATCAAATTTACCATGCCATGAAAGTTCGATCACCCCCGCTGTATGAATCACCATACCAGCGCTCACGTGGAGTGATCACCCTAATCGACGTGATGCATGTGCGAGGCTGGAGTTGCGCTCGCATAAGACAAGAACGTCAACGTTGTGGTTATCGACGAAGCAAATTCAAATATTTTATTTTCCTCCAAGTCAAGATTTCAATTTGATAGTCTGATCGTCATTCATTCAACCAGAAAATCCTCGAGCCACGTCTATATTTTCCTCGACAAGTTTCAATATCCCGAGTATAGCATCCAACGGAACAATGACATTTACACGATCGTCATTCGCCGAGTCAGAGTACCCCCGAGTTATCGTATATCGATCTTTGATACGCCTCAATACCATCGACGATATACGTAACCTGATGATCTTCCTTTGCAACCAATTTCGAGTCGTGCGACTGATGCTATTGTTCGAACTAGATATACCACAATTTCGTTTGATCAAAATTCGAAATCATAAGCACGATCCTATAAGTTTCCTCGATGGAGACATTCATTTTCATTCATCGTTCCAAGCGTGATTCGATATCGTTTTCTAACTTGCGTTGCTTATTCACAAGTTGTCCGAACGAGATGCTCGTTCGGGACATTCGAAGTCACAACTAACTAAGCGTGATGCGTTCTAAGGCTTTGCGCAATCGCATCGCCTCGTCGACATACTCGTAATCCTCAATATTCGCTCGAATGATTTCCAAGATAAACCATACACCACTCGGATTCGAGCCATCCGATCTAGTCCTCAATCACGTTCGCATTATTCGCTAAGACATCCTTCTGATTCGTTCGACGAATCTCTAGCATAGTCGCTCGCGTCGTCTCGACGTACTAAGTCGTCCGCACTATTCCTCAAAATCCACATCAATCTTCCGTGTATGCCTAAGCGTTAACTCGATAGCGTTTCTATCAATAGACACTCTAAGTGTAGCTTCGTTCCCGATCGAGCAGTACTTGATATCGCTCGCAACTCGTTCGCATCGAAAGGTCGGGGTGCACGACACGCGGCACAACTTATCCAAAAGGCCGTGTGCATAGCCATTCCGTACGGACTATATTTCGAGTTCGTACGCTCAATTGCTAGGGTCATCGTAGGACTAGTTAGGCATACACGCGACATGTTAACTTTAGCATGTGTGTTTTCTATCAAGACAAGTTTGACACCGTTCGGCACAAAGGCCTATCGATGCGTTCGAGTGAACGCTTGTACGAGCTTTTGAAAATATTTAGACTTATTGTATGGACATGCCGAGGGACAATCGAGAGAGAGCGCACACTTGTTTCTCCAACGACGAGCTTTCAAAACTGAGAAATTCGACTTGAAGTCCAAGGACGTAAAGTCGTGCTCTGATACCATTATGTCACGCCCCGCTCCCGTAGGAGCGATCGTCCTCGCTAAGGCGTGATGCCGCACGAGCCTAGATTGTGCTCGTGCAAGGCAGTTTCATAACGGCCGATTTCATCGACGGCGACGGGGTCGTCGCACAGAAGTCCCAAGCAAAAATATTGAAACATGCAGCAAAAATTTTAAACAAGCACACATGAACACAAGTCATTCAAAAGAAGCTCTTTATTGATATTGAATACAAATTACATTTATGGACGTAAGGCCAAATTACAAGTCTCTCGTGCTCACTTTTCTCTCATTTACAAGTCACTCTGCTCTCTCTCATCTCTCGATTATAATGCTTGAGCCAGCGAAAGCTTCGGAAGGCGATGTCCATACATTATGTCCTGTATAAGTCTTCAATCCACGCGGCCGCACGCAATCGCCAAGGAACTCCGTGCCTCGACGCATCCAAGCGAGCTCCGTGCCACTAGCTTCTACCTGTGCCTGCACATGAACACTGTGTGGGTGTCAGTACTCAACTGTACTGGTGGAGTGAGCTCCTCGCCCACCCATACACAACCGACACGTTCATTTACTTTGTGCAGCTTAAACCCTTTCGATTGTCTTTCTAGTCTTGCCTTAGGATCAGTTTTAAGACTTGACGTCTAACCAACTTGTTATGCGACAACATAGTCGTGCTTTCATGTTAACGTGTATTTCGATCGAGGCAGTGCCTCGCCGTGCATTTACTTGACCAAAAACTTGAACTCGAGACGCCAGGGTCGTGCCGTACTCTATTCGAGACTTCAACATATTTAAGATAGCGTTTCGTCGAGGAGCAACTCATACGAACTCGGCCGTGCCAAGACTTCTAATACTTTCACGTGCCTCTAGACTAATTTTCGTGCTTGCGACGTCAAGGGGGACGACTCTTGCAGGTCGTGCCTCTAGACTTTGCCTAGACTTGTCCGTGCTTCAAGATGAAGTCGTGCCTAACGACTTCCTGACTTAGCCAACCTTTATATTACGGTCCTTTCGACTTAAAATGATGGCACTCGACTTAACTTATACAAACTTAGGCCAACAATGCCGATACGCGAAAGCCAATTCACGAATACCAATATTGATACGCGAAAGCCAATACTTGATAAGCGAAAGCCAATACGCGAATGCTAATACGCGAATGCCAATACTTGATACGCAAAAGCCTTGCTTTGTGCCGAAGCACGTGTCTTGCTGACATAAGCTATAACTCATTCCTCCCGTGCTGATACAAGGCTGGCAGTAACGGGATTACATCTTACTGACTTGATACATGTCGTGCTAGACCGTCTTATGATTCGACCGACGTCGTGCTAGTACTTGATGCTATCCAAAGGCAAACACACGAATTGCCGCTCTTGCCGACACATCTACATGAGTGGTCACTAGCAATATCAAGCTATCTTGGATCTCGGCTCGTAGGATATCGGCTCGTCCCTACACGGGTAGCTAGACCGAAGGCGCCGAAGTCTCCCATACGGTCATCCAGCATCCTACTTTGAGCCTCACCCGTTCCTCCCAGGCCGAATC
>JANAVB010044419.1:13292947-13307947 GCA_029216955.1 Iris pallida
TGTGGAAAGACAGGTTGCGAATGCTTCTACTTATGCTTTTAGTAATAATGCTGCAACGGATTTTGTCATTAAAGACGAAGGATGCTCTGTTAATTATGGAAACCTGCAGAATCTTGCACGAGATATGGTATACGATGCGGCATGGCCTAATTTTGATCCGGAGGATCCTAATCTTGAGGCGAAGGAGTTCTATGATATGTTTTAGGATGCAGATACTCCTCTACATCCTGGTTGTGATACTCATTCCGTACTGTCAGTAACGATGCGGTTGTTGAACATAAAGTCTGATTTTAACTTGCCACAAGCTTGCTATGATCGGATTACACAACTAGCGAGAGAGATCTTACCCAAGGAATGAAGAGAGCTCCCAAAAAACTTCTACAAGTCAAAGATGATGGTCCAAAAACTGGGACTGGGGTACAATAAGATAGATTATTGTCGTAACGGTTGCATGTTGTACTACAAGGAGAATGAGGACATAGAAAGTTGCAGCTTCTGTAATACGGATCGTTACAAGCCAGTAAAGGGAAAAGGAAAGTCAACTAGAAAACAACGTCCTTACAAGTATATGCATTACTTGTCGATCACGAAGCGCTCTCAGAGGATGTATATGTCTCTGAATACAGCTGAACACATGACGTGGCACAACGAAGAACGCACAAAGGATAATGGAGAATTGTCACATCCTTCGGACGGAGAGGCGTGGAAACATTTTGACTTGTACGTCATCCAAATTTTGCTGCAGAGCCTAGAAATGTACGGCTGGCACTATGTTCTGATGGCTTCGCCCCTTTCGGGCAGTCGGGATCTCAATACTCCTGCTGGCCGGTCATTCTTACCCCTTATAATCTGCCACCATGGATGTGTATGAAGACTCCTTATATGTTCTTGACAGCTATCATACCGGGTCCCAAAAATTTGACGAAGAATATCGATATATATTTACAGCCGTTGGTGGATGAGCTTAAACAGCTGTGGGAGATCGACGTCGCGACCTATGATATTTCTAGAAAACAGAACTTTCAGATGAGAGCTTCACTGATGTGGACAATAAATGATTTTTCAGCATACGGTATGCTGTCGAGATGGAATAATCACGGCAGGATGTCTTGTCCGATATGCATGAAAAATAGTAAGGCGTTCCGCCTTAAGTATGGAGAAAAAACTTCTTTCTTTGACTGTCCCCGTCAATTTTTGCCCGTGAGTCATCCTTGGAGAAAGAACAAGGATACGTTCAGAGCTGAAAAATAAAAATTTTCTCATCCGCCTGCCAGATTGTCAGGAAACGATATTTGGGATGATGTAAAGGACTTGCCCTCCGTAATTGAAGATCCATCAAACAATTATGTCGAGGGGTTCGGACAAAGCCATAACTGGACCAAACAGAATATCTTTTGTGACTTGCCTTATTGGAAAGATAATCTTATAAGGCATAATCTTGATGTCATACATATCGAAAAGAATGTGTTCGATAATATCTTCAATACCGTCATGGATATTAAAGAAAAGACGCTGGACAATCCAAAAGCAAGATAAGACATTACCGAGATATGCAAGCGTCCTCATCTGAACTTGATACAAAGGAGAGCTGGTGGACAATTAACTAAGCCGGTAGCACAATACACATTGAGCAAAGAAGATAGATTAATAATTTGCAAGTGGATATCTACTTTAAGATTTTCTGACGGCTATGTGTCAAATTTGTCTAGATGCGTTGATCTTAATGAACGCAAGCTAACGGGAATGAAAAGTCACGACTGCCACGTGTTTATGGAAAGATTACTGTCCATTGCGTTGAGAGAGTTGTTGCCTTCTTCTGTATGGGTTTCGTTGGCCGAGCTATCTACATTCTTCAGGGACATTTGTTCAACTAAGTTGACGGTGCAACACATGGTTGAACTTGAGGAGAAGATTGTCATAACAATTTACAAGTTAGAGAAAATATTTCCTCCGGACTTCTTCGACAGCATGGAGCATCTACCGATTCATCTAGCATACGAAGCCCGTGTCGGTGCATCTGTTCATTATCGATGGATGTACCCATTTGAGGGGTACATAAAAATCGATATAATTTAAGTTGAATTTCATTTTTAACTACACTGATAATTTCTCTCTCTAGATACCTACACCACTTAAAGAAGAAAGTTGGCAACAAGGCTCATATAGAGGCTTCGATATGCGAAGCATATCTTATTGAGGATGTATCAAACTTCTGCTCCATTTATTTCGATACTCATGTTAAGATAAATCAAAATAGACCTCAAAGGAATGGCGAGGACGTTGAGGATGGAGGTATATTCAATGTAAGGGGCAAGCCTATTGGGGCTAGTAAAAAATGGTGGTTGACTGGCAATGAGTATGATGCCGCTCACCGATATGTCTTGTTAAATTGTGATATACAAGAAGTGAGAGATTTGGAGAAGTGACTACACTTACACTCGTTATAATCTCTAATTTGGTGAAGTAACTGACTACACTTATTCTTACTCTCTAACAGTGTATTTAGAGATGAAGTCCAAATGAGGACACCCGATATTACCGATGAAGGACTTCAAAGAGAGGTTGATTGTACCTTTCCGTCCTGGTTTTGCAAATACGTAAGTAACTGAGATAATAATTTATGTGGCTACCATTAAAATATATGCATCTAAAATATTTAAATTATCAATATTTGTTTACAGGTTTTATTGCCTGAAACAACACTCACAAATGATAATATTCATTATTTGGCATTGGAACCGAAGAAGCATGCAAAGACTTGGCCAGGCTATGTCGTTAATGGCTTCAAGTTTAAGGCAACTCAGAATGCTATAAATGGCAAATTTCTCAATGACGGCTTCAGTACCACGGATTCTGGTGTTTGTATAAGAGGCACCATCTATGACGACGAGCCGAACTTTGACTATTATGGAGTGCTTCGGAATATTATAGATTTACAATATAGTGCCCCATATGATATGCATATTGTGATGTTCAAATGTGAGTGGTTCGGACACCAAATATCGGTTGGATAATCGATAAACAATTTAGATTCGTCGATATAAATCATCGCAGGAGGTATAGAGGGTCTGACACATTTACGATAGCAAGTCAGGCTGTTCAAGTTTACTATACAAGCTACCCAAGGCATCGTAGAGACCGATTTGACTGGTGGACAATATGCAAGATTAAATCTAGAAATACATTCAACGTTGGAGACCCAACATACCAAGAGGACCAGATCGAAAAGTTTTAATACTTGGTACAACATTCGGATACCATGGATGTTGAAAATATTTTTGAAGAAAATAGAGGGGAGGAAGAAGTTGATACACAAGACTTAACTGTCAACCAGGGAAGAAAGAGACGTCTTGTCCCAACTATTGAGGATGAGGATGAAGAAGAAGAAGAACTTGATGAGGATGAGGATACAGATGAAGTCGATGATGAGGATGAGGATGAGGACGAGGCTGAGGACGAGGACGAAGACGATGACGATGATTAGATTAAATATTAGTATATATTAAAAATACTTTTAATTACGTGATTTTAGTTTGACCTCATAAAAGCACATATAACTAACTTATATGAATTCAGTTTAAACTTCTGCATATTCTTGTTGCAGATAGCACTCCTAGTTGTTCTTTTATTTGCGGCATCACTCGTCGCCCTGCTGATGGCTAGCCCTCGTCGTGGTGGTGGTACGGGCCGTGGTGGTGCTCGCCGTAGTGGTGGTGGTGGTGGTGGTCGTGCTCGTGGTGGTGGTCGTGGTCGCATTCAGCCTTCCCGGGCGGTGTCCGTATATAGCGAACCCGACCCGGAGAGTACCCCGAGCGCAGACTCATCCCGCCATCGATTTACCCAGGGGCTATCGACACATTCGTCGAAAAGCGGATCCGTTCTACCAGCGAATCCACCAGTGGATCCACCAACGGCTGAGCGACAGTGGGCCCCGGAGTACCCCCACATTCAGTTACATTCGGTGACTGGCGAGTACATGCACGGAGTCGCGGATCCTTCGACGCCACCAGAGAGGCCGATAGGCGAGTTCCGACGAGAGCTATGGCCCGCGGGTGAAGCGTAAGTAAATTTAAGTTAATTTAATAAATTTTTTTCATTTATTCAAGTTAATAATCCAGTCGTTGCTTCTTTGTAAGTTTTTTCGTGGGATGCTACCAGGCTTCTAGGGCAGATTATCCGGGCTAACTACCATGTCCCCTACCTCAATTTTTCTGAGGTGCCCCTAGACTTGCAGTACCGCTGGCTCGACGAGATGAGGGTATATATATATATATATATATATCTTGTGATTAATTATTAATTACTCTTTAATCAACTATTTTTTTTAATATCGTGATAATTGAATTTGTATGTCAGAGGACCTTCTGGTGGCCCCCCCCATCGCGAGGAGGCGATCCGTAGGACCTATAGAAGCGCCACCAGAAAGAACATTCGGGATGCAGTTTATGACCTTCGAACGGCACATTCGAAGAAGGAGTGGATCTGACAGGACTACTATGAGCAACTCTTGGGGAAGATGGATGCTCCTGCCTTCAAGGAGAAATTGAAAAAAGCGAAAGCGAACCGACGGGCCGCGGGGCTACATACGGGGGGATCAAAGCCCCACGCAGTGACGCTTGTAGATTTGGTGAGATACCGCAAATTCATTCACTATCTAATTCGGTACTATTAATATACTTAATTAAATTCTACGAATATTTCGTATGCAGACCCAACAGGCGTTGAAGGAGGGAAAACTAGCTGACTCGGTCACCATGTACGATGTATTCCAGCATGTCCACAAGAAGCAGAAGGATGGGAGCTTCGTCGACGAAAGGGCCAAGGCGACGGATGTAAGTACTTACGTTTATGAGATTTATGTTAGAATTATAAGTATTCAGACAATAACTTAGGTAAACTTAGGATTCAGACAATAACTTAGGTAACTTAGGATTCAGACTATAACTTAGAGTAACATAGGATTTAGATTATAACTTAGGTAAATTTATAGTATAATAAATACATTCATTTGATAGGCTGCGTATCGTGAGGCCCTTAGTCGGATTCAGCCATCTGCTCTTGAGGATGTCTGTAAAACGATGCCCGTCGGGTCGCCCTCTTCTACGGCCACTCGCTACGATGACTTATTCGTAGATACAGTAGGCGGCTATAGGAAAGGGTACGTGTACAGAGTCGGCTCCCTGGCTAATTTGCACTCGACGACTCCGAGATTTCCACCTCCCCCGCCTCCTCCTACGGCCTCGGCAGACGATGACGTGAGTTTCCAGCTTGCACATCTGAACGAGACAGTGTCGGAGATTCGGACGCAGTTGTCTACGTACCTGCGTCCTTCTACTGGTGCTGCCGGTACTTCTAGTGCTGCTGGTCCTTCTTCCGTCGGGCATCTTTCTTTTGACCCTACTGTCCCTATCGTACCGTCTCCTACTTTGACGGCCCTCCTTGACATGATGACGCCAGAGCAGCTGCGCCAACATCCAGGCCATGTCTTGTAGGGATTGTCGCCGTACTTGGTAGACGAGTATATAAGACGGGCGCAGCAGGGAGTACCACCACCAGCGGACGATCGCACCCCTCGTCGTTGATGTTTGTATTTTTGGAATTATTTTGTTTGTAAATATTAAATATTTCTGTTTAAATATTGAATATTTGTATGTTTTGTGTGAACAATTGGACTGCTTGGGATTATTTGTGTGTTTTGTGTGTTTATTTGTGTGTTGGAATTGTTTGTGTATTTTGTATAATGGAATTGTGTATATTAGAATTGTGTATATTGGAATTGCTTGAGATTATTTGTGTGTTTTGTATATTGGAATTGTGTATATTGTGAATGTCCAGTTTTATGCTATTTGTTTTTCAAAAATTTCTCAGCTACCGACGGACTGGCGACCAATTTCCGACGGACTATCCGTCGCTAACTGGGGGATTCCCAGTTAGCGACGGATGCGCGACTAAAAGCCGACGGATTATCCGTCGCCAAGGTTCTAGAATTATGAAAGATTCACAGGATAGGGCCGTCGGATATTACGTCGGTATGCCGTCGCTAGTAGTCGGTAAAACATTGGTGATGGATAATCCGTCGCTATAAGGCCGACCGATTGGCGACGGTCTAGCAACGACGTACGACGGAGTAACGACGGATTATCCGTCGCCAATGTTCTGAAAATATGAATAATTCACATAACCGGGTCGACGGATATTCCGTCGGTATTCTGTCGCAAATCCGCTAAAACTCATTCGCGACTGATTGGCGACAAAATTTGCGTATCAGAAACTCTCTGATACGCATTTATCGACCAAATAGCGACGGATATGTCCATCGGTAAGTGATACGTCATTACTTTTTTTTGATACGTGATTTGACGATAATCCGTCGGCGAGTCATCGCATACTGCACGAGTATGGTTGACGACAGTCCGTCGCTAATTCGTCGCTGGGCGACAACTTGCCGACGGATTATAGTTAGCGACGAGGCTTTTCTCGACGACCTTTTTTAACCAATATCCGTCGACCATCCGTCGGTAATTACATTTACCGACGGATTTTTGACGGATATAGCCGTCACTAAATCGATAAATTTTTGTAGTGATCGTATCAGTTGGGGCGGAAGAAATACTAGTTAGGTATGTGATCAAGAGCTATCGACAAGTAGTGTAAATCATTGGCTACTAGCTAATCATACACTTCACGTATGGTTGAGCTAGCTTTTCTTAGTTTAAATCATTGAATCTCTCATGCAAATCACATATCTAATTGGTATTCCAAAACACATTGTCTATTACAGTTTCATATTCAGTTCACCAGTTATGCTGATCTACCCCTGATATGGTAGTTCCTCTTCCTTTACTTGCTCGAGCAGATTACATTTTATCGATTATGTTGCATGTCTCTTTCTATTACTTTACTGCATCAAATATGTTCTCCTCATCATATATAGAATCTTCTTTATCACTGCCTTATAGTTTTTATCAATTAAATGGAACTGTTGTTGGTGTTTGTACTTCGCTCCAATCTTGATTGGATAACATTTTTCAGAGTATTTAGAGGTATGACGATCATGCCCAGAAGAATTTTCCTTGGAGCCGGTGCTCGCTGAGGGTGTACCTCTAGTAATATTTTTGCTAGTAGCTAGGTTTATTGGATTTGTCTTCAGTTTGACATGTTTGGGAATGTTATATTTATTCAGGACATGTATTATTTTGACTTAGACTTGTACCCTCATTGTGTTGTGACTTCTGCAAATTTCAGACATTATCTTCATTATCTTCTATCCAAATATTGTGCTTATCTTCCTTTAGAACTTGTGATTGGGTTATACATTTCATACGCCATATTATCCCTCCATGTGGAGATGACATATTTATATTTCATATTGTTAAATGATAAGATATTATAGACGACCAATACAGCGTTCTACCGTTGACAATGTGGCGTAGGCTGGACGTATCCGCGTCCTCGTGTCCCTAAACAGGGTGCGGGTCATGACATGCGCATACCAGCAGTTGTGACTCTCCGATTCAGCTCTGTACTGATATATGCACATACTAGCAGTTGTGGGTCAGGGTTCAGCTCTTCACCAATCAACACCTATCAATATGATGGTCTATAGGTCATTCTCCATGGTTAGCCACTGTGACTCTTTGGTTCAGCTCGTCGCTAGTGGACACATATATCGATACCCCTTATTCGTGAGGTCTCATTTATCCCGGGGTACCCTAATCTCTCATAGGACGAGTGGTTTCCAGCGTCCCAGAAATCTAGTCGAGAGACAAATTTTACCTTGTACACAAGTTGTCCAAGACCAATGCATGCTCTAACATTTCTATCAGATAAAACAGATCTATGCACAAATACTCGACACATTCATTTTGTGCCTTAACAAATATATGACACATTTTTTGTGTGCCTTCTCTCTTTTCTTTATCTCAGAGCCGAAGCTCCAACATTCTCAGAGCCGGAGCTCCTAGATATTTCACTCCATTGCAACATGTACGATTTCATCTGTACATGTCTAACATTCAAAAAATATTTAAGGGACATACAATCATTCATCTCTTTGAAACATGATAACAGTTATGTACAGATTTAGTATATCAATCTTGTTGGAATTATTCAATAATTAAGGGGCCACACATGTAAAATTAATTGTGTTTAGGCTATCTAAATAATTAAGCCAAATTAAAGTGGTCTATTTGAAAATTGGTTTAAGGGTATAATTGTCATGGAATTAATGTGTAGATACCGGAGATAATTCTAATTTGATGAGGGGCCAAATTAGAAATGTCAAAACATATAAATATATGTGTTCATTAGGGTTATGGTCCCCAACTTATACGGCCACCAAAAGAGAGGTTTTCTCTTTTTCTCTTCTGTATCCCCATTAACAGAAAGAGAGGGACAAAGGATTCGAATTCTTCTTTGTCATTAAGGGTTGTAGCAACTTGGAAGATCGAACCCAATAAAGAGATGTTCGCTTCAAGATCCATCAAGTCTAGCAATGGATTCAGGTACACTTCCTTAATTTAATTTATGTTCTTCATCTCATGAATCGACATGGCACAATAAAATTTCTAACAAGTGGTATCAGAGCGTTCCTGTTTGATTTATGAGGTTGAAGTTTCAGAATCAACTTTTGTTATTGTTCAAAAATCTTAGATCCTACATTCTAATTTTAATTTAGGGTTTCAATGGTTCATAAAATAATATTTATGATACACGAATATTAGATCTACAGTTTCTTAATAACTGATTTCTTGATACACGAATAAAATTTTGTTCCGGCCAGATCATGCTGGACATGTATTCAAACAATACATCCATAATTAATGGACTAGGATGACACTTATGTTTGTGTTGTTTGATCAAAATTGTTGGCAGTACTACACATGGTGGGTTATAATTTATGGTGGAATATAATTTATATATTTCCTTAGTGTTGTACTAGATGGCTAAATAAAGTGAACAACTATTGGGATCTTGTCTTCTACTTCTGAGTTGTTTTCGTACATAAACAACTGTTCCAACATGTTTGCACATCATAATTTATTTATTTTATTTTTTTGCATACATGGTTCTTCATTGCTTACAAGTACATTGATTTGTTGTCAATCCTTCGTTGATTTGATCGCCATATTAAGAAAATCTTGATCGAATACATAATTTATGTACAGTAATGATCTCTCAGTTCATGCTTAAATATTAGATATAGACGCATGCGATAATGACCGTAGAAATTCTCCATTATATTAAATATGCATGAATATGCTTATTGCTGGACATAATATATAATGTCGGTTAGATTCCAATTACTCATGCTGATAGATATTTGGTGTTACTCAATTTAGAGTGTTTTCCAATCTAAGTTGATCATTGGAGGACAAGTTGGAATCAAATATAGACAATTTTATGTTTGGCATAAATTTAGTTTCCAATAAATTTATATTCTAAGTCATATATTTGATGTAATCTATTGACGTACATATCTTCAGCAGATTATTTTAATATAATCTTTATGGGTAATTTGAAGCAATCTATTGGTTCATATCTTCAGTAAAATATTACGTAAATTTTATTATGTTGACAATGCTCAGTTTAGTCAAATTAAAAATATTTGTTTGAATCATGTAAAGAGATTCCCATACTTTTGATTACTTTATTTGAGTAATAATCTTTTAAATATGCATGTACATAAGGTTTTGGACATGATTTAGTTTTGTAAAATTTAGTCAACATTCAAATTTTTGGTACCTTTTGTGACTAGCAATAGTTGTCTAATATTCTGAATAGACCCATTGAAACAAGATGTCGCCAAAGTGACCTCTCTTGCGTAGATAGTCTATGAGGGATGTCGGATGTTTATGTGTGTACATTCATGCGGGTATTAGCCGGCCCAAAGGAAGGTTAATAATTGGCCGAATTGCACACATACTTGTGGTGATAAATGCGTGACAATTATAAGGTTTACATGTGAATAATAACCCGATCCAAAGATAGGCTTATTATTTGACATGACTTATTGTCAACGTTTGATCATTACACCAAGAATACCACTTGCAGTTAATATCACTGTCTAAAGACTTGATATTATTGATGTACTAGGTATCTTGAGATGGGGTTCACCATTATTTGAATTTGTTTGACTATATTTTACGCTTTGGTTATTTGTTAGAGCATGTTTGTTTTTTGTTGCTTTGTTCTCTTTACAGTTAATATTGTTAAAATATCTGCCAATAAGATTTTAATTTTCTTGTTTAATGGGATAAACTTTAAGGGCAAAAAGAAATGAATACAATAGCTGCTAAGGGTCAAAATCAAAAGAAACAACAATATAAAACTAAGGGTTGTTCTTTTGTGATAAGACAGGACACATAAGGAAGAAATGTACAAAGTACCACGCATGGCTATAAAGAAAAGTACATTTCTAAATTTGATCTCTTCTGAGGTTAATTTAGATTTAGTACCAAGAAACTCATGGTAGTTAGATTCTGGTGGGACTACCCACATTAATGTTCTAGGCAAGGTTATCTGAGTTACCGAAAGTCAATTGATGGTGAAAGATACATCTATGTGGGTGACAGCAATTCGGTAGAAGTGAAAGCAATATGATATTTTAGGTTATTTTTAGGAACCGATTATTATTTGGATTTGATAGACACTTATATTGTACCGTCTTTTAGACGAAATTCAGTTCATTTTCCTTAATGGACAAATCCGGTTATCATTGTTCATTTGGAAACAATAAGTTTAGTCTATCTTTTAAATTTAAATATTATTGGTAACGGTTCCCTTAAGGTTTATGATAACCTATATTCAGTTGAAACTATTGCATCTTATAATGAAACCTTGCAAGTGAAGTCATGTGGTACTAAACGCAAAATTAATAATATTTTTTAGCCTCATTATGACATAAGCATTAGGTCACTTCTCTAGAAATAGAGTTGAACGATTTGTGTCTGATGAGATTGGATTCCATTGACTTTATAGACTTTAATATTTATATTGAATGTGTAATGAGAAGATAGACCAAAGTTAAATTATAAGCAGCTACTTTATTGGTTATGCTACAGATCAAGGGGTTGATAATTATACAATCCCACACTAAGATTTTTTTTTTGAGACGAGAAGTGTAATATTTTTTTTAGGATGTTGAGTTTGAAGAAGAAATAAAGTCCGGATCATTGTATTTGAGAAGGAATCAATTACGATTCCTACTATCACTTTTGACGATGTGCAGGATTTTATACCTGTCATGATCAAGAAGTGAATTCGGAGTCTCAGTAAAACAATGTCGAATTACTTCTATAAGTCGTTGTTGAGATACCTTAACAACGACAACGTAGCGGCACCCCATTTAAGATAAGGTAATTATTCCTAAGGAACAAACTCAACAACCTCAAGAACCAGTAATATTAAGATGGTCCACCAGAAAAAGGAGAAATATAATTTCGGATAATATTGCCATATTTCTCTAGGAACGTGAGGAAGACTGTGGATACTGGAAGATGATCTAATCAACTTCCGTCAGGCCATAAAAAGTTCCAGTTCTCAAAGTGGATTGATACAATAAATAAGGAGTATAAGTTCATGCAAGACAATAAAGTTTAAGGACTTGTCCCATTACCAAAAGGTATGAGATCCATTGGTTGCAAATGGACATTTAGAACCAAGAAGAATTCAAAGGGTCATGTGGAGAAGTATAAAGTATGTCTTGTAACTAGTGACTTTACTCAAAATTTTGGGATTAATTTTAAAGAGTTTTTCTCTTCGGTATCTTTAAAAAACTCCTTTAAAACAATCATAGCACATGTTACACATTTTGATCTTGAGTTACATCAAATAGATGTCAAACGGCGTTTCTCAATGGTAACATTGACGAAACTATTTATATGGTACAGCCAGAAAACTTTGTGTCGAAAGATCCAAATAATATGGTTTGTAAATTGACAAAATCCATTTATGGACTCAAGCAAGCTTCTCGTCAGTAGTACTATAAATTTCACCAAGTTGTTACCTCGTTTGGTTTTGAGGTTAACGTTGTTGAAGATTGTGTGTATCACAAATTCAGTGGGAGTAAAATTATTTTTTTGGTTTTGTATGTTGATGACATACTGCTTGCCACAAATGATATAGGCATATTGCATGACACTAAGAAATTTCTATCAAATAACTTTGAGATGAAAGATCTTGGTGACGCCTCTTTTGTATTAGGAATTCAAATACACCGAGATCGTTCTCGAGGTATTCTTGGATTATCACAAAAGAGCTATATCGATAAAGTGCTTAAAATATTTGGCATGCAGGAATGCAAACCAGGTGACACCCTAGTCGCTAAAGGAGATAAGTTCAGTCTCAATCAGTGCCCTAAGAATAGCCTTGAAATTAAGAAATACAATAGATTTTTCCTTCATGATCAGTTGTAGGGAGTCTAATGTATGCTCAAGTATGTACGCGTCAGGACATTGCGTACATATTAGAATGTTAGGCAAATATTTAAGCAAATATGGATGGATCATTGGGTAGCAGCCATACTACTTAAGTAATTAATAGAGAACAAGAAATTATATGCTCTTTGTAGGAGATCGGATAATTCTGGAGATCATAAGGTATTCCGACTCCGATTTTGTTGTATGCTAACAAAGTAGGAGATCCACATCAGGTTATGCTAACTAATGGAGATATATTTTGGATGAGTGTCAAACATGCACTCATAATTTCTTCCACCATGGCAGCAAGGTTTATAACATGCTGTAGGATATCTATTCAGGGAATATGGTTGCAAATTTTGTCACATGGCTGCGCCTACAGTACGGTATTGAAAGACCACTTAAATTATAGTGTGTCAATAAATCAGCAGTAATGTATTCCAATAACAACAGAAACTTGTATAAGTTAAGGATATTGAGATAAAGTTTCTAGTTGTGAAGGAAAGAATTCAGAATGGTTAAAGTATCCATATAGCACATTATGACAAACTCTATTTTAGCGGATCCGCTCATAAAAGCATTATCACCCAGGGTCTTTCATGAGCATACTGCTCATATGAGTGTTATCTCAATCAAGTATATGGCAATATAGTAGGAGTTTGTATTTTATGTTTTTGGGTGCTATTTGTTTTTGGACAAATTTATGTATTAAAGTATTTTGGATATTTATCTGATCAGATATATGGAAATTCAGTTCATTCTGTTTTCATTATGTTAAAGTATTGATCTCATTAAAGTTAAGGAGAACCAGTTGGAAATAGACATGTATTGATTACATTGCGTGTAATTTCCATGCTACGCATCCATGATTGATCTATGTCGTTTAGCTTTATTGGTATATGTGACCATTGATGGTTTAGCTACGCTATATGTGACGAAGGCCGCTTTGATCCTATGTTGATATGGTTAATGGACGAGATTGTCCAGATATATCCTAAGGATTAAGATAGCAATTTATGAGCTCACTAAGGTTAACACAATTATAAGGTTACATATGTGACCCAGTGGGAGATTGTTGGAATTATTCAATAATTAAGGGGCCACACATGTAAAATTAATTGTGTTTAGGCTATCTAAATAATTAAGCCAAATTAAAGTGGTCTATTTGGAAATTGGCTTAAGGGTATAATTGTCATGGAATTAATGTGTAGATACCGGAGATAATTCTAATTTGATGATGGGCCAAATTAGAAATGTCAAAACATATAAATATATGTGTTCATTAGGGTTATGGTCCCCAACTTATATGGCCACCAAAAAAGAGGTTTTCTCTTTTTCTCTTCTGCATCCCCATTAACAGAAAGAGAGGGACAAAGGATTCGGATTCTTCTTTGTCATTAAGGGTCATAGCAAGTTGGAAGATCGAACCCAATAAAGAGACGTTCGCTTCAAGATCCATCAAGTCTAGCAATGGATTCAGGTACGCTTCCGTAATTTAATTTATGTTCTTCATCTCATGAACCGACAGGGCACAATAAAATTTCTAACAAATCTACCTTTGAAAGTATACGAATTCGGGGCATATAAGCATTCACTAACTTTAGTAGGCAACATCCTTACTTCTTAGCCTACAAATTATATCTTTTCTTGTATTAGCAAAGCAACATGTAAATTCTCTTATAAGCATACTGATTCGCCATATAAGTATTTGCAAATATTACCATCTTATTATTAGCAATAACATTCATTCAAAAATTCAGATTCTTATTAGGCGTGAAAGAATCAAAAATGAGTCTTCGTCCACTCACCCAAATCAATCATCTTCTGTTTCAGATCCAGCAATATGATCTTTCTATCTATCTAGAGCCTTCGCGGAGCGGGACATTACATTTGGGACACATAAATATATTTGAACGTTGGACATTAAAACACCTACCAGTCTTCTACGTTTTAAACACCCTACATTCAACCGTTACCATACGTTTTTTATCCCTTAATAGATGTGTTAATCAGTCTTTATATCCATGTCCATTGGATCTGTCGTTGTAGACTACCTATATATATTCGTACTCCTTTTCCGATCTGAGATATAAGCTTATGCTACACAAAATTCCTACGTGAAATATTTCTCCAAAATTCCGGTTCTCAGAAGCTCTTTCTCTTCTTTATATCCTTGCTTTGGACAGAGCTAAGTCAGGGTCGCTCTTTCCGAGTTCTGTGCTACGAGAAGATACTAGTAGAGCGGAGATTTTACCACTATGAGCTTTCAGAACAAGTCTGCACATGGACCCGAATCAACTCTTAGGGCAGTACTTTATGCGCGACTTCCGCGGAGGCCGGTAACATTAACTTTATTTCTTATTTTGTTTACAGAATATTAGAGGAAAAGACAAATATTTTCAACAGTTTTATCATCTTTGACACTTTTTCAGTCAACTTCCTAACAAACAGATGAATATTGATCATCAACAATTATATATATATATATATATAAAACTGAACTCATCTGGCTCTTCTGGTCAGTGAGGAGAGGTGGTTATACGGACGGTCTCAGGATCGAATTGCAGAGGGACGTGGGCGT
>JANAVB010044419.1:13310447-13312947 GCA_029216955.1 Iris pallida
TTATTTAAATATAATTTAGATTTCCAACTAGTTTTCAATAATATTAGATTTTTTTGATACATGCATCGCACATGAACATGACTAGTCTACTATTATAATGCAACTTGAAAAAGCTCAAAAATGAATCGTCCAAGCCGTATATATATTCTTCATTACATAATAAAAAAAAAATCTTTCTAACTATCGCGTATGTATCCTCACGTTAAGAAAAAATAAATATTCTTAAATAATTCTAACTACTTTACAATATATAATCCTAAAATATATTTAATATTCAAATTATGTTTAAACCAATTCCATGTATTATCTACTAATTACATATCTTAAAGTTCTAAAAATATATCTATAACAAACCTTAATTAAAATATATTCAAATTATATTTATATTTTAGTATAATTTAAAATTGTATCTAATTTTTCAATAATATCATAATTTTTTTTACGTGCAATGCACGTTATCTATTTAATTATAAAATAATAAAGGATTAATAGCACATGAAGCTTTCATAGCTCAGTTGGTTAGAGCACCTGTTTAGTAAGCAGGAGGTCTTGAGTTCAACTCTCAATGAAAGCAAATATTTCATTTAAACTTTTTTAAATTATTTTGGAAATATTTAGTTAAATTATTTGAACATAAGTGATTTATATACTTGATTGTAAATTATTTGGAAAATGGTATTACTATTATTTTTATGTAGTATTTCTTACATAACAAATATTATGCATGGATAAAAAAGTAACTTACTCATCTACTAATTAATATTTGAAAAGTAATCTATTTTTTTTTTTTTTGTAACCTCCTCTTATCTCATGTTGTTCTTATTTAAAACTTATTCTAAATATTTTGGAAATATTTAGTTAAATTATTTGAACATAAGTGATTTATATACTTGATTGTAAATTATTTGGAAAATGGTATTACTATTATTTTTTATGTAGTATTTTCTTACATAACAAATATTATGCATGGATAAAAAAAAGTAACTTACTCATCTACTAATTAATATTTCAAAAGTAATCTAATTTTTTTTGTAACCTCCTCTTATCTCATGTTGTTCTTATTTAAAACTTAATCTAAAATCGTTCGTAACCTCCTTTTATCACCTCTTAGACCTATTCTTCCAATTTTTTTGAACCTTCCTTTGTTGTCAAATTCATCATCAATCATCTAAAAGAAGCACTTATTTCTCCATCAAATTCTATCCTTATTTTTTTACCAATGGTCTGAACCAACCAAACCGCCCACAAGTCCACCGACAGCAAGACCCAGCACAAGTAGTTAGCCAATAAAGATGCTCGAAAGTTCACTTCGACGACCGACGCTTGAAAAAGCCCAATCCCTTCCCTCTCGGTTGAAAATACCCTAGAGGGGGGGGGGGGGGGGGGGGGGAGTTAATATGATCAAGCTTACTGATCATGCACTAAACGATTGCTAATAGACAATTTAAAGATTAAGAGTACAAGAGAAGAAGCAATAAAAATACCGACACCTAATGTATCATGGTATCCTCCCTTGGGCATTCCAGTCCCGAAACTCTCTCCGGTTTTAATACACTATTATCACAAATAGTATAACGTGAGCACTGATCTGAAAGCTCACCAACTTCTTATATAAGAGCTATGATCTGAAGACACTCCAACTTCACAACAAGAGCTTTGATCTGAAGGCTCTTCGAGTTCACAACAAGAGCTTTGATCCGAAGGCTCTTTGACTTCACCCTTTTCACGAGAAGGCTTTCATCTTCTTACAAGAAGATGAAGTTCGAACTTTTACAACTCAAGAATATTCTGACACAAATTGTGGATAGGCAAGTGAAAGTTTTGGTGGAGTTGTTTGTGGTTAAAAAAGTGCAAATAAAAAAACTTTCGGTCAGCGGACGGAAGATCCATCGATAATTTGAGTCCGTCAAATCATCCGCCTGCATAGTACAACAGTTATAATAAGAGCCGTTTGGGACGCTTTTGGACAGAATCTGACCGGTGGAGATCAAACAGTCAATGCACGTTAACCTAACTATGTAATTATAAAATGACACATAAAGCTTTCATAGCTCAGTTGGTTAGAGCACCCGTTTAGTAAGCGGGAGGTCTTGAGTTCAACTCTCAATGAAAGCAAATATCTAATTTAAGTTTTAAATTATTTGAAAAATATTTAGTTAAATTATTTGTACATAAGTGATTTATATACTCGATTTTAAATTATTTGGAAAATGGTATTATTATTATATTTATGTAATATTTTCTTACCTAAAAAATATTACGCATGAATAAAAAATAATTTACTCATCTATTAATTAATATTTGAAAACTAATCTAAGTTTTTTCATAACCTTATCTTATCTCATGTTGTTCTTATTTAAAAATTATTCTAAAATCATTCGTAGCCTCCTCTTATCTCCTCTTGTTCTTAGGTCTCTTCCTCCAATATAAAAATCAACCTTCCTCTGTCATCAAATTCATCATCAATCATCTAAATAAACTATTATTTCTCCACCAAATT
>JANAVB010044419.1:13317947-13384735 GCA_029216955.1 Iris pallida
ACTATTATTCATTCTGAAATACATAGAATAGTTTTCTGAAATACAATAGTTTTCTTGTTCTCAAGATGTCTACTCGTGTGGTGGGAAATGTAGAAGACGTAGAAGATTGGATGCCAGCTCCAAATGAAACCTTCATTCCGCGTATGTTACGCAAGATTGAAGAACATCTGTCGATGATTTCAGCTGATGTTGCAAAGATCAATTCTAAGCTTTGTTCATTAGAAATTGAACAAATGAATTTATCTCGGCGTTTGGAGAAGTTTGAAGAATCTCCAGCTTTGAAGAAGGCATCTTCATCTGGAGCATTTAATAATGTGAAGGTGGTTTCCGTTGTATCTTCTTCCGATGAGGAGGACGTGGAGCTACAGTATCGTAGTAAAGCATTAGACCGAATGCTCGTATTGTCCCCTACAGAAGAAAATGACTTTAGCAGTCCTTCTAAAAGAATGCGTAGAAATTTACATCCGGTCACACCATCAAAAAATTTAATAAGGGGTTCAACCTCGAAGCCTAGCAATTGTACTAGTGTTTCTTCGAGATATTACGACTATATTTTTGCAGATGATAGACCTGACGAGTAAGTAATATGAGTTTTGATTTAATTCCAACAGTTTTTTTCTCCTAATTTATTCGTTTCTTTTCTTAGAGAAATAATATCAACTTGCAACAAAAACTATGTGTCTCGGTTTGAGATAAAGACCTTAGCTCCTTTAACGAAAATTAGCAATGGGGTATGTATAGATAGTATATTTCTTCTTAGATGCCATCTATGTTTACTTCGATTCCATCACTGACATTTTTAATGATTTATTCAGATTGTAGGTATTGTCTCTGCTCTTCTCACTGCGGAGGAACGGAAAAGAACCTCCAATAAAGCTAATGTATGGTTTTTACCAATAAGGATATCGGTGAGTGAGCATTTTATTCTTCAATGCATATGCATTAACAATTTTCTCGTTTGTTTGTCCTTCGTAATGTATTAATTGATGTGTATGTAGAAAGCAACGTTACCTCCATCCGACAAAAAGTCTCATGAAATATGGAAGAAGTTTAAATATTTTCAGGATTACATGGGATCTTTAAGCACTTGTAAAGAGGTATTAATATATTTATGTTTAAATATTAATCCCAATTTTCTGAAAATTTACTAATTTGTTTTACCTAATTATCCTGATTCAGATATACATACCCATTCATTTGGGCGAACACTATACTCTTGCAAGAGTTCTGGTTAAAAAAAGGACTGTTGAAATTTGGGACTCACTTGCATCTAAAGATGATCCGATTCAAAGCAAAACAGTCATAAAAGAAATAGTAAGCTCATATTCATCAATTTTTATGAATTGGGTACAAGATACGCGGTATACTAATACATATTGTATTCTGGTAATTGTAGCTTTCAATTTGGATCTCTTTCTCCAAGAAAAGATTTTGAAGTTGAGAGATGCTAGGTTCAGCTTTTCTACTTTTACAATAAAACGTCCTTCTTATGTTCCCCGCCATGGCAATTATGTTGATTGTGGGATTTTTGTAATATCATTCATGAAAGACCGATGTAGTCTAGACTACCGTTCTCTCGATGTAAGTCTGAAAATATGTCGTCAAAAACTTCAACTTTTTAGAGCAATATTTTTGATGTTATGTTTGTTATATGCAGTTTGATGCGGAAAAGGAAAGACGCAAAGCTGCTGAATGGATTACAACTTCAGAGCACAATGAAGAGCTAAAAAAGAAATCCAATCTGAAATGATTGAATATGGAAGACGATGATTTTTTTCTTCTTCTTTTATATCTAATGTATGGAAACCCCTAATGTATTATGTTCATTTGTTTTGTTGAGTTGTAATGACATTTTTGCCAAACGGCTTTGATTCTTTTTTATTAAGCAGAATCATTTTTGCCCTTCAAATTAATATAATTAAGCAGAAAGGAGTCTTTTGCCCTTCCATCGAATGATATTTTTGCCCTTCTAATTAATTCAAAACACCCCTGAACCCTTTTATTAAAAAAAAAAGAAAAAAAAACTGTTTCGAAGCTTCCTCTTCTTCCATACTCTACTCTGTACTCAAACCTAGGTCATTCTCCTCCAAAATCTTCAAACCTTCCTCCCCATTCGCAATATTCACACCATGTCGGCATCAGCGGCAGAATCATCACCGGCAGCATCACCAATTAGAGAAGATGCACCAGTTACAGAAAATCCAAAAGCGATAGACCGAGAACAACCGAAACCCTATTCTAAGAAAGTTGCACAAAGGAAAAAGGAAAAAGTTGCTAAACAAAAAGAAGTGCAAGAGGAAGTGCAAACAGAAGGTATAACTTTGATTTTATGTTCGCAAATTCTGTATATATTACAAGGAAAATGACATTCTCCGTCATAAAACGCATTTGAATGTTAAATTCTATTTGCCGTTTAATTTGGAACGGAGAATGGTATTCTCTGTCTAACTTGAAACGGAGAATGTAGTTCCCAGTGTTAAAACCCATAAGAATGGCCATTCTCCGACCTAATTTTTTGTTTTTTTTGTTTTGTAGAAAAAAAATCTGTCAGGAATAAGGATTCAAGACTTTTCCGTTCTACCTTCAAGCCAATGCTAAATCTTATGGAGGAGGTCAATCGAGATGTTGGCCGTTTACCTGAGCCAGTTATTGGTTCCTTGAAGAATACCGGTTTCTGGAATTTTGTCGAGATTTTTTACCAAAACAGAGTCCACATCTCCGAAGTGGCCAAGGTCTCCGAAGGGCTTGAGAATTTAATTGTAAGTTACACAGAAGAAGAAGATGGCGTCGGGTGCTTTGAATTGAGCACCACTGTTAACCAAATAATTTATCTTGACCTGCATGGACCACCACAAAAACATGTAACGCCCCAGTCCCAAAATACGTAGGACTAGGAACGTAGACATGCCAGCTGTATTCATACGAAGTACACTCCAATATATGGAAACCCGTATGAATACATAAGCTGTAAAATACAGTAGAACCAGAACTAATCTCATCCAGACAAAATAAATGAATAAAAGATATCATATAATGATAATAAATTTGTCTTGATACAATATGTTGGGCGGAGACAAATCCACTACCAACAAGTAAAGGAAAAATACATGAGAAAAGAATTAAATTTGGCGAGCGAAGTGAAGACAATCCAAGCGCAATCATCCTCGAATAAATAGCAATGATCACGGCTAGAGCTAGAATACCTGCGAAAGACAAGAGCACACACCTGGCGAGATAATCAGGTCCTCAGAGGAACGTAACAAGACACATAATATCATGCCAATAACTGAATAAATAAAGCTCAACAGAAAACTACACAAATAAAGGTTCTTAACCATTCTATGTGAATATGCATTTGAAGACAACGTTCCACACAAGGGCTCCCGAAGCTAGAAACACGGCACGTTAGCGTTTCAACCAAGGCACTAGTGGCGTCTAGAGAAAAGTAAATGTACGGCCCATTAGCACTCGAGCGAGAACTAAGGGGCAGCTAGAGAAAAATAAATGCACGGCCACTAGCACTTGGGTGAGTCACTAACGGCAGCTAGAGGAAAGTAAATGCATGGCACATTTGTGTTTCAATCGAGGCACTAGTGGCATCTAGAGAAAAGTAAATAAATGCACGGCCACTAGCTCTCGAATGAGTCACAAATGGCAGCTAGAGAAAAATAAAGGTATGAAAGCCCCTGCGCCTAATAACGGTCTTCACCCTACCCATGCACTACTCGTGCTGAATCCACATCACGACATTCCTAATAACTGCTAAGTCGCTAAGTCTTCTAGACAACCATAACTATTTAGCAATTATTGCCTATCGCACGGCATGTGCGCACCGATGGCCAGTCGATACGTACGTCCGAGATCTATATGAGACTCGTGACTCGTGATACACAAGTGTCGGGCAATGAATACGATACAGCAAAGGTGGTCCCTTAACTCTAAGCCATATACAACTAAAATATAACAATTTGTAAGTACAATTTATATTTTCTAGAATAAGTAAAAACATGCATGATATTGAGCAAGGAATTAAACAGTAAAGGCAAGGTGTCTTGCCTGGTAGGACGTCTGGTGTACTGCAATGATCAATATAGCACGAACTGCAACTTCAGTGCAATAACTGTGTAAGGTGACCTCGGATGGGGGCACGGATGGTTCCATTGGGTCCAGAAGGGTCAAATTGGTTAGGGTGGATAGAAAGTAGTCTCGAAATTGGTGAAGGAATAGGAATAACGGGATTGGTCATGGAAAGGAGAAAATCTAAGAAAATGGATAATAATATATTATGATTTTTGAAGACTATTTATAATTTTTGAAAACTATATTTTAATATCCAGAAATATTTTATAAATAGTAAAATCAATGTAAGTCAAAAACTCTAGTTTACTTAGTAAAAATATTTTATATAAGTACTTGAGAATATATTTTATTAGTCGAAATAGTTTTTGGATAGATAATTGAAAATATGAAAAATCATTTCCTTTAGGCTAGAATGCTTTAAGTAAAATATAATTTTTGGTAGCACTATATATTTATTAGTAAAACGTTTTAGATGAATACTAAAATATATAGAAATCATTTTTAAGAAAAAGCTCTATATTTGCAAAATAATACCTATCTTTTTATGCTAGCCATAAATATTTAACAAAACAATAATAATAATAATAATAATAATAATAATAATAATAATAAAGACTAAAGAGAAGAAGAAAATCATTAATGAATAAAACTTAAACAAAAAAAAAACACCCAAAAGAAAACAATTGAAAACAAACAAAGAAGAAAAAAAATAACAAAAAAGAAATAATAATAATTAAATAAACTTCAGCTGCTCTCTCGAAAAGAGAGAATGATGGCTCTCTTTGCCTTTCTTCCTTCGAGAGAGAAGTAAAGTAATTTTCAAAAAAAACCATCATTAAGAAGTAAAGATCTCGTAACTTTACTTCTCTCTCTCTCCAAAGTTGAATAAAAAAAAAATTACACAGAAAAAGAAAATGAGGAGGCGGCGGAATTGCGAGAGGGAAGGGGAGAAGTGTCGGGGCTGCGCCGGTGATCAGCGGGTGGCGCGGATCGGCGGCACGAGGGTTCGGCTAAGGGCTCGGAGTGGAGCGCCGGTGGTGGGCGAGGAGAAGAAGGGCGGATGCAGGGGTTCAGTCGGGCGGAGGGCTCGGTAAAAGGGCGGAGGACGGAAATCGAGACGACGGGGGCGGTCGCAGGCCGGAGGGTGGACGCGGGTGGCTCCGGGGGTAGATCTAGCCGGAGAGGCGGAGGAAAGAGGGGTATCGGAGTGAGACGTGGAGCTGCGCCGACGGGGGAAGCTCGGGAAGGGCAGCGTGGTACTCCGGCGGGCGCGCGGAGGGAAGCTTAGGCGCGGGAAAAGGGGTGCACGGTCGGCGACAAGGGTCGGCGGCGTTCCAGGCGCGGCGGACGGGGTTCCTGGCTACATCGGACGCGGCGGGGGTTGCCGACTCGCGCGGTGTTGGATCGGTGTCGGGCGGCGCACGGCGGAGATCAGCGGGGAGACAGTGCGGCAAGGGGCGGCTCGGCCGGGGCTTGGCGGCCGACTCAGGTGAGGGTGAGTTTAGGGTTAGGGTTTTCTTCTTCTATTTTTGTTTTCCGTTCTGGGTTTTCTTCGGTTGTGGCGGCGATGGTGTTTCGGATGGTGACCACGGTGGTGGTCGGGGTGACGACAGTGGTGTTGGTGGTGTAGGCGGGGCGGTGATGTCGGATGGCTTGGTCGGGGTGTGCTCGGGGTGAGCTGTCATGGTGATGGCTGTACCAGCAACTTCGGCCCGTAATGGTCGGGAGCCGTGGGTCAACCGGGATGGTGTCGGGTAGTTGGAAATGGTGACGAGGGTTGCCGGAGGGTGGTGGACATCTCGGTGAAGGGGCTGGTGGATGGAGTCGGGGATGATGAAGTGATGTCGGGATGACGGCAGGTGGCCGAGGGTAGTCGGGATGGTTGGGCTTGCCTAGGATTAGAAAATTTATTTGTGTCGGGATGTGTCCTGCGAGACACGGGATGGGTTGACGTTCGGGGTTGTCGAACGCGGAAGAGAAGATCGCTGTATTTGTATTAGAAATAAAATATAGTGGATGGGAAGGGGGACACGGACACGGTGCACTCATGGTTGATTTTTGTGGAGAATTTGGAGAAAATTTGTGGAAAAAATATTGGAGAAGTACCTGCCTATTTATAGGATGTGGAAATTCCCAATTGGATAATGATTAGGATTATTTAAAACCCAAGTAGATAATTCATAATTTAATTAAAATCGAATCCAAATCTAAATGCAAATCTAATTTAAATCAAATTAAATTTTAGTTTAAAATTGAATAGGATAAATCAAATTCCAAATATAGATATTAATTTACTATTTTAAACATATCCATAAATCAAATCAAGATTTAAATTGGTACAATTATTTCAAAATATGTTTTCTAAAAATGCTATAATAATAATTTCAAAAATACACCATTATTTAAAATAACTAATAAATAATTACTAAATATATATGTATGTACAAATAATATTTACATAAATATACTTTCTAATATACCATTTTATAGGAAAAATACTTTATCATTATAACTGCATAAATGAAAGGCTTTTCATAATTAAAACCATAATCTTGAAAATGATAGCTAGAAATAATTATTACCTATATTATTTTGAAACCATAGAAAAAATATTTTTCTAAAAATATGTACGCTCGCACATATTCGCACTCGTCGAGCAATTTCGAAAAATAAAATTTTCGTACACGACGTACAGTACGACTACGTGACGTACAATACAAAATTTAAATCGGTACCAAAATTAATAAAAAAATTTTTTAGGGGTTTTACATTGAGCCTGTGTAGAGATCACTTCACAAGATTGCTGGCTAATACCAAGGGCAAACACTCAGAAGTCACGAATAAGGAAGTGAGAGACAAGTTCTCTAAATTGTTACGACGGCTTCGTGGCGGAGATAACGATGTTAATCCAGATGATTTGGCCAAGCTAATCTTCCACTTGTGCCAAACAGTATTCTTCACAAAGTCTGGCGGTTCAAATTTGTCGTACAGATTCTTGGCCTTGGTAGACAGTGTGGACGTCATCAATAGTATATGCTAGCCAAGGTTAATCATGTCATATGTAATGGATAGCATAAAGAGGAGTAGAAGCAAAACTGAACAGGGGGATTACTCAATGGCTTTCCACAAATTGGAAGGTTGCACAATATACTTCCTCTATTGGTTTGCAGAACATAGTAAATTTGTGGAAAGGAAGTTCGCCCCAATTTCTGATTACCCAAGATTTTTTACATAGAATGGGTACGAAATCTCAAACTTCCTCAAGGCCGAATATCACAACAAAATGAGATCGAAGATGATATTTGAAGATCTGGTTATACCTGTTGGAGAAGAAGAAGGGCACAAAGAAGATGAGCCACCTATAGAAGAAGTTGAAAAAAGGGAGAGGAAGAACACCAAGAAGCAGGTGGGGATAATTTTGATGAACAACGGATACCACAGCATCATGAAAAGGGCGCTGTGATGGACGACTCAGCAAAGGAATTGGAGGATTTGAGAAGACATTATTCTGATATTCTTGCGCAGAATGAAGAACTCAAAAAAAAGTTAGAAGAGATGGAGGCAAAAGGAGCGCAGTTACGTGCAGCCAACTTTGAGAATGCCATACTCAAAGAAAAGCTGAAAGAGCTCGAGGCAGAAGAAGCGCAACAACGTGCTGTCAACATTGTGATGGAGGGCTCTGTGCATGAACTGGAGGATTTGAGAAGACATCATTCTGATATTCTTGCGCAGAATGAAGACTCAAAGAAAAGTTAAAAGAGATGGAGGCACAAGGAGCGCAGTTACGTGCAGCCAACCTTGAGAACGAAAAACTCAAAGAAAAGTTGAAAGAGCTCAAGGCACAAGAAGCACAACAACGTGCAGTCAACGTTGTGATGGAGGGCTCTATGCATGAACTGGAGGATTTGAGAAAGCAGAATTCTTTTATTAAATCAGAGCTACATGCACAAGGTAAAATCTTTTCTATTTCAAATTTCTGATTTGTAATCTTCCAGGAGAATGACTATTCTCCGTGTATTATAACACGGAGAATGGCATTATCCGTGTTATTTGAAACGGATAATTGCTATTCTCTATCATTTCGATACTGAAAAGGTTATTCTCCGTGTAATTACAAACGGAGAATGCTATTCTCCGTATTATATTACATGAAAAATGTCATTCTCCGTGTTAGGTTCACATCATACATTTCATTGTTGTTTGTTTTATTTCAGTGCGAACAACCGAGCAACTCAGAGAAACAAATGAAAGGCTCGTTGAGGAGAAAAGGGAGCTTCAAAATAAAGTTGAATCATTTAATATTGAAGCCAATGAAAAGGATAGAAAAATTGTTGATCTCCAAGCCATGGTTGTAGCACTTCAGTGTGAGGAGATTCAAGCAGTTGCTGAACTTGCTGCTCCAAAAGAAGCCAAAAGAAGAGGAGGATCAGGGGAAAAGAGGTTAATAAAAAGCAATACAGTTGGAGAGGCTAATAAAAATGGAAGGTTAATGCCGCTCCGAAATCCGGAGGAGATGCCAAAATGGCTGAATTAAAGAAGAACCACGTCATACTAAGGGAATGCGATGAACTCTTACTTTGGAAATATGCGGATGAAGAGCTGAAGAAGCAATACATCGACATCGTAATTCCCAGAAATAATTCTCCAAAGTATGTATTATGAACCCTTTTTTTCTTTCGTTTTTTCTAGACTTTTTTCACAATTATGTAATAAGAATCTATCTTTATTAATTTAATCTAAACTAAATTTATGTGCAGTGATATTGTATACACATTTTATTCGAAAAAGGGTGAAAAAGGAGTTTCAGTCCAGCTGTCGGCAGTAGACATGCAAGACATACTCAACTATGACGACATGGAGGCTGACATACTGGACATAATAATAAGGAAGCTGAGAGAAATTCAAGGCAGTAAAAGGTGTGCCTCGTCTAGTTCAAAGGACGTGCCATTGATCCAGAAGCAAAAGCCGACGCCCCAATCACATAAGTGGTCTGCATTCATGATGACCCAGACATTGGTAAGAATTCAAACAGAAAAATCCATATTCATGTGTACACCGATGAAAAATGACAGAAAAAAATTACTCATGATATTGTGTTTTTGTTTTTGGAAAATAGACCATCGTTGAACGTGCCAATGCACGAGACGCAAAAGTCGACACATTTGAAGACATCCAAACAGAGTTAGTAGACTTCGTCATGGGTTTGGAGGACGACATAGAGTTGCTATTCATTCCACTCTTTAATGCATCCATCAAACAATATACTCTGCTCACATTCAACTTTATCTCCTACGACTGGACACACTACAACTCCTTGAGGCAAAACACGTACGATAAGTGCAAGGTGGATGCAGAATTAATAAAGAACACCTTAGAGCCTATCGTCAGGAGAAAAGTTGATAAGATGAGGGAGAGATGCCCGGCGAAGATGGAGTATGAGAGCAAAGTGCTGAATTGTTCTCCAAATTGCCCACAACAACGGGCAGCCAACTGCCTCTTGTACACGGCGTATTATATGAATATGTTGACGACTCCTCCCTTCGAAATACTGGGAGGAAATGACAATGAAACTCACCAGAAGATGACAACGATGAGGTTGGCATGGGCTAAGGAGTTTCTTTCAAGCAAATATGTAACACGAACCAAGCCATGACATTGTAAAACAACAATGTAATTATGATGTAATTGGGCAAGGAACTTCTGTCTTTTATAAGCTCTGCTTTTATAATAAAATCATTTTTTAATTACATTTACATTGTTAAAACCACAAAAAGTTTGACTTTTATTTACATATGAAACAACTCGAACTCATGCGCCAAGTTGCAGTCATTTTTATAATAAGCTCTCCCAACTTCTGCCATTTATTGGCAAAATTTAACAACTCGAACTCATGCGCCAAGTGGCAGTCACTTTTATTGTCATTAATACCAATAAATCTGCCATATATATGCCATTAATACTAATGAATTCTTCCATTTATATGCAATTTATTCCTAATGAATCTGCCCCTTCAGATTATATTCTCCGTTTTATCTGGAACGGAGAATGGAATTCTCCGTTTACTTGAAACGGAGAATAACTTTCCCGTTTAAATTAAATCATTTGAGGATTCTATTCACCGTTTATTTCGGAACGGATAATAACATTCTCCGTCTGTCTTGAAACGGAGAATAACATTTCCAGTGGTAAAACACATTAAAATGTTTATTCGCCGTTTTTATTTAAACGGAGAATGACGTTCTCCGTGTCTTTCGAAACGTAGAATGTTATTCTCCGTTTAGTTTGAAAAGGAGAATGAAGATGAGCTTGATGAGAATATGACGAGGTTGGTATGGGCTAAGAAGACTACAATGATAAGGTTGGTATGGGCTAAGAATTAGATTTCAAGAGAACTTCTATCTTTTATAATGTCTGCTCTGCTGTCTTTTATAATAAAATCCTTTTTGAGTTACATTTACATTATGAAAACCATGAAAAGTTTGACTTTTTGAGTTACATTTACATTATGAAAGTCTGAAATACTACATAAAATCCTACTATCAAGAAAAAAGTTAAATGTGAGTTGCGTGCAGCATCGTAGAGCAATGAAACTCCTTGAGGCAAAGGAATTCCTTGAGACAAATCACTTCATCGTGCATCGTCAGAGCAATGGAACTCACTGAACAAAGGAACTCCGTGCATAGTCAGAGCAATGGAACTCCATGAACAAAGGAACTCCGTGCATAGTCAGAGCGAATCAAAGTGCGAGCGCTTCGACAGAGTGTGGGTCGGCAATAAATCCAAACCCAGGCACATCTCAATTGAAAGCTTCGACTGTCAAGGAGGAGTGTTGTTCTCCGTCGTCTTTCAGTTCGTGTCCACGTGGTAGATGTTCTTCATCATGCATCGTCAGAGCATAGGAACCGTTGGATGACTCCTTGAGGCAAGTCACTTCATCGTGCATCGTCCGAGCAAAGGAACTCACTGAGGCAAAAGAATTCCTTGAGGCAGAGCACCGTGCAAAGGTATCCTTCTTCATCCTGGAACATGTCGAAGAAATGAACTCCTTGCGGTAAAGGAACACCGTGCATAGTCCGAGCCAATCAACGTACGGGCACTTCGACAGAGCGTGGGTTGTTAATAAATCCATACCCAGGCACATCTCAGTCTTCTGAAGGACTTTACCACCGTGCAGCGTCGGACCAATAGAACACATTGAAGAAATAAACTCCTTACAGCAAAGGAACACCGTGCATAGTCCAAGCCAATCAACGTGCGTGTGCTTCGACAGAGCATGGGTTGGCAATAAATCCAAACCCAGGCACATCTCAGTCTTCTGAAGGACTTCACCACCAAAGCTTCTTCGAACGAGGAGATCGACAACCAAGAGGAAAGCATCTTGCCAAGGTGGAGGATCGGTAGATTCCATCTCCACAAGAAAAGCTAAGTGAGATGAGAACAAACTCTCCCTACACTACTGCCATTTATAGGCATGGAATAACTCGGACTCATGCGCCAAGTGGCAGCCACTTCGAATTCAATTCAATTAATTTCCATCAATACCAATGCATCTGCCCCTTCTCAAGTAAAGCTAATTAAGACTAGAACAAACTCTCCCAAATACTGCCATTTATATGCCATTAATACCAATGAATCTGTCCCTTCGAATTCTGCCAACTTTGATACCCCCTACTGTATATAAATGTTTTTTGTTGATACAGTAGGGGTATCAAAGTTTTGATACCCCCTATGTATAACATGTGGGCCCTTCCTGCTTTATAAAATGTGTACACATATATATACACATAAATTTTGAGAGGGCCCATATGTCATACATAGGGGGTATCAAAACTTTGATACAGTAGGGGGTATCAAAGTTTTGATACCCCCTATGTATGACATGTGGGCCCCTACTGCTTTGTAAAACGTGTAAACATATATATACACATAAATTTTGAGATGGCCCACATGTCATACATAGGGGATATCAAAACTTTGATACCCCCCTACTGTATCAAAGTTTCTCTCCTGTATCAAAGTTTTTTTTCCTTTTAAATGGGCCCCATACATTACTTAAAAAAAAGTATAAATAAAACAAAATTTTGTTATATTCAAGATTTGAACCAATGACCTCTTAAATACAAGTCTAGCATTGTAACCACGATACCACAATAGCATTCTCCGTGTTTTATTAAACGGAGAATAGAATTATCCGTTTTGAATTATACGGAGAATAGCATTCCCAGTGTTTAAAACACATTAGAATGTTCATTCTCCGTTTTAATTTGAAACGGAGAATGATATTCTCTGTTTCATTTGTAACGGAAAATTATATTCTCTGTTTTGAACTGCATGGAGAATACCGTTCCCAGTATTAAAACGATTGAGGATTCTATTCGCCGTTTAATTTGGAACGGAGAACGGTATTCTCCGTTTAATTTGAAACGGAGAATAAGATTCCCAGTGTTAAAAACACATTAGAATGTTCGTTCTCCGTTTTAATTTGAAACGGAGAATGATATTCTCTGTGTCATTTGAAACGGAGAATGATATTCTCCGTTTTGAACTGCACGGGGAACATATTTTTTTCCATTTTTGATATTCTCCGTTTTGAACTTAGAATTTGATATTCTCCATTTTATCTAATTGTCTTCTCAAACTTTTGCATTGAAAAAAATATTTTTTATCTAATTGTCTCGTGTGAATGACATCTTGCCACATAAGAAAGACATTGTCTTAAGTCAATGACGTTTCATTTTATTCTATTTGCTCTTTGTCGCTATTTCGTTTTCGTACTTTACAATTACGAAAATCGTGACCCAATTTTTTACAAACTCTACATACTCTAGGCTTCGGGATAGGCTGACTTTCTGTAGGCTGGCTTGATTTTCCTTGAGAAGGCCTTCCTTTTGTTGCTACCGGATTTGGCTCTTTTAAAGCTTCATGCACTCCATGAACTGCATCAGCTACCATTTGTTCTTCTTCACCAATATCGGTCACCATTTCTTTCAACTCCATCAGAACAGACGACATCAACTCCGTTCCCCTCTCTTGAATTTTGCTTGATTTTTTACAAAAGTATGTAAACAGATTAACTTGTTCATGAATAACACCATACCTTCTGCTCTCAATACTGTCTGGGTGGATGAATCTTCTTTCTGAGCCAGGTCCGGAGAGATAACTCTCTTTACAATCCTTGAGCCAACGAGATTTTATCAAGTTCTTTGGAATATCTCCAATTTGCAATCTCTTCATTGCTGAAAAAATATGCCTACAAGGAATCCCCTTGGTCTTCATCCACAAGCATTCACAATTTATGATGTTGTCGGCCGGATCAAATGTAACCTTCCGGTTGACACTGTTTAGCGACATATACTTTTGGACAGTGTAAACTTCTGACTCTCTTATGATGTGATGATGGAGAATAGTATATGCATCATAACGGGTGATTTCCTTCCTTACATCTAAAAACACCGTTTTAGTGTAAATTGCGGCAAATTTACCTTCTATTACGGCCATGCTAGTTTGATTCACAACTGGTGTTGAGAGTTTATCATTGACATGCTTACCCATCTGGCCGTAACGTAAGGCCGCCAAACCGTAGTCACAATTTTGAATGGCCTTCCATAGTGGCAGCTTCTCATTCAAAAACCTTTTCAGAAATGCGTTCATAGATTCACATCTACTTGTTGCAGTAGAACCGCCAAAATAATTTCCACGTAGGAATGTGTCCGTCCATCGCTCCCTCGTTCTGTACAATGCAGTGGTCCACTCATTGTTCTCTACATTATAATCAGTTAGCATCTGCTGCCAACGGTTTTCAAATTCATCGACTGAATAGTACCTGTTTAAAAAACATGGACAGTAACTAAAGTTGTGATATTGTAACAACAACATACTTCAAAGTAAAGTAGCAAGTGTGCGATGTACCTTTTAATCAGAAGACTCAGTTTATTGTGAAAACCCTCTCGGTGTACATGTTTGGCAGCATTGTTTAGGATATGCCATGAGCACGTTCGATGAACTACGCTGGGCATTAAATCCTCAATTGTTTTATTCATGGATCTGCAACCATCCGTGAGAACTGTCACTGGTAATTTGCCATTCATACACTCTAGGAATTTTTCTAGAACCCAAGAATATGTCTCTGCAGTCTCATTATGGATCACTGCAAACCCAAACACACAAGTCATCGCATGATTATTTGTACCCACTTGAACCACCAACGGCATTTAACTTCTATTTGTTTTATATGTAGAATCGAATGCTAGTGAATCTCCAAATAATTCGTAATCGAATCGACATGCACCGTCAGCCCAAAAGAGATGGATCAATCTGGAATCTTTGTCTACCTTGTACGTGTAGAAGAAATCTGGGTCACTGCCCTCCTTAGATTGAAGAAATGTAAGTGTTGTCGTAGCATGAACATCGTCTAGTGCTCTACTATCTTGAGCTAGAGCGTTGTATAAATCCTTTCTCGTCCATCCAACCTTATCCCAGCCACCTTTCTTCTGGACAATTAAATTCCATATCTGTCCAGTCCCCATACCTGATTGCTTCATAAGCTTAATTTCTTCCAACTCTGCGGGTGATATCGTACGATGGGATCTCAAAAAAACTGTTTCATAATCATTCGCTAGGTTATGGTTGTGATGTACATAAAATTTTTTGACGGACCACATCTTTGTTTTATGGGTGTACCTAATACGAAAAATTGCTTTACAACCACTTCTGCTTTCACTTCTTGGTTCACGAACCCTGTTTGGAGCTTCCTTGTATTTCTTGTGTCTGAATCCCGCATTCGAACAACACCAACTACTGATCATCACCATCCCAGATTTGTTTTTCTTTACCTTGTTCTTTCTAATACTGAAACCATATGCTTTTGAATATATCCGGTAGAATGTCTCTGCTTCTTCAATAGAGTTGAACTGCAGACTGACAATATCTTCTTCTAAGAGATGTTTTGGATCTTCGTTAATGTTGGCAGACTGCAATATTTTTTTCATCGTCACTGCATCGAAATCCAATAGAGATTCACCGTCGTCCCTAAGAACAGAATAAAACAAAATAAACATGAGAAATAGATGTAAAAATATAATTCATTTCTTAAATCTATTAGAAAGGGTGATACGAAATAACATTTCGTTGTTTGCGTTGATGTCGTCGTCGTCGTTATGATGCATTCTTCCATCGTTTTCTTCATCTTGTTCTTTACTGTCTCCTAAGTTAACATCTTCCAAACTTTGCTCATCATCCAAATCATCTGACAGTCCTCTTGAAAGGAAGCTTTCTTCATCGACTAAATCTTCCACACGTTCATCACTTTCTCCATGTGACGTCGACGTTGAAGAAAATAGAGTGTGTTAGAAACCAGCAGAAGAAACGAAGGACAAGAAACAATACAAGAAGAAAGAGTAATGTTATATTCGTACCTCCAAATTGTCCCTCTAATATATAGCCATCCCATCTGATGTGGCATGTTAAATAATATTGTGTGTCATCTGACATGACTGATGATATGGCAAATTTTAATCCAAAAAGTTAACTACCCAATTTTCTCCATAATAATTTAACGTTAATATCAATGTTAATTTAATGTTAATATTAATTTATGTTAATATTAATGTTAAGGTTAATGTTAATATTAATATTATTGTTAATGTTAACGATAATATTAATATTAATGTTAATGTTAATGTTAATGTTAATATTAACTTTAATGTTAATTTTATTTTTAGTTTTATTTAAAAAAAAATTTGTCACGTCAGCTGCCAGATCAACATATCACGTCAGCTGCCACGTAAGGATGGACACTTTGAAAGTGCAATTTGGAGGTACAAAAAGCATTATTTCGGAAGAAACAACTTCCAACAAGGCAACAACACAACCTTTTCGTCTTCCTTGTAACTCCGTCACGTGGCCCTCTTTTGATGGCTCATAAAAAATCTTGAGTGATTCTAGGAGCAAGCATAATTTTAAGGAAGCAACTTCCAACAAAACAACTTTCTCGTCTTCTGGGTACATGTATTATTAAATTGTGTAGCTAATAACGCATGAGGAAGCATGCAACAGCAATCTCCACGTGGCCCTCTTCTGTAGGATAATGCATGCAGCAGCATTTAATGCTACGAAACCCTATTGTCTTGTTATGTGTTGTGTATCCTATGTGGCATGAGGCAGAAGACAATAACTTGCATAGGCGGCTATATTCACAAATGACAATAAGTTTAAAAAGTCATCTCCAATGCAAAAAAGTATTGAGAAGACAATACAAAGTAATTTTTTACGACTTCCAAGACAACTTTTACTCTTCTAATGATATGGTATCAGTGTTTATTATTAAATTGTGTAGGATAACGCATGCAGAGCATTTAATGCTACGGGATCTATTGTGTAAGGAACACAACCTGTGAGAGAGAACCCGAGAGAGAGAGAGAGAAAGAGAGAGTGTGGGAGATGACTAGATTTTAAACTTAAAATTCAATTTTTGGTTATCATTACTAATAACTAGTTCGCACGTACGAGTTTAGACGAACACTAACCGAGCCCCGAGCAACGTGACATCAGCTAGCTAGGTTTCTAATACCGTAGCATTTCTGTTAATTTAAAATTTACAATATTATTGAAACTAATATTAATACTAAAATTAAAAATAGTTTTTGATTTAACATTTACTTAAAACTAGTTAAAGTTAAAATTGCATTCTTTTTTATTTAAAATGTAATTGGAACTACAATTAATATTAACATTCGCTTGTCCCGTAGTTTAAGTCGTATTTCACTGCTTCTTGCTTAAGTCTATGCACCCAAAGAACTTGATTGTTTAAGTCGAACGCGTGCACAACACGTTCCCTCGATGCAAGGCTTGACGTAGCCCTTGCTTGTCAAGTCGTTGCACGAACACATTAGAAAAGAGTTTTGTTGGGCTATCGAAGTATAGCAAGCACCGTCCCGTGTCACGTGCATTTGTTAAGCAGTAAAAGGGTGTGAAGGCCACTGGCAATGTCAAGCCATCATGGACTATAGCTGGGTTAGACGATGACCCTTTTGCTGTGGGCCGAATCGATCCCTTGGCCTAGGAATGGATTGGTTGAAGGAGCAATACACAAGAATAGACTGCCATATTGGCAGGATTATTTTTGGTATTATCGATGAGGCAGAGTTTTTATTTTCCAGTGAGGCAGAGTTTTCACCATCGACTTGATTCCAGGGACGGCACCAGGATCGGAGAGAGTCTACAGGATGGCACCTTCAAAGTTGAAAATCTTGTACAAAATGATTGAAGAACTCAGAACTAAAGGATTCATTCGTGCTAGTGGATTGCCTTGGGGAGCACTGATGCTTCTTGTGAAGAAGAAGGATGGTACGTCAAGATTATGTGTTGATTATCATACATTGATAACTTATTTGATCAGCTCAAGGGAGCGGCTGTATTCTCGAATATTGACTTGCGGTCATGAGGGTACCATCAGATCAGAGTCAGAGAGAAAGTCATCCAGAAGACATCATTCAGATCGAGGTATGGACATTGGGATTTCCTTGTTATGCTATTTGAAGCGACCAGTGTGCCAGCCGTATTCATGGACCCCATGAATCGTATCTTCATGCACTATTTGGATCAGTTCGTGATAGTGTTCATAGACGACATCTTAGTCTATAGTTGTAGTACCCCGTCCCTACATCGTACCCCGTACTTCGTCTACGGGGTGCGCGAGAAAGGAACACTGTCGCTATCGATTCGGTCGGGACCGATAGGTCGGGATCGATTGACTCGATCGAACGGGAACAGTTGAATTAAGATCCATTCTCTCGCCTGAAGTAAACTCAAGGTGAGTGGCTGCCCTCCTCTTCTCGACTCCTTTCCTAGGTAAATCGATAATGTTGTTGCGAATGAAAGGATAAATACAAGGGCATAAACACGGGAAAGGGATTGAGTTTTCAAAGATAATGTAGGCTATGTCTTATTAACTAAAAGGAAAATATGTCTTCGCACGGTTATGGACAACTTTTCGACAAGGCAGTAGTTTCCTCGATCAGCAACCCGGGGCCACGGGACCGTTTCGACCTAGGAGACCCCTCGACGACCCACGGTCGCGAGCATTCCTTTCCTTGAGACCCCTCGACGACCCTCGATCGCGAGCATTTCCTTCCTTGTTACCCTATCATTTGGTTCAACTCATGAATGCCTATTTGATAGTCCTTTCTCAAAACTCACTTTAAATCAATTGTGATCCTCGCCTTAAACACTAAGCCCGTGCATCGTGCCTTAAGCCAATCGTGCTCTGCGTGACACTCCTGTCCAAGTCGACGGGCCTTGAGATCGTAGGACTACTTAACTTGACAAACCGCGAAGGAGCGGGACAGTGCTTGTAATATCTTAGGTCGATCGGCACAACTTTGCCTAACTTAACTTCGCAATAACTTAACGAGCAAAGGCTGCGTCAAGCTTTGCCTTAACGGATCGTGTCGTGCACGCATCCAACTTAAACGACTAAGTCACTCGGGTGCCTAGACTTAGGTCACAAGCCGCTCAACGCAACTTAACTCATGGGCAAGCCAAGGCTATGCCAAGCCTTGGATGACGGGATCATGCATGCTTTATGAAGCATTCATGCGGGCGACGCCTATGACTTAGGCTACGTTCATACTTTGCCTACTCAACCGACTTTCCTTCTCTCAAGCCACGGGACGAAGGATCGAGTGTCATTTTCAAAGCACGCCGTGCACCAACTTTAAGCCGACTGTTGGACCTTTCCATATTCTTACTCAATTCGATCCGTCGGGATTATTCCCTTTACCTATGTGGATTCATCTCTTTTATTATTAAGCCTACTTGTGCAAGTTGAAAACAAGCGATTTATTATGTGAAGGCTAAGATGAGGCAAGTTCACCGAAACTACCCCACCTGAGCGAGCGGTCACTTTGTTCGAGCGATGTCTTCGAGTAGCCGTTGCAAGGCAAAGTCCGAACGCCGTTGGCATTTTGATCCTGCCGATTGACTGAGCGGGATGGGGCACTACAAGCAGGGACTTGCATCGGAGCTAGCTACTTGCGTTGAAAGGACCCCGATTAACAAAGCTATACGTCCGGGATGGCTTGTGATGCCAGTGACGTCGAAGAGGGACGAGGCGAAGGAGGTCAGCCACTCGCCTTAGACTTGCTTCAAACGAGCGACTGGTTGGCTGCGCTGACGTCGCCTACGCGATCACCTGCAACCCGCTGAATATGGGACTTGGTTCCAGAGAAGCCATTCCATAACGTGGAATGGATCTTAATTCAACCGTTCCCGTTCGATCGACCCGGCCGATTCCGACCTATCGGTCCCAATCGAATTGGTAGCGACATTGTTCCTTTCTCGCGCACCCTATTATGACCTGCACCCGGAGTAAGGGCATGAGTGTGTGACAGCGTCCCAGCCTACACCGCAGAAACGACGTAGAACGCTGTCTAGTTCTACTATCTGACAACAGTTATAATATCAAAGCCTGTCGAGCACGGTCAACTCCGAATGGAGGACAAGCAATGTCAATATAATATACCCAATAAGCTATTATATTGTTGCGACCGTCCAGTGTTGGTATTTATGTATGGTATTTATGATGCACATCATCTTAATTCAACCGAGTAGTTCAAATGAGGGAATTATGTATGGTATTTATGGTGCACATCATTAGGACGGGTTGCGACCGTCTAGTGTTGTGATAAGCTATGATATCAGTAAGTTTGGGATCCTTCGGATATCAGGCTAGCATCCCGTATCGAAGCGATCATAGTCTTACACATAAGGATGCCAAAGATGCATTACGGTGTGAAACATCGTGACCTTCATATAGATAGGGCCGGTGGGCTGAGATTAGCGCTGGGTGCAGGTGCAGGCGCAGGGCCTGCCACCCTTATGCATATGTTTAAGTTTACGGTTGGTTGGTTGAGTGAAATGATATGATTTCTTATGTAAAGTTCTAACCTTGTAGGCTAGGCGAAATGGGACATAGATGAGCACGATCACTATGTTTATGTTAAGATTATGTCTAACTGTATCTGCCGCAGGGACACAATAGTGGACAAGTTCAGGATATGTTCGGCTCCTGGCGGGGCTCGGCTTGGACGTGTCGAGGCATGGAGTCCTTAGCGTTCAAGAGGAGCTATCGCATTGGCGTTCGGACTTGCGACATGGAGATGTTCAGCCGAAGACTACTTGTTGGCTATAAAGAGGAATAATGTATGGAACAATGTACTCCTTTGTGAGCTAGAGAGATCATGAGCGTTGTAGCCAATTGTCATGTTAAGTTGGGCTATTCAGAGCCATTGTAACCTTCAGTTCATTATCAATAAAAGAGATTCTTGTTGTATACTACGTTTTCCTTCCGCTGCTTATGTTATCAATTTGAGCTATAAACACTATTGTGAATCTCTTATCTTGCCTTGCACGAGCGCAACTCTAGATTAAATGCGGCATCACGCCCCAGCGAGGACGATGATTCGGGTAAAAACTTGATAATGATGAAGACGATAACTCGGTCGACAAACGTAAGTATCGAGGCATGATCGAAAAATTTTTACAGTAGCATTAATATTAAATCTACATTGGCTTTTCTCTAAATTTAAAATTTATAATATAATTAAAACTAATATTACGAAAATGCTATTTGCTCCCAAAAAATTTGGGTGATACCATCTTCCATTATGTGGCATATGACATGGTTGTTAACATGACAGCTGACATGACAAAATTTAACAATAAAATTAATATTAAAATTAACATTAATAGTAAATAAATAATTTAATATTAAATTAACATTAATTAATATTAACATTAATATTAACATTAATATTAAAATTAACATTAAAATTAATATTAAATTAACATTAATATTAACATTAATATTAATATTAAATTAACATTAATTAATATTAACATTAATATTAATATTAGCATTAGCATTAACATTAACATTAATATTAATATTGACATTAACATTAACATTAAAAAAATTTGGGCAATTAATTTTTGGGGTTAAAATTTGCCATGTCATCTGTTATGTCATCTGCCATGTCAGCTGTTATGTCATCTGCCATGTCAGATGCCACATAATGGGAGATGGCATCACCCAAATGTGTTGGGAGCCCAAACGACTAATTGCTAATATTAATACAGTGGCATTACCGTTATTTCCCAATAGATTCGTGCCTTGTTCGGTCACACCCCTCTACGAGCGGGTTATACCCCCCTAAACGAGGGGTTAAATAGCCTTTTCAAAGGAAGAAAACCCATCCGACTAGAGAGAAACAAAGGAAAGAAGAAGAATAATAGTCGCAATGGAGAGGAGCAAGATTAACTGCAGCGGATGGGCCGTCATCCCTACCGAGATTCTCTCAATGATACTGGTACTGTCGGGGATGCCGACGGACAAGGTAATGTGCAACGTGGCCCCAGTTTGTCGTTCGTGGTGGAAGGCGCTCAACGGTCCCTTAGACTATTGGTCTAACGTCGACTTGGTACAGTGGTGCCGGAGGACCCAGCAAACCGCTGAGATTAGTTTGACCGTAATGAAGCTAGTGGCTCGCAGTGAGGGATATCTAGGGTCCCTCTACGCGTACAAGCTCAACGAAGCAGCCTTCTCTTTTGCATGTTTAAGGCCAGCAAAATTTTATTTGGTCTTATTCTAATACTTTATTTTTTCTATTACAAAATTTTACATATACTTTTGTTAATTTCTATTGATATTTTCCCATTTTTATAATACAGTAGGAAATTTCTAAGGGTGCTGCGCATTTCGAAGTGCGACGTGAGTGATGAAACTTTCGTGAGACACTTGGAGTTTCTCCCTGTGCTGGAAGAACTCGACATTAGCTACTGCCTCTATATCACGTCGACTGGAATATTTTCCGCCGGAAAGTATTACCGCCGTCTGGTCAAGCTGAGTAGGAACATGCCCCATCCGGATTTCATGCTCAGGAACATGTTCGTACTGGACACGAAAAATGAGGCAGAGGAAAAGGCCGTGGCTCCGCGTCTCGAGCACCTACATATGGGATTCGGCATGTTCAATGGAGACACGCTGCGATCTATCATATGGAACTGCGAGGGTCTTCGCCTGCTCGACATACGTGGGTGCTTCAACGTGATCTTCGACGACGAACTCTAGAAAATTTGTTATTCAATACAGACGTTTAAAAAACCCTTTGATAATGTAATCCCAGTACCAGGAGAACCTGTATACGAGATGTATAATGATTTAGATATGTTCTATCATTCCTGGGGTGAATGGTGAAAATATTAGCATGCATGCATGTATGCATTTCTTTATATTTTTCATTAGTCTACATACAAGATATTTTTTATGAGTTCGATTCTCCATTTTGACAAAATTTTACTTTTGTCAATACTAATTTTTTACATGATTAATTTTTTTATAAATAAAATGGACTGTGATATAATGACGCCTAAGACGGCTCACTTCTGAGATTTCGACATTTTCCAACACAGATTTTACCATTAATACAACATCTTAGTGTAATCATATCCAAGAGATTTTGCCATTTCCCAACACAGATTTTACCTTATTCAAAATGAATTCTGGCGGTACAAATTTTACTCATATTAGTGGTATCAGTGCCATTTACCATAATTAATGGTGATCGATACGAAAACATTGGTTTCTTTTTACAACCCTTTAAAATCTATTTACACAGCCAAACAGCCAAACTAATTCATCTTCACGAGCCTTCAAAACTAATTTATATAGATTCAAAACAAAACTACACAGCCAAACTATTTAAAATTTACAACCCTACAGAACAGTCCTAAATGTACCATTCTCCGTCTTATATGTACCATTCTCTGTCCTACATGTATCATTCTCCGTCCTACCTTCGTCCTAAATGTACCATTCTCCGTCCTATATGGACCATTCTCCGTCCTACATGTATCATTCTCCGTCCTATATTTACCATTCTCCGTCCTAAATGTACCATTCGCCATCCTAAATGTACAATTCTCCGTCCAAAATGTACCATTCTCCGTGTTAGAGGAACGGAGAATGGCCATTAACAGCCAAACAGCCAAACTAATTCATCTTCACGAGCCTTCAAAACCAATTTATATAGAATCAAAACAAACCTAAACAGCCAAACTATTTAAAATTCATAACCCTACAGAACAGTCCTAAATGTACCATTCTCCGTCTTATATGTACCATTCTCTGTCCTACATGTATCATTCTTCATCCTACCTCCGTCCTAAATGTACCATTCTCTGTTCTATATGTACCATTCTCCGTCCTACATGTACCATTCTCTGTCCTATATTTACCATTCTCCGTCCTAAATGTACCATTCGTCGTCCTAAATGTACAATTCTCCGTCCTAGATGTACCATTCTCCGTGTTAGAGGAACGGAGAATGGCCAGAACAGTCCCAAAAATTGTTCCATACTAAGTTAAAAGCATATAATAGCACCCAAAAAATGTTAACAATAGAAAAATTCTACAGAACCCAAATACCAGACTCGAACCTAGGCCTTCCATGTAAAAGCCAAACAGCACAACCAACTAAGCCTGGAAAGACATCAATAATGCTAAGTCTACTACCAAATGCTTACAACACTCTTACAACCTTCACCCATTGTTGACATGTGGGCCATGGCCCACATGTCAGCAATGGGTGAAGGTTGTAAGAGTGTTGTAAGCATTTGGTTGTAACTGTAGCATTATATCCCCAACTTCCAATAAGGAATAGGAAGAGTCGGTTAGGAACGTGTATATATATACATAGGGGTCCCCATTCATCTGAGTAGGTTGCACATTTAACATGGCTCCAAAAAGATCATCTGGTTGGGAACCATTGCCAGAGTCTTCTTCCAGTCGTCGCCGAGCCTCTCCGCATGGAGCACCCTCTGCGTCGCCTCCGGCCCATGACTGGCTGGCAGCGGCTGTGTACTTTCTGACCTCCTGCGGGTTGTCACTGGAGGTCATCGCTCGACCTCTTCATCCGGCGCCCAACTTTGACCTGTTGCCAATCACTCCGGAGGAACGGGATTCTCTGGAGAAGAGGGAAGCGTTTCGCCGCCTGTGCCATAGGGCGGGTGTGCGCACCCTGCAGGACTTTGCGGAGATCCTCCGCGAGGCCAGTGAGGGCTAGACCTTTTTTTTTTATTTTTTACAGGTTTTTGTCCTCCTCTTTTATACTTCTCCGGAGAATGTTCCGGCGACGAAGCTGGGATTTAATAAAATATAATATTTTGTTAACTCAATTTGGTTTCGGCTACAATCAAACTTTTACAACCTTCTTACAACTTACACCCATTTGCTAACTATAGCATTGCTCTTTATAACTAACAAATCTTGTTACGTCAAATCCATATATCAGCGACGATATCCCCATCAATGACTTGTTACATCATAGAATTGATTATGCTGCCAGCGTCAATCTTGTCGTCAAATTCATCTTAAATATGATTACAAAGTAAAATAGAGGACAACTTTGAGTGTTTCAATTTTACTCTTTTCAAGTACATAGTCTTCTTATTTTCAAAAATTTAATCAAATATTCGAAAAATGGAAATATTGAGATTAAACTTCACATTCTTAAATATGTTGTCAAATTTTTTTTAAATAAACATGTTTCCACCACATTTTTTCTGCCAAATTTTTCAATAATTTATACGGAACACGTGGATATATACTAGTAATAATAGTAATAAATTTAATTTTGGAAAGTAGTTTTTAAAATTAGGGTCTCAAAATCCCAAAGATTTATGTAGTAATTTCACATGGATATATACTAGTAATAATAGTAATAAATTTAATTTTGGAAAGTAGTTTTTTAAATTTAATAGTAATAAATTCGACCGTCTTATATTAGTAATAATAGTAATAAATTTAATTTAAGACTCAAAACTATTCTAATTTTTTCCACTTCCCAAGGTCACATAGGACGGTCGAATTTTCCCTCTTCTTCTCTCAAACCCTCTTCCTTCTCCCAAACCCTCTCCCAAACCCTCTTCTAATCAAAATGCCGCCGAAGAAACAACGACCGTCGTCGAAGGAGAAGAATCCACAAAGGGATGCGATATAGGCCCGAAGGGCAGAACTTGCAAGGGCGGCAAAAACCAAGATTATGGTCGCTAGGGCAGAGGCCGAAAGGGCAGCGGCGGAAGCAGCGGCGGCGGCAGCGACGATGAAAGCGGAGGCGGCAGCCAAGCCACGTGCAAAAAGGCTAAAAACACTCATTGCTCGACAAAGATCGAAAAATCTATCTTCGATACAGAGTCGTCGGAAGACAACTTATGAAGATCGAAGGCGTACTCAAGCGAAGGCTAAGGTGGCAATGGATACAGAGTCATCAGCGTACTCTGTAGATTTTGAATCCTCATCAGAAGAGGAAAATGAAGAGGAAGAGCAATCATCAAATAAGTCCCAGGCTGGAGAGGAGGTAAAAAAATTTAAAGACTCTAAAACTAAGAAAATTTACATTAAATATTTCAAGAAAAAGGTTGTTATGCCTGAAAGATCAATTAAGATGGATGATGTCGAAGATGAAGCTTTCCTGGATATATTAAAATTCTATCAATTGGAGAAACTGAACAAATCCTGTCTTGAAAAAATCTTCCAAACAATAGTAAGAGAATTTTACTCAAATCTTCCGGCTAAAATTAAAGAAAAAGAAGAGGATCAACCATTGGTGTTTCTGAGAGGGAAACTGATTAGGGTAAATGCTGCTGTCATCAACGAATTTTATGAATTTGATCCAGTTCTTGAGTTTGATATAAAAGATATTGATAATGTTTCCATGACGGATGCAATTCATGAAATTACAGGTGTTTCAATGGGTGCCAAGACCCCTCAAAATGTATACAAAGATCAATTAAAAAATTTGTATAAATTGTTGCATGCCTACGTATCTCAAACACTCAACCCTACTGGACATGAGTTTTCCATCCATCCCGAGAGAGTAAAATTTCTTTATTATATGGAAAAGAAAAAAAGGATGGATATAGGTTCCTACATTGTCACGACCTGCACCCACTGTGAGGGTACGAGAACGTAACAACGCCCAGCCTACGCCGCAGTGTCGGCGGTAGAACGCTGTCCTAGGTCAATCATCTAACAATATAAAGGTACCTGTACAGTATATACACTCCGAATGGAGGAGACATAACAGAACAGTCTCAATCACATCTAAGGCAGATATAGAATAGTAAAGATAGATAGAGAGATCAAAAGCACGATGTAATACAATTAAGACGAAGAAAATCTAAATGTCTAGATAACAACTCAAGAACAAACAACTCAATAAAAGTCTCTAATATAACAACATCTCAGAAGAACAACTGAAAATCAAATAACAAAGCTGAAAGAAAACTAAAGCCTAGCTATCTAGCCTAGACTATGGGAGTAGCATCTGGTACTGCAGCTGGGTCCTCCAGAGGAACCAGGTCGCAGGTGTCGTCTAATCCTGCTCCGTAATAGGTGGTACATAGGGCCTCCTCCTCATCCTTTATAATATTTTCAACAGGTCCAGTCAGGACAGGAGCGAGTACAGTACATCTCAACTGATCATAGCAGGTTAGAAAATATAATCATACAGTAAAGTAAGATACATGAACTGAAAAAATACAGTATGTAAACAGAGAGAGAACTGTAATAGAAATATCTACTATACATAGAGAGCTAATAGTGACTAGTGAGTCAGAGTAAAATATAAACATGTGAATGGCATAGGAGATTCATGACTACAGCTAAGAGAGTGATTCATGACTACAGCTACTTGGATAATATTCACATGTCTATTTTTACTCCCCCATCCCCAATCAATACACAAGGATCTGTTCAAGTTATGTTAAGATTCGTGAAACTTCATATGGCTCATAAAATGAGTGATACGTGAAGGTGATTCATGATGGCTCTGTGAACATGAGAGTACATGTGTCACAAGCGATTCGTGAATCAAAGGAAGCATAGAAATACGTGATGATTCATGAAACGCACAAAACATGCAGTATTCGATGCTCCCGAGGGGGATAACATCTCATGAAAAGATCCATATAGTACCAATCCGTGTGACCAACGTGACAGTATCAAGTAAAGTAATGTAAAGTAGGAAAATAATTCTAAACAGGATATAAAATGATCAGAGAATGTACTCGCCTGGAATCCTGAATGTCCGAAGAGAATATACTGTCCGAGGAGTGGTGTATGTCTCCTATAGAACAGTACAAGTCACAACAAGTCTAAAATAAAGAAATAGACTACTACAATGCATCTACATAAAGTTTGGGGTCAATCTAGGCTAAAGTCAACCGTTGGCCAACTCTAGTCAACCCTAACAGTCAAACTAGGTCAGTTCTAGTCTAAATAAGTCAAACAAGGTCAAACGAGGTTAAACTAGGTCTAACAAGTCTAAATAGTCTATTCTAGGCCTAATCAAGACTAAACAAGTCTAACTAGTCTCTCACTAGGCAACAGACACATCATAGGCCATACACCTATGTAGAGTCATAACCATGTAGGTCATGAGCTAATACAACATAACCTATAGGCCAAAAACCATATATAGAATATATGTATATATATATATATATTTATCACTATTCACATATATGAATATATATATATATATATATATATATATATATATATATATATATATATATATATATATATATCACTATTCACATATATGAATATATATATATATATATATATATATATATATATATATATATATATATATATATATATATATATATTCATATATGTGAATAGTGATATATATATATATATATATATATATATATATATATATATATATATATATATATATATATATATATACCTATAGGCCAAAAACCATATATAGAATATATGTATATATATATATATATATATATATATATATATATATATATATATATATATATATATATATATATATAAAAACCATATATAGAATATATATATATATATATATATATATATATATATATATATATATATATATATATATATATTAAAAGAAAAAACCAAGCGGCCGTGTCGAAGACAACCAGCCACCGCCTGGCCCGGGGGCCGTGGGCGAACCACCAAGCCGCCCCCGTGGGGGCTCGAACTCCGTCCAATGTCCCGGGTGCCAAAGGCCCTAACCGGTAGGCTACAAGGCCATTGGCATATATATATATATATATATATATATATATATATATATATATATATATATATATATATATATATATATATATATACATATACCTAAGAATAGGCCTATCACATAGCTATCACACATAGCATACATTCATTTCATTCATGCATAAATTTCATCTAACAGTTGCATACATACATGTATTCATATAGGCAGGCTCACAACACACACATAGGCATATATGGGTTAGAAAAATGGGGACTGTTACATGCTAGTATAGGCTGTGTTTTAGGACTGCTATATGCTGATTTTGGGGCAGGTTAAGGGCCTGTTTTCACAGCCTATGGGCTGATATGAGACTGCTAAAGTGGCTGCCATTTGTGTACATGTGTGTGTGTGAAGCTATGTGTGCACAGGTGACAATAGATAGGGGGTTGTGTGTTAGAGCATAGTAAAGAGTGTGTGTGATTGGAATTTGTGTGTATGTGTTGAGATATATAGGTTCAGGTGTGTGAAGGTGACAATAGCTAGGGTGTTTCAGTTATGTGTGTGTGTGTCATTTAGATGTGTAGGCATGTGTGTGTTAATTGAGTGTATAGGGAAGCAATAGTGTGTACATCACACAAGGGTGTAATGGCTCAGTTCTCAGGTTTCTGGGGGAAGATTAAAACAGTTTGAAGATCAAGTCCCTAACCATTCTCAGGTTAAACCAATCTCTGTTTTGAATCAAACATCAGTTTTAGAAACAGGATTCAAATGACAGTTATTAGGAGATCAATGTGTGTGAGAGTGTTTGATGTGAGGGGGAGAAAAACTGGAACTGTTTACCAGTTCAGTTTTCTGAACATGGACAGGAAATCCCCAATCCATATGCCAAAAACCCGATTCAGTGATTTCCCTTATCCCAATACAACACAACTACACATTTACATATCAATACACATGTAGGTGAACTAATTACTACAATTAACAGCATCTAATCAGTTAATAAAACAAATTAAAATCAGAAAAAATCAATTTTTAGTTTTCTAATATTAGCCTATGGTATCAAACATGAAAACTTCATTTGAACCCAATGCATTAACACAATCAAAACTAACCTATCAATCCCCTGTCAGCTAACAATTTGTGTGGGTAACTAATCTAACAGTTTAACATCACCAAAACAGGGAAGAAATGAAAATCAAAATTCAGAAATCAACATGACCCTATCAGCCGTATCAGTCTATCAGTGTAATAACAGTGCACACAAAAATTTAGGAATTTGAGATCATTTAGCCATCTACTTTACAAACTAAAGGTTGGTAATTAAAGTCACACATGTGAGGGTACTAGTTAGGGTCTTCATGTCCAAGAACTGGATACGAATCGTGTCCAAAATAACACACGAACACATCACCCGACAGTGCACATAAAATCGTCGTGCACGCGTGCACTCGTGTCTAGGACACGACACACGACACGACACAACACGTGGGTGTGCACCTAGGTTCGCCTAGGGTAGGGCTAGGTCTGTGTCGGCCTGAAACGTGTCCACGTGACACAAAGACACGACACGAACCCCGTGTCAGCAGTGCCTGTGCGCGTGCACAGCCGTCTGCGTACGACAGTGCACGGCCAGTGCGGGGGCGATTGCGCCACGCACACTCCACGAGGTGCTCCCAAATTTTGGGAGCACGGTGACAGTCGTTGCCCCTAGGATCACACCAAAAATCAGGACACGAAGTGTCCTGTGTCGAGAGATATTCCCCCCGAGATGCAGGACACGGCCTACGGGCCCGTACTGCGTGTCCACGTGCAAAAATCACGACACAACGGACACAAAACACCAGGACACCTTCACAAAAATTGATACACACATCAAGATCTACAAATCCATGTAATTATATTTCAAAAATACGAAAATAAATTCCTATGTGGCATTTCTATAAACACCTATTCTATCAATACGATACGTGTCCGATACGGACACGAAATGGACACGAATTGTGCCCAAATTTTGGGGACAGCTAGGAAACCCTAAAACCTAACCTTATATGCAAAGAAATCAGGAAAAACTATGAGTTTAGATGATTTACCTATTGAGTATCAAAACTCAAGAAAAGCTTCAAAGAGGGGATTCCAAATGGCAACTCCAAATCTCCAAATGGCATGCAAACTGGGGTGCTCCTCCAAAATCAGTATATAAACATAAATTAGATCCTATTGCAAAAGACTAGGACTAAAAAGGAGCTAAAATGAATTAATTAGGAATTTCTAAGGTTGGGGATTTACCTCTTTCGAAACTTGAGATCTATTTCCAAAAGAGGCTAACCCAAAATGAAAGAGGCATTAAATAGGGGTGGGAAACCCTAGGTTGGCTGCCATAGGTGAATTTAATTTGGTTTTCGGCCTAAGTCATGGGCCTATGGCTTAAACACTAGGCTTTAAATTGCTAAGTCATAAGTCATTGACTTAAGTCACTAGTCATGGACTAATTTCACTTAAGTAATCCTTCCTACCTTAAAATCTAATTCCTAATGACTAAGAGTAGGTTAGCTAGAGTTAGACTAGGGTCACCAACTAGGGTTAGTTCTAGGTTAGTCTACAAAGTCTCAACTAGTCAAGACTAACATAACACATAGCAATACTTAATTAATATTAAATTCACACAAATTCTCATAAATCATAATAAATTCAAATAAATCCTAGAATGGCCAAAATACCCTCTAGGCTAAAATATACTTGTCAAACATCCTAATCACATGGCTAGGCTCTACGGTTACACTAGTGAAACACCAAAATTATAAGTCATGATTTAAAATAGTTTTAAAATGATAAAAATCATCAAAAATCATATTATCATTTAAATATTGTCACTTCCCGTTCCCAGAATGCGTATTCTAAATACATGTACTACTGGAATATATTTATTTAATATTTATCATGTACTGTTCTGTATTTAAATTCCTTTAATTTCCTGCTAATTATTTTTCTGCATTTTATTTCTGTATTTTACTTTATGCTTTTATACTCTGCTTTAGCTTTGTTTTGGGTTCGGCTTGAATTGGTTTAATTATGTTGGTTCAATATGAACCCAAACCCCCACCTACGACCACCCCATTTAAAGCCCCAAACCCTTTCTCTCTCTTCATTACTTCTTCTCATTACTCTTCTTCTTCCTCATAACTCTCCTACCAACCTAGAAGAGATAGACAAGTGCCAACTTGCTTCTTGATGGATCTCCATTTTGTTGTTCCATTGTCTTCCTCTCAACATTCTAAGACACTTTAGTGCTTGGCATTTTCAATTTCTATGGCAAAATTCTTCTAGATCTAAGTTTATAGTAATTTCAGATTTCTTAGATTTTGATCTATTTAACATTGTTATTTCCAAGTTTTGATGGTTCCATGTTATAGAGAATTTCGGTCTACCCTATTTTGACCTATGGAAGTCCAAATTTGGACTTACGGTGAAGGTTTTATGGAGCTTGGAAGCCAAGGGTTCCATGACCATCCTTCTCAGGTTTTCTGAGAAGATGGGTCCCCACTTTCTCAGCCGCATGAAACTTTATTTCCCAACCGCATGAGATTTTTATTTCTCAGCCGCATGAAACTTTATTTTCCAACCGCATGAGATTTTTATTCCTCAGCCGCATGAAACTTTATTTCCCATCCGCATGAGATTTTTATTCCTCAGCCGCATGAAACTTTATTTTCCAACCGCATGAGATTTTTATTCCTCAGCCGCATGAAACTTTATTTCCCAACCGCATGAGATTTTTATTCCTCAGCCGCATGAAACTTTATTTCTCAACCGCATGAGATTTTTATTCCTCAGCCGCATGAAATTTTATTTTTCAACCGCATGAGATTTTTATTTTTCAGCTGCATGAAACTTTATTTTCCAACCGCATGAAATTTTTATTTCTCAGCCGCATGAAATTTTATTTTTCAACCGCATGAGATTTTTATTTCTCAGCCGCATGAAACTTTATTTTTCAACCGCAAGAGATTTTTATTTCTCAGCCGCATGAAATTTTATTTCCCAACCGCATGAGATCTTTATTTCTCAGCCGCATGAAATCTTTATTTCTCGAATTTGGCATTAATTAACATTGATTGCTATCTTGATTAATAATTGATCATGCGTTCCTAGATGGAACTAAGAGACTGACTAGTCGTCTTATTGAATTAAATGGAATAAGATACGTTCATATTAACTATGAACCATTGCAATCGATTGGCCAATCCCGAATATTGGCATATAGATACATACAGGCTACAATTTATTTATTTTTATGAAAGCAGCATGTGTACTTTATGGTCAAGGCATGATTATTTCGTGATTAGTTTTAATTGTTGTATTACACTATGTAAGATCTACAACTTAACCGTACGGATATCGTTGTAGAGTTGGGCATATCGTACTTGTACGGAAGTACTCATCCTGAAATGACCATGATCCACGGCATGGGATTTCACTTAACATAGAGGCTACTAAGTTAAATAAAATAATGATTACATGAAGAGAATGGATTCCCGAGTTCTTACATGGCAGCCCTCTTTGGGACTATTAGCGTCCAACAGGCCGGCTGGTCCCCACAGATACTGCAAATCTGCCACACGGGCAGGGAACGGTATCTGCTTATATTATTGTATATTATATATTGATGACGGGCGTCCCGCTGGGACTCGTCTAATTCATGATTGGCGCAATTGATTGATTGGATAGACTAGCCTTGCTTGTCCATAGTAAGAACTGAGAAATCCTTATTGCATAATTCCAGGATAACTTGGGACTCATAGTAGTAAGCCGTAGGAGTTGGATGGCTGTTTAAGTTGATTTGTTTGTGTACTGTACCTACTCTGTTACCTAACTGAGATGATCAGAGCATCAGGACATGACGGGCCAACTTCTGTCCTTGTTTGGTTGGAAGGTTGGTTCGAAGTGTCGTGATGTTACGTGAATCCCAGTAGCAAGCAGAGATCTATTATTATATTCTCTTATTTACTGGTTTAATGCCTCATATCGTGCTTTCTTGCGATACTTGCTATTAGAGGTCTAGTCTCTCTGGTTTTGTATGTCCAAATTTAGAGCCGGTTTCCGAGGACTCAGCTTACCTCTACCTCCAAGATGATCAATACTAGAGGAATGATCACAGGAGGACTCGAGTGGGTTCCTTACTTCCCCGCTCGTTTTGTTAATTACTTTATATTTTGCTGCTTGGCACCGACATGTTAGTCGGATAGTCTTGCACTTACTTTTATATAATTGTAATTAAGTCAGACTGCAGCTGATAACAATTGTGTATATGTTGCTATATCATCTGGCTATGTTTTGTAAAGCTAGATCTCACGAACATTTTGACTAAGCATTTGGGATGCCTTATTGCTTTATCTTAAATGTTCTCTGTTATTGCTTCTTGTTTGAATGATTGAGACGATAGATGTGAAGTGACCATAGCAAGACTTTCATGTAGTATGCACCCCTTATCTTTTAGACAGCATTGATCATATTATACGGTATTCATCTACCCGTAATACGTAGCTGGCTAAGTCATTCCCCCGCTCTCCTGTATTCTGGTTCTGGGACGTGACAAGGTTTTAGTGGTGGCCCATGCAGGTCTGATTTTAGACTTGTCGGGTGTTTTGATTTATAGGATGTCTCAATCACACATGTTCTCCCTTGATCTCATGATTCGTTGTTCTCAATCCTAGCTTGACCTTCTCATATCCTTTAGCTTCATTGATCCTTCATGTCCGGTCGTTTGATTGTTCTCTTGTCCCTTTTCTTAGGGGCACCTCGTCCGTACCTGTCAGGACTGGACAACAACAACAAGGACAACATGGGCAACATGACCAGGTCGGTCAGCAACAAAGGCCAGTACTACCTCAAGTGACTATCAAGAAGAAGTAATAGTGGAACCAGTAGCTGGACCGCAGTATCCGGAGGTTCCTACACCACCCATAGTTCCACCTACCCTAGTGGAAGTAGATACACCAGCCCTTCTGGAGATCATGAGAGGGATGATGACTACTCAGCAACATCAGATGTTAGCCCAGCAGCGCATGCATGCTCAGTTACAAGAGCATAATGTATTACTCAACCAAGGATTACAGACGGCTTTAGAAAGAGGGGCAAGAACAGATTCAGGAGCATCAGCCAGGTTTTGCAAATATAACCTCCGTCGTTTCGAGGGCACGGAGGATGCCATCTCAGCAGATGCATGGCTAAAGGATATTGAGGCTATTCTGACAGCAGCTAAGGTACCGGCAGAAGAACGTGTGGATCTAATAAAGTTGTTACTTCAGGATCTCGTACGTGATTGGTGGGAATCAGAAGAAGTAGGCATCAGACGTCCTGTTGCTTGGGACGATTTCACTGTAAGATTCTAGATGAAGTATTATGGAGTTGTGGCACAGTTTGAGCTACAACAAAAGTTTATCAACCTCAGGCAGGCCGGCAAGACGGTAGATGCTTATGCAGCGGAGTTCTGCAGATTGAGTAGGTTCGCCCCGGAGATGGTAGCCACAGAGAGCCAGAGGGCTATGAGGTTTCAGCAAGGGTTCCATTTTGAGCTCTTACAGTTGATAGAGGGGCACAATTATCAGACTTTTGATGAGATATTGAGGGCCACTCGGAGGCATGAGATCACCACTCAGAGTATCACGGCAAGGACTGGAGGTCAGAAGAGATCACACACTCAGATTGAAGGAAGAGGGAGAGCAGCGCCCCGAATAATAGCACCGTCCCCTAGCATTCGCATTCACGATGTGACAATACGAGGGCCAGCACCACCCAGGCAGCAGCAACAGCAACAGAGAAAGAACCAGCAACCCCCAGCGGGCTGCACTTATTGCGGAAAGATAGGGCACACTAGAGATGTGTGTCGGACATTGAACGGGCAGTGTTTGATATGTAGAAATCCAGATCATCGGGTTACCACATGTCCCATGAATTCGAGGTCAGGAGGACTAGCACAATAGTTTCCTGCTCTGCCAGCACCAGGGGCAGGACAGTATCGAGGACCAGCGGTAACAGTGAGGCCGTTGGCACAACGCCCGTTCATGACGCAGGCTCAAATCTTTCGGCAGCAGGGACCGCCGATGCAGCAACACCAGCATAGACCATCCAGCATTACCAAGGCAGGGGCCAGCGGTAGCACCAGGCTAGGCCGCAGTATGGGAACCAGCAAGGAGGTCGAGGGCAGGCATTCACTTTGTCCTTGGAGGAGGCATTAGCATCGGAAGATGTTGTGGCAGGTAACATTCTCGTCGCCTCATATCCTGCAGTAGCATTGTTTGATTCGGGAGCATCACACTCATTTATATCTACACAATTTGCAACACGGCTAGGAATGGAATTCGAGGTATTACCAGGGAGGTTAAATATACTCACTGGTAATGGGCTAGTAGGAGTTAGTAGAGTTATTCTAGCATGTAGCATTGTAGTTTGCGGGCATTCATTACCCGCCAGGTTGATAGAATTTCCAGTTGGCAATTTCGAAGTTATCTTAGGCATGGACTGGCTGAAAGACAGTCATGCGACAATAGATTGTCGTAGAGAGAGTATATCTTTTGACATCCAGGCATAAAGCGGTTTACCTTAGTCAGATCAGTAGCAACTCAACAAGAGCAATGAGTAGTGACGCAATGGAAGAAGTTCAAGTCCCGAAGGTAGTTGAAGAGTTTCTAGACGTATTTCCTGAAGAACTTCCAGGTCTACCACCGGTTAGAGATATTGAGTTCAGTATAGAATTGGCACCTGGAACTAAACCGATATCAGATCGAGTTTATAGAATAGCGGATTCCGAGCAGGCCAAGGTATATCAGCACATAGAGGAACTGAAGGAGAAGAAGTTCATCCAAGCTAGCGTGTCACCATAGGCAGCACCAATAGTACTTGTGGGGAAGAAGGATGGGTCATCTAGATTGTGCATCGATTACAGGAAGCTTAACACGGCAACAGTGAAGAACAAGTACCCACTACCCAGGATCGACGACTTATTTGATCAGTTGAGCAAAGCTAAAGTTTTCTCCAAGATAGATCTTCGTTCAGGGTATCATCAAGTGAGGGTTCAGAAAGAGAACATTCCCAAGACAGCATTCAGGTCGAAGTATGGGCATTATGAATTCTTAGTAATGACATTTGGTTTGACCAATGCTCCAGCAATCTTTATGGATTTAATGAATCGCATCTTTATGCCGTACTTGGATCAATTTGTCGTTGTGTTTCTCGACGACATTCTTGTATATTCAACTAGTGAAGAGGAGCATGAAGATCACCTCCGGAAGGTATTACAGGTTCTGAGAGAGAACCAATTGTATGCCAAGCTCAGCAAGTATGAGTTTTGGTCGGACCATATTTCATTTTTGGATCACATCGTATCAGGAGCTAGAGTAGCAGTGGATCCCAAGAAGGTAGAAGCAGTAGAGAGTTGGCCAGTACCCAAGACCGTAGCTGATGTGCGAAGTTTCTTGGGATTGGCAGGATATTACAGAAGGTTTGTATCAGATTTTGCAAGGCTTTCAGCACCCATGACCCGCTTGTCACGGAAGGATGTACCATTCGTCTGGTCGGCAGAATACCAGGCATCATTTGAGAATTTGAAGCAGAAGTTGATATCAGCGCCTATTCTTATATTGCCAGTTGGACCCGGAGGTTTTACCGTTTATTGTGATACGTCAGGTAAAGGACTTGGATGTGTCCTCATACAGCATGGGAAGGTGATAGCATATGCATCTAGGCAGCTCTGAGACCACAAGAAGAATTATCCGACTCATGACTTGGAGTTGGCAGTAGTACTATTTGCTTTGAAGATATGGAGGTATTACTTATATGGTGACCGAGTAGACATGTACACAGACCATAAAAGTCTGAAGTACATCTTTACCCAGAAGGAACTGAACATGAGGCAGAGAAGATGGTTGGAGTTGATCAAAGATTACGACGTGGAGCTTCAGTATCATCCAGACAAGGCTAATATGGTAGCAGATGCTCTCAGCAGGAGAGGCGGTACATTTATGTTAACAACACAGAGGCATATCTTAGAAGACCTTAAGGAGATGGGCATTGAGGTTATACTTCCTAGTGATGTAGGAGTTCTGGCGAGTCTACAAGTTCAATCCGACTTGGTAGACAGGATCAAGGCAGCTCAGGCACAAGACCCAAGGATTCAGAAGCTTAGGACAGAATGTGAGTCAGGACTCAGGAAGGAGATGAGAATTCATGAAGATGGTACACTTAGGTTTGGGTCACGTCTATGTGTTCCTGGTGGAGATATCAGACAGGAGGTTATGGCAGAAGCTCACAGTTTCCAGTATTCTGTACACCCTGGAGGGACCAAGATGTACCAAGATATCAAGCAGCACTTCTGGTGGAACGGGATAAAAAGGAAGATAGCTAGATTTGTTTCCCGTTGCTTGGTATGTCAGCAAGTGAAGGCAGAGCAGCAGAGACCAGCTGGATTATTGCAACCGCTCCCTATCCCGGAATGGAAGTGGGAACATATCACAATGGACTTTGTGACCGGTTTACCCACTACCAAAATAAGTCATATCAGCGACGTATTTAGCGACTCTAAAGAAAAACGTCGCTATTTTTTGGGGTTTTAGCGACGTTTATACAAGACGTCGCTGTTTGTCGCTGACAGCGACTAATAGCGACGTCTAGCGGCTGTAATTTGTTAAATAAGAATAGGCGTCGCAAGTTCGTCGGTACACGTCGCTGATGTAGCGACGTGTAGCGACGCAATTTAAGTAGCGTCGCCGTTTCATAAATATCAATGACGTTTAGCGACGTTCTAGAAGAACGTCGCTAATAGTTTCATATAGCAAGGGTTTCGCTTTTCGATCTTTCACAAAATTTTCCTCCAAATATTTCGTGCCCTCCTCCTCCGCGACGTCCCTCCGGCGATTTCCCTCCTCCGGCCTCCTCCTCCGCGGCACTCCTCCGATGATCTCCCTCCTCCTTCTCCTCCTCCTCCTCCTCCTTCCTCAGGTAGCTCCTCTTCAGGTAACTCTCTCCCCCCCCGCTTCCCAGTTTATCCTCGTCTTCTAGCTCTCTCTCTCGCTTCTAGTTCGTGTCCACGAGAGCGTGGACTCGCTGCCGGAGACACGAGACTCACAGTGGACTCGCTTCTAGTTCGTGTGACACCTATTTTGTTGGTTTGGACACGTCGTGTCCCACTGTGTGGACACGAGACTCACAGTGGACTCGCTTCTAGTTCGTGTGACACCTATTTTTTTGGTTTGGACATGTCGTGTCCCACTGTGTGGACACAAGACTCACAGTGGACTCGCTTCTAGTTCGTGTGACACCTATTTTGTTGGTTTGGACACGTCGTGTCCCACTGTGTGGATACGAGACTCACAGTGGACTCGTTTCTAGTTCGTATGACACCTATTTTGTTGGTTTGGACACGTCGTGTCCCACTGTGTGGACACGAGACTCACAGTGGACTCGCTTCTAGTTCGTGTGACACCTATTTTGTTGGTTTGGACACGTCGTATCCCACTGTGTGGATACGAGACTCACAGTGTGACACCTATATACTGATAGTGGGAGTTTTTTGGGTATATCAACTGTCAATTTGATGTTTTGCTTAGATTCGAATTCTAATTTAGGGTTCGAGCCCTATTTACTGATACTGGGAGTTTTTTTTGGGATTTTTCAGGGTTTTGAAATGATAAATAAATTGACTAATAATTATTATTGAGCTCTATAAAATTTCAGTTATGTCACGAAGGATGGATACTAATCCTGTGAATGAGTTTTCTCCTAAGTATTCTCGACAGTTGAGTATGCTTTAGCTCACTGACATTACTGAAATATAGAATGATTAGTGTAGGATATGTTGGTCAGGTTTTGGCAGAGTCAGCTATGTCACGAAGGATGGATACTAATCCTGAATACCATATTTTAAATCCTACAACGCTGCTTAGTTGAAACTCTTATTATTAGACTTTCTGTTCAGTACCCTTTGACTGCTTAGTTGAAAGTCTTAATTAGTAGTAGATAATCTATGGTACGACATCGTGATCAGGACATAGTCCCTGCAGCCATTCGACTGGCGAGGCATAAACTGTATAGCCGTAGATAAAGTTGACTGTCCTCCGACCCCTATCCCTCGGCAATGATGATACGACAACCTATCACTACATCTTTTAGTAGTAGATAATGTCTTAGTATTACATTATGTGGGTTCATCTTGATTCTGTTACATCCTTCAGATACTAGATTCGATAAGAACATATACTACACAATATGTACAGAACATAGATGATTCAAACTAATGTATGCTAGAATGCATTTTGGGTTGTGTTCTGAGCCATTCGTCCCCACACTTGGCAATTATGCAGAACCATTTGTGGATATACAATCGTCATCCTGATGAATTATTATCTGTGTCAATCTTTGCAGAATTATCTTAAAATGGATATGAATTACTATCTGCGGAACCGTTTGTGGATGTACAATCGTCATCCTGATAACATGTGCGGTGTGCGGGATGAATTTATACAGGGTGTGCAACAGTTCCTGCAGTTTGCCAAGGCGTTCCCTCAGTACATGGACCGTACAAAAATTAAGTGTCCATGTATGAGATGTCGCAACTTGAAATATCATTCGGAAGTGGATGTGACATATCATTTATATTCGAGGGGTTTCATGCCAAATTATTATCAGTGGACCGCACACGGAGAACTTGTGTCTTTAGCCTCCGAGCCGGAGCCTTATGTGGAGCCTTATGTAGATGTCCACGAGCATGCTGATTACGACCAAGGGTGGACGAACATGGTTTTCGATGCTGCGGGGCCTAGTTTCGATCCGAACAATCAATATACAGCTGAGGAGGCACCGAATGCTAATGCTGCAAAGTTCATGGAGTTGCTGGAGAATGCAAGGACTCTTTTATATCCTGGTTGTGATGACCATTCACCGTTGGAGGTGGTTACAAGATTGTTGAGCATAAAATCAGATTTTAACATGTTTCAAGAATGCTACAACCGAATCCTGGAGTTAATTATAGATATATTGTCGGAGGGTGGCAAGTTACCTAAAGACTTCTACCGATCTAAGAGAATGGTGAGATCGCTCTGGATGGGGTATGAAAAAATTGATGCATGTCGCAACGGATGCATGTTGTACTATAAGGACGACAAGGATGAAGACGCCTGCAGATTTTGTGGTACCGATCGCTTCAAGGCAACTAGTACAACAAGGACTTCTGGTGCACGCAAGCCAACAGATTCGATGCACTATTTGCCTTTGACGCCGCGGTTGCAGAGGCTGTTTATGGCAAAGAAGACAGCTGATAATATGAGTTGGCACAAGCGGGAACAAATAGATGGAGTACTGGATCATCCATCCGACGGGGAAGCATGGAAGCACTTTGATCGAGTGTATCCCAATTTTGCTTCGGAGCCGCGTAATGTCAGATTGGGGCTTTCCTCCAAATGTTTTACCCCATTTGGACTTTCGGGCTCACAATATTCTTGTTGGCCAGTGATTGTTACTCCGTACAACTTGCCGCCTTGGATGTGTATGAAGACTCCTTACATGTTCCTAACTGTTATTATTCCAGGTCCGAAGAACCCGAAGAGGAACATCGATGTGTACTTACAGCCCTTGGTAGATGAGCTGAATCAGTTGTGGGAAGTAGGTGCAACCACATATGATGTTTCTAGAAAGCAGAACTTTCAGATGAGGGTCGCACTAATGTGGACCATCAATGATTTCCCGGCCTATGGAATGTTATCGGGTTGGAGCACCCATGGTCGTCTCGCATGTTCGTATTGCATGGATCGCACTAAGGCTTTCCGTTTGAAATACGGAGGAAAATCGTGCTTCTTTGATTGTCATCGACAGTTCCTGCCAAAGGATCATCCGTACCGGAGGAACAGGAATGCTTTTCGTGCTGGCGTGGTAGAGAAGTCTAGTCCACCGCCACGGTGGTCTGGGGACACGATATGGAAAGAAGTTAAAGAGTTGTCAAGTGCTATTGAAGAGCCTACAGCGGGGTACAAGTGTGATGGATTTGGCCGCGCTCACAACTGGACGAAGAGGAGTATATTCTGGGACCTACCATATTGGAGTGACCATCTGCTCAGACATAACCTGGATGTCATGCATATCGAGAAGAATGTATTTGACAATATAATAAATACTGTGATGGACGTAAAGGGGAAGACGAAAGACAATTCCAAGGCCAGGTTGGACTTAGAAGAAATATGCAGACGTACAGAGTTGCATTTGATAAAAGAAGGCAGTGGGAAGTATAAGCAGCCCAGGGCCATTTTCTCACTGGACAAGGAGGACAAAGGTAAACTTTGTAGGTGGATCCAGGGACTAAAATTTTCAGAGGGTACGTATCAAATTTGAGAAGATGTGTTGACCCGAAAGAGAACAAACTACAGGGTATGAAGAGCCACGACTGTCACGTTTTTATGGAGAGGTTAATCCCGATTGCATTTCGGGACTTCTTATCTCATGTCGTTTGGGATCCACTGACAGAGCTTAGCATATTCTTCAGAGATCTTTGTTCTACTAAGTTGCTCGTCGATCGGCTTGAAAAGCAGAAGAAGGACATTGCAGTAACATTGTGTAAGCTTGAGAGGGTGTTCCCTCCTGGATTTTTCGACTCTATGGATCATTTGCCAATTCATCTTTCATATGAGGCACGTGTTGGTGGGCCCGTCGGTTATCGGTGGATGTACCCGTTCGAGCGCCATCTAAACCACCTGAAGAGGAAGGTGAAAAATAAGGCATGGGTCGAGGGTTCTATTTGTGAAGCCTATGTCCTTGAGGAGATTACAAACTTCTGTTCAATGTATTTCAAGCCTCATATTGCTACAAATAGAACAAGAGCTCCGAGGAACGACGATGGAGATATAGAATATAGTGATGCATTATTGAAAGTCTTCAATGCTCTTGGAAGGCCTTCAGAAAAACTGAAAAAGAGATATTTGAATGATGAGGAACTAAAGGCGGCCCAATTATATATATTACTCAACTGCGAGGAGGATGAAGTGGAAAAGCTAGAGTGGTAAGTGAAAATCTTCAACATTCAAGTCATCTATTTGTTGATTCCGTTATTATAATTTAACGAGTATATCCCGATATTTATTGGTTTTCAGCAAATTTAATGATGAGGTGAGGTCAAGTAGACCATACATTGCAGATGAAGAAGTAGAAGAAGAAATGAGACTTTATTTCCCGTCTTGGTTGACTGCATATGTACGTAAGAAGCTAGTTAGAATCTTCCTCCATTCACAACTGCACAAGAAATAACTTAACATTAAACTTAATTTTGTATCTTTTCGTGTTTAGGTCGATCGTCCGGACGTTATTCTTCAGAATGAATCTATTAGAACTCTTGCCAAGGGACCAATTTATGCCGTCAAAGTATGGCCAAGTTATTGCGTGAATGGGTTTAAGTTCAAGTCAACAAATGCTGTCATCAGAGATAGCTTCCTGGATCTTGATTCCACAAAAAACAGTTGCTTGTGTATCAAATCTATAAACTACAAAGATGTCACTCCAGGTAATAATTTCTATGGCGTCTTACGTGAGATCGTGGAATTGACGTACAACTATGGCATAGAGCCTGCCAAGATCGTGTTGTTCAAAGTTGATTGGTTCGATCCCATACAAGATCAAGGATGGAAAATTGACAAACATGGTCTTGTAGATATGAACTACCGTCGTCGATACCAAGGATACGAACCATTTATCCTAGCAAGTCAAGCTCAACTCGTATATTTTACAACATATCCTAGACGGGGAACAACGAGGTACGACTGGTGGGCAGTATGCAAGACTAAAGCCAGAAATACCTACGACGTCGACGAAGTGGCTTATCAGGAGGACGAGCTGCCTCTTGTACCTAATACAGTTGATGTCGACTCAGCAGAAGTTTCCCATTCAATATCTACTTATATAGAAGAGGTACAAGTATCAGAAGGGGAAGACGAAGGAGATGCTAGTAACGATAAGGAGGAAGAGGAAGAGGATGAGGAGGAGGAGGCAAACGAAGAAGATGAATTTTCAGAGGATGATTGAGAAACTGTGATTTTGATGTATTCATACTTCTGTAATCTTAAATTATGAACTATGATCACTTTTGAAAACTTAAATTATGAATTCTAATGTATGCAGATATTTCTAAACTGTCATTGTATTTATTTATAATTTCAATCATAAACTGTGATTTCGATGTATTCATATTTCTGTAGTCTTAAATTACGAACTCCAATGTTATTATCAGCATGGCAGGACGACGCGGAGGCACCTCAGGACGACGCGGAGATAGGCCAGCACGATCCGTGTCCTTAGGTGGGCAGAGAGCTCCGTTACAGGAGGATGGCTCTGGACCATCCTCTGACCCGAGCACTCCATTGTACCATACGGTCTCAGGTCCGGGTGGCAGTGTACCTGCGACGAGCAGTTCCAGGCTTGCTGAACATACTACTTCCCCTAGCCTTCCTAGCGCTGACAGCAGCATGGCGGGTGGGGAGCAGGTGGAGGAGGTAGTCCCTACTCCCGCCCGTCCCGCCCGGGCGGATCCATACCAGAGCGACCCTACATGCGTACCTCAGGACGAGACGAGGATGGAGATTTGGGCCGACGGTCCTACGAAGTAAGTTAAATCAATATTTTATGCATGTCTGTATATCTATATATATTCATTAATACGTCGGTTATCGTTGTATACAGATATCGTCCCTCGTCGATACAGAGAGCGTTGGACACCTTTCTAAGCTCCAACTATGGGGGTCCGTGGATCAAATACTCGGATGCCTCGGAAGAGAGGAAGGCATTCTGGTTTGCCCACTTCAAGGTAACTAAAGATAGTTAATTTAGTATGATTAATATAATTTTAAGTATTTTTTAGAACTTATTATTTTAATTTGTAATTCTTGTAGAGGACTTATTTTTATCCACCACACCGTGCCGAGCAGATTGAGAGGCAGTTTTCTGCCGTCGCCACCAAGTTTATCCGTGATGCTATTGATGATCAGAAAAAACATCACCGCTCCGGAAAGCCGATTGCTGGTTGGATCACACCTGACCAGTGGACCACGATGAGGGCTCAATTTGAGGAGCCCGAGTACAAAGAGCGGTCGGAGAAGGCGAAGGCGGCTAGGACGATGGCCGGAAAGTGGTGTGGTGGATCGATTCCTATGACGGAGCATTTTCGTCGTCTGGTATGTAATTTATTGTCAAATATAAGAATTTATTGATAGTAGGAGTATATAATTTTCTATTTTACTAAAGAATAAAATATAATAAACACGCAGGTGAAGAGGGGTGAGGACGCAAACATGGTGACCGTCTTCCTGGCCACCCATCGGAAGGACGGGAAGCTCATCGATGACCGGGCTACTCAAAGCTATGTAAGTACTAATTTAGATTTCGTTAATTTTTAACACAACTTGAAGAATATACAGATAACCATATACTTAATAATAATTAAATATTTTAGACGTTTATTAGGCTAATTTAGGTAAGTACTGATGTATAGAGATACACAATGATTTCTAGGAAGAGTATGTTAGGCTACGTGATGAGCGTGCGAGTGCTAGTGCACAGGCAGAGGGAGGGGTTGGTACATCGCAACCCTCTCCGCCTCAGTCGAAGGACGAGCTCTGGAAGACCGCTGTTGGTAGTCTTCAGAGGGGTACGTACTACGGTACAGGATCCTACGGCGTATTTGTTACGACGCAGGCATCCAGGGTCCCTCTTCCAGTGCGCATTCACAGCTGTCACAGGCCGAGTCATCCCGAGTCGAGGAGACCATTGTCCGCCAAATTGCTGAGCTGCGCGACGATATGCTGAGGAGGATTGCTGAGCAGCAAGGGCCTCAGGCGTAAGAGGACACTGCGTCGGTCACCGCACGCTTTGACGAGCTCGAGCGCACCGTACAGCAAGTACAGGAGACACAGGAGTCCATTCACGACACCGTTACCAGGATAGCGAGTTGCATGGAGCAATACAGCGTCAGACTCCGAGCCCTAGAGGAGACGCGGACGCACCCATCTCCAGCGGTTACACTGCCTCCTTCTCCAGCGGTTGCATTGCCTCCTCCTTCATCGTTGTCGGTGGTTCTTACACCGGAGCAGTATGCTTACCTTCTTTCCAGGAGCGGTGATAGGAGCGGTGATGCTCCTCCTGATCAGTCGTAGTCGACATATATATTGTTGTGTGATGGCCCATTGTTGGGTCTTTTATGTGGTTTTACATACTTTATTCTTATGTGGACACATTATGTTTGACATAGTTACAAATTTTCATAAATCTGTGTTGATTATGGACACATTGTGTTTCAAACGTGTTCGTGATTGTGTGTATGTGTTGTTTGATACTGTGTTCGTGATACACAGTCGTTGTTGTAACAAATGGTGCTGCAAATTCTACAAATTCTGCAAATGCTACAATTGCTGTAATTATTTTTTAATTTTTTTAATATTAGCGACGTTCAGCGACTGTCAGCGACGTCCAGCGACGATATAAACGTCGCTAAGTACATCGCTAACATTAATGAGCACCGTCGCTAATCGTCACTAAACGTCGCTACACGGACGTCGCTAAAAGTCGCTATATGTCGGTAATATAGTGACGTTAAAAAGTCGCAGAACGTCGCCATTTGGCTCTAAAGCCAGGTCAGCATCGATGCATGTCAAGTCGTTCAACGTCGCTAGATTACGTCGGTAAATTATGACATTTTATGTCGCTGGCAGTCGCTAAATTAGCGACGTGGGAATGTCGCTAAAGATCGTCGCAATAGCGACGTTTGGCGACGTTTTCTTGTTTAGCGACTAGGTTAATCGCGACTACTTGAAAACGTCGCTAAATACGTCGCTAATAGAAATTAGCGATGTATTTGCCCTTTTTAGCGACGTCTTGACGCGTCGCTGAATTGACAGATTTTAGTAGTGACCGAGATCCCTAAGTGGTAGGGATGCTATTTGGGTAATAGTAGATCGGCTTACGAAGGTGGCACATTTTCTTCCTTTTAGAGTAGGTCAATCTACGGAAAAGTTGGCAGAGTTGTATATGCAACAGATAGTCAGGCAGCATGGAGTCCTTGTCAGTATTGTGTCAGATAGAGATACCCATTTTATATCACATTTCTGGAAAAGTTTACATCATAGCTTGGGTACCAAGTTAAAATTTAGCACGGCTTACCATCCACAGACGGACGGACAATCAGAAAGAACAATTCAGACTTTAGAGGATATATTGCGAGCTTGCACCCTAGATTTTGGAGGATCTTGGGAGAGCCACCTGCACTTGGTCGAGTTCTCATATAACAACAGTTATCAAGCCAGTATCTAGATGGCGCCATTTGAAGCACTATATGGTAAGAAGTGTAGGTCGCCACTAGCATGGGACGATATCGGGAAGAGAAAGATGTTAGGCCCGGAGATGATTATTCAGACAGTGGAAGTGGTCAAAGAAATTAGAGAGCGACTTCGAGTTGCGCAAGATCGACATCGTCATTGGACAGACCAGCAACGTAGGCCGTTAGAATTTTCTATTGGGGACCACGTATTCTTGCGGATCTCACCTACCCGTGGGGTCATTAGATTTGGCATTCGCAAGAAGTTGAGTCCCCGATACGTAGGCCCGTTTGTTATCCTTGAGAGGATAGGCGATGTTGCTTATCGTTTATCCCTTCCACCTTCGTTACGAGAGGTGCATGACGTGTTTCATGTATCTCAGTTGCGAAGGTATGTATCAGACCCAAGCCATGTCCCTGATCATTCTGAGCTGGTTGTTGGTACCAACCTGTCTTACGAGGAACAGTCTGTGTCTATTTTGGACCGAAGAGAGAAGATACTCAAGAACCGAACAATTAGCCTTGTCCGGGTTGCTTGGGGTCATCACTCTTTAGGGGAGTCAACGTGGGAACGTGAGGATGATATTCGATCACGGTATCCGTACCTGTTTGACTCACACGGTATATCTCTTTCTGTATACCTTGATTGTCTTAACTCCTCATGCTTGTTACCTTATGAGTAGAATTGCTTGGTGTCGTAAAATGTTCAACATGGATATGTTACTTATTGTTAACATTGTAGAATGATTGCTTACTCAAATTGCTTATACTTAGATTAGTTTAGCTCCGATGTTTCTATCATGCTTGGATCTGAAATTCCGAAGACAGAATTTTTCTAAGGAGGGTAAAGATGTCACTTCACGTTTCCAGAATGTGTATTCTAAATACATGTACTGCTGGAATGTATTCATTTAATATTTATCATGTACTGTTCTGTATTTAAATTCCTTCAATTTTTTGCTAATTATTTTTCTGTATTTTATTTCTGCATTTTACTTTATGCTTTTATACTCTGCTTTAGCTTTATTTTGGGTTAGGCTTGAATTGGTTTAATTATGTTGGTTCAACATGAACCCAAACCCCCATCTACTACCACCCCATTTAAAGCCCCAAACCCTTTCTCTCTCTTCATTACTTCTTCTCATTACTCTTCTTCTTCCTCATAACTCTCCCACCAACCTAGAAGATATAGGCAAGTGCCAACTTGCTTCTTGATGGATCTCCATTTTGTTGTTCTATTGTCTTCCTCTCAACATTCTAAGATACTTTAGTGCTTGGTATTTTCAATTTCTATGGCTAAATTCTTCTAGATCTAAGTTTATAGTAATTTTGAATTTCTTGGGTTTTGATCTATTTAACATTGTTATTTCCAAGTTTTGATGGTTCCATGTTATAGAGAATTTCGTTCTACCCTACTTTGACCTATGGAAGTCCAAATTTGGACTTACGGTGAAGGTTTTATGGAGCTTGGAAGCCAAGGGTTCCATGACCATCCTTCTCAGATTTTCTGAGAAGATGGGTCCCCACTTTCTCAGACGCATGAAACTTTATTTCCCAACCGCATGAGATTTTTATTTCTCAGCCGCATGAAACTTTATTTTCCAACCGCATGAGATTTTTATTCCTCAGCCGCATGAAACTTTATTTTCCAACCGCATGAGATTTTTATTCCTTAGCCGCATGAAACTTTATTTCCCAACCGCATGAGATTTTTATTCCTCAGCCGCATGAAACTTTATTTTCCAACCGCATGAGATTTTTATTCCTCAGCCGCATGAAACTTTATTTTCCAACCGCATGAGATTTTTATTTCTCAGCCGCATTAAACTTTATTTCCCAACCGCATAAGATTTTTATTTCTCAGCCGCATGAAACTTTATTTCCCAACCGCATGAGATTTTTATTCCTCAGTCGCATGCAATTTTATTTCCTAACCGCATGAGATTTTTATTTCTCAGCCGCATGAAACTTTATTTTCCAACCGCATGAGATTTTTATTTCTCAGCCGTATGAAACTTTATTTCCCAACCGCATGAGATTTTTATTTCTCAGCCGCATGAAACTTTATTTTCCAACCGCATGAGATTTTTATTCCTCAGCCGCATGAAATTTTATTTCCCAACCGCATGAGATTTTTATTTCTCAGCCACATGAAACTTTATTTCCCAACCGCATGAGATTTTTATTTCTCAGCCGCATGAAATTTTATTTTCCAACCGCATGAGATTTTTATTTCTCAGCCGCATGAAACTTTATTTCCCAACCGCATGAGATTTTTATTTCTCAGCCGCATAAAATTTTATTTCCCAATCGCATGAGATTTTTATTTCTCAGCCGCATGAAACTTTATTTTCCAACCGCAAGAGATTTTTATTTCTCAGCCGCATAAAATTTTATTTCCCAACCGCATGAGATCTTTATTTCTCAGCCGCATAAAATCTTTATTTCCCGAATTTGGCATTAATTAACATTGATTGTTATCTTGATTAATAATTGATCATGCGTTCCTAGATGGAACTAAGAGACTGGCTAGTCGTCTTATTGAATTAAATGGAATAAGATACGTTCATATTAACTATGAACCATTGCAATCGATTGGCCAATCTCGAATATTGGCGTATAGATACATGCAGGCTATAATTTATTTATTTTTATGAAAGCAGCATATGTACTTTATGGTCAAGGCATGATTATTCCATGATTAGTTTTAATTGTTGCATTATGTTATGTAAGATCTACAACTTAACCGTACGGGTATCGTTGTAGAGTTGGGCATATCGTACTTGTACGGAAGTACTCATCCTGAAATGACCATGATCCACGGCATGGGATTTCACTTAACATAGAGGCTAGTAAGTTAAATAAAATAATGATTGCATGGAGAGAATAGATTCCCGAGTTCTTACATGGCAGCCCTCTTTGGGACTATTAGCGCCCAACAGGCCGGCTGGTTCCCACAGATACTGCAAATCTACCACACGGGCAGGGAACGGTATCTGCTTATATTATTGTATATTGTATATTGATGACGGGCGTCCCGCTGGGACTCGTCTAATTCATATTGGCGCAATTGATTGATTGGATAGACTAGCCTTGCTTGCCCATAGTAAGAACTGAGAAATCCTTATTGCATAATTCCAGGATAACTTGTGACTCACAATAGTAAACCGTACGAGTTGGATGGCCGTTTAAGTTGATTTGTTTGTTTACTGTACCTACTCTGTTACCTAACTGAGATGATCAGAGCATCAGGACATGACGGGCCAACTTCTGTCCTTGTTTGGTTGGGAGGTTGGTTCGAAGTGTCGTGATGTTACGTGAATCCCAGTAGCAAACAGAGATCTATTATTATATTCTCTTATTTACTGGTTTAATGCCTCATATCATGCTTCCTCGCGGTACTTGCTATTAGAGGTCTAACCTCTCTGGTTTTGCATGGCCAGATTTAGAGCCGGTTTCCGAGGACTCAGCTTACCTCTACCTCCAAGATGGTCAATACTAGAGGAATGATCGCAGGAGGACTCGAGTGGGTACTTCCCCGTTCGTTTTGTTAATAACTTTACATTTTGTCGCTTGGCACCGACATGTTAGTCGGATAGTCTTGCACTTAGTTTTATATAATTGTAATTAAGTCAGACTGCAGCTGATAACAATTGTGTATATGTTGCTATATCATCTGGCTATGTTTTGTAAAGCCAGATCTCAAGAACATTTTGACTAAGCGTTTGGGACGCATTATTGCTTTATTTTAAATGTTCTCTGTTATTGCTTCTTGTTTGAATGATTGAGACGATAGATGTGAAGTGACCATAGCGAGACTTTTATGTAGTATGCACCCCCTTGTCTTTTAGACAACATTGATCGTATTATACGGTATTCATCTACCCGTAATACGTAGCTGGCTGAGTCATTCCCCCGCTCTCCAGTATTCTGGTTCTGGAGCGTGACAAATATCATAATTAAATAAATTAAAATACAAAATTTCAAAATTATCCTCATTTTAGAAACTGGGTGTTACAAGTCTACCCACCTTAGAAAAAATTTTGTCCTCGAAATTAAAATGGTAGTAGTCTTCTAGGTCAAACACCCCACAATCAAAGTCTCAAATATACCGTCAGATAATCATATACGTCTGTCCAAAATCATGATACTCAGAATCTTCGTCATGCTAGTGAGCAAGGCTACGATAATCATAGAGTCCTCGACTAAGGTACATACCTCTAGAATTATGGTATTTAAAATTTTTGTATTGCCGCATGCTTGGCAGCAAAAATCTTAAATTCCCACACCCGAGAAATACATCCAAAATCTGACTATGTGTCCTTACTATGCCAGCTATCATGACTACAGAAGACTCTAGATTCCATAACTTAGGCGACCTAGCCCATACGACTTATCTCGAAAGAAAACCAAATCGAAAAGAATGCCAGATCAAAACTTATCAACAAATAAGGAAGCAGATAAGAACATATGGAATTGAATTTCAAGATAGATATAATGAGGCAAGGTGGGAATGGAATCGAAAAGAACAGAACCTGCAAGCACCTCTCCCACTGCCTGAGCATCTTCGACTGTCATGGCGTAAGCTCGTCCCTGTTGGCCTCCTCCAGCCTGATGCTGATACTGCATAAATCTCTGCTGCTGCGTCGGTAACGGTCCCCGCTGCTGACCTACCGGAGCCTTGGCTCCTCCTCCTGGTGCTGTGCCTATGTACTGGGAACACTCCCTCAGCTGGTGGTCCGCTGCTCCACATAGTAGGCACCTGCCCAGCCTCTTCCTGCACTCACCCCATCCATGCCCCAACTTCTTGCAGTAGGGGCAACTGACTGCCTGCTGTCTGGGTGCCTGATGCTGTCTGGGCTGCTGCTGTCCCTACTGATGGCCGTGACCCTGGAACTGCTGCTGAAACTGATGCTTAACGTGCGGCCTCTTGGCCGGTCCTTCGCTACTGCTGCCTCCATGGGAGTTTCGTCCCCTCTTGAGCCTAAGCTCAAGATCATCCTCTGCAGCTAAAGCATCCACCAGGATCTCTTCATAGGTAGCGCTGCGGGCGTTCTTGGTGTAGGACTTGACCTCCTTTACCAAGCCCTTCCGGAACCTTCAGGTCTTCGACGTCTCTGATAAGTCCTCCATAAATCTGCTCAGGCGGCAGAACTCTCCTGCGTACTCCTCCACGGACTGGCTCCCCTACACTAGGGCCTCGAACTGGGTCTCGAGGGCTCCCAGCGCCGCGTCTGGAAAGAACTTCTCCTTGAACAGCTTCTTGAATGCTGTCCAAGTCTGTCCTGCTGTACCGACCCTCGGGTCGGTCTGGGACCATGTACGGGCCAGATCCTGTATCATGCTGGCCGCTGCCTCTATCTGGAGCCTCGTCGGGATCTCAGCCAACCTGAAAATCTCCTTCATAAGCTCGATCCACTCATCGGCAAACAAGATCCCCTCTGTCCCTCAGAAGTCTCTCGGGTGCATCTTCTGGAAATCTTGGATGCCCTTCTCCCGTGGCTGGTACGGCTGTGGGGCTGCCGCTGGCTGAGCTACGACTCTCTCTACCGCAGTCATTGCCAGCTCAATGCCTCGTGTGAGCTCTGCTGTGTGCCTCTGCTGCTGGGTCTGCTGACCCTCCATGTACTGCCGAAAGAAGGCTAACAGCTGAACGGCGTCAACTGTCCCTGCAGGTGGCTGCTGCTGCTGAAGAAGTACATCCGGAATCATCGGACTCGGCTCATGCCTCACAGGTGGAGGGGCTCCTCCGAAAGCTACCGAAATGCCTACCCCAGCTGGCATGACTGGGGCTACGGTACCAGGGGCTGGCTGCTGAGTATGAGAGGTGGCAGACCTCTCATCGGCGTCCCCCTGGCCCTGGCGATGCGATCGCGTTTCAACCATCCTGGAGACATAGATCAAAAAAAACAATTGCTGAGAATGAGTCGAAATATCAATGAAGGACAGTTATATTCAAGGAAGACAATAAGCAGCAAAATGTAGATATACGGAATCTGAATAAGAGTTTTTTCCTATTTGTGATTGAGTACCCTCAAAAATATTCTAATCCTACTGCAGGCTGTAGTGATACTCTAGTTCGAATACCACTACATAAACTCGACCTACATGGGCCACCACTAAAAACGTGTCATGACCCGCACCCACTGTGAGGGTACAAGAACGTAACAACGCCCAGCCTACGCCGCAGTGTCGGCGGTAGAACACTGTCCTAGGTCAATCATCTAACAATATAAAGGTACCTGTACAGTATATACACTCCGAATGGAGGTGACATAACAGAACAGTCTCAATCACATCTAAGGCAGATACAGAATAGTAAAGGTAGATAGAGAGATCAAAAGCACGATGTAATACAATTAAGACGAAGAAAATCTAAATGTCTAGATAACAACTCAAGAACATCCAGCTCAATACAAGTCTCTAATATAACAACATCTCAGAAGAACAACTGAAAATCAAATAACAAAGCTGAAAGAAAACTAAAGCCTAGCTATCTAGCCTAGACTATGGGAGTAGCATCCTGTACTGCAGCTAGGTCCTCCAGAGGAACCAGGTCACAGGTTTCGTCTAATCCTGCTCTGTAATAGGTGGTACATAGGGCCTCCTCCTCATCCTCTGTAATATTTTCAACAGGTCCAGTCAGGACAGGAGCGAGTACAGTACATCTCAACAGATCATAGCAGGTTAGAAAATATAATCATGCAGTAAAGTAAGATACATGAACTGAAGAAATACGGTATGTAAACAGAGAGAGAACTGTAATAGAAATATCTACTATACATAGAGAGCTAATAGTGACTAGTGAGTCAGAGTAAAATATAAACATGTAAATGGCATAGGAGATTCATGACTACAGCTAAGAGAGTGATTCATGACTACAGCTACTTGGATAATATTCACATGTCTATTTCTACTCCCCCATCCCCAATCAATACACAAGGATCTGTTCAAGTTATGTTAAGATTCGTGAAACTTCACATGGCTCATAAAATGAGTGATACGTGAAGGAGATTCATGATGGCTCTGTGAACATGAGAGTACATGTGTCACAAGCGATTCGTGAATCAGAGGAAACATAGAGATACGTGATGATTCGTGAAACGCACAAAACATGCAGTATCCGATGCTCCCGAGGGGGATAACATCTCATGAAAAGATCCATATAGTACCAATCCGTGTGACCAACGTGATAGTATCAAGTAAAGTAATTTAAAGCAGGAAAATAATTCTAAACAGGATATGAAATGATCAGAAAATATACTCGCCTGGTATTCTGAATGTCCGAAGAGAATATACTGTCCGAAGAGTGGTGTCTGTCTCCTATAGAACAGTACAAGTCACAACAAGTCTAAAATAAGAAAATAGACTGCTACAATGCATCTACATGAAGTTTGGGGTCAATCTAGGCTAAAGTCAACCTTTGGTCAACTCTAGTCAACCCTAACAGTCAAACTAGGTCAGTTCTAGTCTAAATAAGTCAAACTAGGTCAAACGAGGTTAAACTAGGTCTAACAAGTCTAAATAGTCTATTCTAGGCCTAATCAAGACTAAACAAGTCTAACTAGTCTCTTACTAGGCAACAGACACATCATAGGCCATACACCTATGTAGAGTCATAACCATGTAGGTCATGAGCTAATACAACATAACCTATAGGCCAAAAACCATATATAGAATATATGTATATATATATATATTTATCACTATTCACATATATGAATATATATATATATATATATATATATATATATATATATATATATATATATATATATATATATATATATATACCTAAGAATAGGCCTAACACATAGCTATCACACATAGCATACATTCATTTCATTCATGCATAAATTTTATCTAACAGTTGCATACATACATGTATTCATATAGGCAGGCTCACAACACACACATAGGCATATATGGGTTAGAAAAATGGGGACTGTTACATGCTAGTATAGGCTGTGTTTTAGGACTGCTATATGCTGATTTTGGGGCAGGTTAAGGGCCTATTTTCACAGCCTATGGGCTGATATGAGACTGCTAAAGTGGCTGCCATTTGTGTACATGTGTGTGTGTGAAGCTATGTGTGTACAGGTGACAATAGATAGGGGGGTTGTGTGTTAGAGCATAGTAAAGAGTGTGTGTGATTGGAATTTGTATGTGTGTGTTGAGACATATAGGTTCAGGTGTGTGAAGGTGACAGTAGCTAGGGTGTTTCAGTTATGTGTGTGTGTGTCATTTAGATGTGTAGGCATGTGTGTGTTAATTGAGTGTACAGGGAAGCAATAGTGTGTACATCACACAAGGGTGTAATGGCTCAGTTCTCAGGTTTCTGGGGGAAGATTAAAACAGTGTAAAGATCAAGTCCCTAACCATTCTCAGGTTAAACCAATCTCTGTTTTGAATCAAACTTCAGTTTTAGAAACAGGATTCAAATGACAGTTATTAGGAGATCAATGTGTGTGAGAGTGTTTGATGTGAGGGGGGGGAAACTGGAACTGTTTAACAGTTCAGTTTTCTGAACATGGACAGGAAATCCCCAATCCATATGCCAAAAACCCGATTCAGTGATTCCCCTTATCCCAATACAACACAACTACACATTTACATATCAATACACATGTAGGTGAACTAATTACTACAATTAAAAGCATCTAATCAGTTAATAAAACAAATTAAAATTAGAAAAAATCAATTTTCAGTTTTCTAATATTAGCCTATGGTATCAAACATGAAAACTTTATTTGAACCCAATGCATTAACACAATCAAAACTAACCTATCAATCCCCTGTCAGCTAACAATTTGTGTGGGTAACTAATCTAACAGTTTAACATCACTAAAACAGGGAAGAAATGAAAATCAAAATTCAGAAATCAACATGACCCTATCAGCCGTATCAGTGTATCAGTATAATAACAGTGCACACAGAAATTTAGGAATTTGAGATCATTTAGCCATCTAATTCACAAACTAAAGGTTGGTAATTAAAGTCACACATGTGAGGGTACTAGTTAGGGTCTTCGTGTCCAAGAACTGGACACAAATCGTGTCCAAAATAACACACGAACACATCATCCGACAGTGCACATAAAATTGTCGTGCACGCGTGCACTCGTGTCTAGGACACGACATAACATGTGGGCGTGCACCTAGGTTCGCCTAGGGTAGGGCTAGGTCTGTGTCGGCCTGAAACGTGTCTACGTGACACACAGACACGACACGAACCCCGTGTCAGCAGCGTCTGTGCGTGTGCACAGCCGCCTGTGCACGACAGTGCGCGGCCAGTACGGGGGCGATTGCGCCACGCACACTCCACAAGGTGCTCCCAAATTTTGGGAGCACGGTGACAGTCGTTGCCCCTAGGATCACACCAAAAATTAGGACACAAATTGTCCTGTGTCGAGAGATATTCCCCCCGAGATGCAGGACACGACCTACGGGCCCGTGCTGCGTGTCCACGTACAAAAATCATGACACAACGGACACAAAACACCAGGACACCTTCCCAAAAATTGATACACACATCAAGATCTACAAATCCATGTAATTATATTTCAAAAATACAAAAATAAATTCCTATGTGGCATTTCTACAAACACCTATTCTATCAATACGATACGTGTCCGATACGGACACGAAATGGACACGAATTGTGCCCAAATTTTGGGGACAGCTAGGAAACCCTAAAACCTAACCTTATATGCAAAGAAATCAGGAAAAACTATGAGTTTAGATGATTTACCTATTGAGTATCAAAACTCAAAAAAAGCTTCAAAGAGGGGATTCCAAATGGCAACTCCAAATCTCCAAATGGCATGCAAACTGAGGTGCTCCTCCAAAATCAGTATATAAACATAAATTAGATCCTATTGCAAAAGACTAGGACTAAAAAGGAGCTAAAATAAATTAATTAGGAATTTCTAAGGTTGGGGATTTACCTCTTTCTAAACTTGAGATTTATTTCCAAGAGAGGCTAACCCTAAATGAAAGAGGCATTAAATAGGGGTGGGAAACCCGAGGTTGGCTGCCATGGGTGGGTTTAATTTGGTTTTGGGCCTAAGTCATGGGCCTATGGCTTAAACACTAGGCTTTAAATTGCTAAGTCATAAGTCATTGACTTAAGTCACTAGTCATGGACTAATTTCACTTAAGTAATCCTTCCTACCTTAAAAACTAATTCCTAATGACTAAGAGTAGGTTAACTAGAGTTAGACAAGGGTCACCAACTAGGGTTAGTTCTAGGTTAGTCTACAAAGTCTCAACTAGTCAAGACTAACATAACAGATAGCAATACTTAATTAATATTAAATTCACACAAATTCTCATAAATCATAATAAATTCAAATAAATCCTAGAATGGCCAAAATACCCTCTAGGCTAAAATGTACTAGTCAAACATCCTAATCACATGGCTAGGCTCTAAGGTTACACTAGTAAAACACCAAAATCATAAGTCATAATTTAAAATAGTTTTAAAATAATAAAAATCATCAAAAATCATATTATCATTTAAATATCATAATTAAATAAATTAAAATACAAAATTTCAAAATTACTCTCATTTTATAAACTGGGTGTTACATACATGTTCAGTAGAATGATGCATCTCGTGGGAAAACCAACTGCAAGGACAGCTCTCCCTTTCGGAGGATTTGTATGCTCGATGGCTAATAAACATTCTGTCCCAAGCTTAGCAGGGGATGTTTATATTAAAAACAAAGGCCCCATGAGAAAACTAACCTTCACTCGAATGTTTGGAAAACGGGCAGCAGCTGCAAGCAAACCATCAACATCTGGAAAACCATCAACTTATGGAATCAAAAACACTAAGGACAGTGTTGATGATCGATACAATTTTGTTGTTGCAAACTTTGAGAATGTCTTCAAAGAGATGAAGACTATATCCGACAACCAGAAATTGATTCTGGATAAGATTAACCAGATTGAGGTTGAATTTGCTGACCAAGAATAAGATTTTCCTTCCCTCGTGAAGAAGGTAAATGGGGCTAGCCCAAACTCTTATGTAAAAATACACACTGTGCACATTGACACTTTAATGCTAGCCATCACTTTGATACTTCTATTTATATTTCTGGATGTCATTTCTACATATACAGTGAGTCCATACTGACTATAATTTTTCTTAATCCGTCCCTCATGGTGTAGGTGAAGGATATTTTGAGAAATGGAGATGGCTATGAAGATTCATCTTTTGAGTTTTGAATGTCTCTTATTTCAATTTGGAAGTAATATTTGACTTGTAATATGGTTCTGAATATTTGTTGGTAATGGCGGTCAAACTAAATTTTGTGTTTGAGATATTTTAGGACTAAACTTTTCGCTTGTACTAAGTGCATAGTTCGTAATTTGTTTAGAAAATGTAATATGGTCTTGAATTTAGAATAGGTCTGATATTTATTTGGATTATTGTATTGTGAATTATGCAGGTTCTATGTTGAATTACTAACGTGGATTGGGCAGATTACTGTAACGTGAATTATGCAGTTTATTGGAATTTGAATAAAGTATACTTAATTTGATTATGATTTTTTGGTTGAAGCGTTTATTTGGTTGGCAGTTGGCCTTCATAGATGATATTGATATTTTGGTGTATTCCTTTGATTTGCAGATGCCCATCACAGATTTCATGAGTCCTGGGTGTATTCCTAGGGTTTATAGGTGGCCTCACCTGGGATCACTAAAACTTTATTTGATTGTAATGTGTTTTGCTTTCTGTAAAAAAATTATTACATCGATGCCATCAGTATGAATTCGATGCCAGTGCCTGTTCATCCCTCGTTATTGCTGAAGCAAAATTGTAATCCTGTCTGTTCATCCCTTGTTATTGCTGAAACATAATTGTAATCCTGCCTGTTCATCCTTTGTTATTGCCATCAGTACATCGATGCCATCAGTATGAAGTCGATGCCAGTGTAATACATAATGTAATGTAAGAAAAATTCTCTTTGATAGTAGGTTAATTATATTTAAACATTCGCAAGAAATTTTGTTCAGCCATACAGTGGAAGCCTGATAAAATGATATTCGGATTTTCTTGAAAATAATTTAATATTAAATGAATGTACTATGGTAAATGATATTAAAAATACTGTAAATATTTGCTGAAAAATATGAGATACTTGAACATTTCCAGTCCTAAATGTACCATACTTTGTTAAAAGCATAGAGAGTGTCCGTTCTCCGTTTTCAAAGAACGGAGAATGGCCATTCTCCATGTTAAAGGAACGGAGAATGGCCATTCTCCTTGAGAATGGCCGAGAATGGCCATTCTCCGTGTTAAAAGCAAAGAGAACGGCCATTCTTCGTCCATTCGTCGTGTTAAAAGCAAAGAGAATGGCCATTCTCCGTCCATTTGCCGTATTAAAAGCAAAAAGAATGGCCATTCTCCGTGTTAAAAGCAAAGAGAATGGCCATTCTCCGTCCAAAAAAATATTCTCATCGAAAATATTATCTTTAGAAAAGTTAAAAATAATCCGCCCGACCTCAGAAGCAGGTTTCCTCAGTTCACCACCACCACCATGACATATAGCTTTATTAACAAAATATTAAATTGTTAAATGAAAAATAAAATTTCTGACAATGACATGGACAATAAAATTAGAGCGGCGCCGCTGGTACTTCTCCTTGTTCGAGGAGGTCTCGACGACGTCCGACGCGAAGCGGACCGATTCTTCTCAGCGCAGCTGGTACTCATCGTTGTTCTAGGAGGGCTCGACGACGTTCGACACGATCCGAACCGATTCTTATTTCCTTCTTCATCTCCGTTTCTCTTTCCACCACAACCACCAACACCACCACCACGACGGCCTGTAACCAAAAAAAATTACAAAATATTAAATTGGATGGACGAAAGAGAGAGTAAATATGAGTTAATTTAGGGTGTTCATTGAAAAAATTAAAGTGAAGAATGACCTGCTAAAGCAAGTTACCAACAGGTCAAAAGTCTAAATCAGCATTAAATGATGTTTCTACACTATTATTCAATCCGAACCATTGGATCAACATCCAACGGTCCAAATTTCGGATGTATCGATACATCCATTTACACACACACGAGTAAATATATGTGATTTGCAAATCACATGTATTTACTCGTGTGTGTGTGTGTGTGTGTGTGTATATATATATATATATATATATATATATATATATATATATATATATATATATAATGGGGTGAAACATGTAAATTACACATCACCCCACTAACATAACTGCCCCTAATAATTACACAAGTTCAACTACAATAATTTTTTTTCCATCTCAAAATTAAATTGTACTTCAAATTATTTTATATTATTTTAAAATGGATTGTCATGAAAACAAATAAAAACAAAAGGCACATGCAACATATGCTACATGGCTTCTGATTATATATACAGTGGAAACTAAAAGAAAAACAAAGGAAGTGTTGTATTATATGGTACATAATTTAATATGCATGCCATACAAGAAAATAGATTTTGATTGTAATCTATACTATAATATAATAAGGAAAGTTGATGATTCACCATAAAAAATTTTGTTTCAATTTTTCTTTATCTATGTTTACTAATTTAAATTATTTAATAAATTTAACATGGAAAGTTAGATAATTACGTATAAAAAACAAATAAGGGAGACTGTTGTTTGCACTTCAACGAGTAGTAAAAGATTAAAAGACTTTTAACTTCTCTTCCCAAATAATACGAAATACGTACAATGCGCATGCATATATACTAGTACTATAAATAAGGAAGTTATATGTATAGTTAGGTAGTTATGTGTAGGAAAAAGTTAGATGTACAATGCACATAAATATTTTTATTCCAAAAAATGACCTTAACTGTGTTTACTAATTAAAATTGTTTATTGATTAAAATATATATTTAGGTAATTATGTGTAGGAAAAAATAATGGAGACTATTGTTTGTTATTTGTGTGTGTGTGTGTGTGTGTGTGTGTGTGTGTGTGTGTGTGTGTGTGTGTGTATATATATATATATATATATATATATATATATATATATATATATATATATATATATATATATATATGTGTGTGTGTGTTATATGTGAGCTCATTTCAGAACGTATTTTTTCATAAAGTAGCGCACTCCTTATTAGTGTAACGCATGTGTTTTTCTCGATTAACGGATGGGATAAATGCTTATATTGCTTTCTAATGTTATTGTTATGTTGATGCTATATTAAAAAATATGATCGTCTTTGCTTAAGACTGAGTCTCATTCTTTATAATTGTCTTTATCGTACAGTGTAAACGAAAATAATTGTGTACTCAACAGGAAGCGTCACAGCTATGGTTTTTCTCCTTTTTTCGGAAGAAGGGCTTCTGAATTCGCTGAGGAAACCCCCCTTCCTCTACATCAAGAGCGGAGCAGGCAGTTCGGTCGATAGGCAGGCAATCAGGTAAGTGAACATTCCGGTAGCAAGCCTTCCATTCGATCTCTTTCTTCTCCCTGATAGAGCTCCGCTATTCGCTAAGTTAGGTGAGTAGTCGAGAGTATTTCGTATATGACTTATTTAGCTTTCCTAAATATAGTACCTAATTCTTACTGCTTGTTCATTCCGGGTATGCGCAATCAGTACGATTGATTTCCTTCATTTATCCCTAGTATGCAAGGTACTTTCATTCGGATATTCGCTAAGGTGCAAAGGGACTGAAACCGATTGACAAAAGAAAGAAAAGCAGGAAGGAAAAGATCAAGAATCAATAGTCAAGGAACTCATAGAGAAATGCAGTTAACTTAGCCATCTTCCAGGTTAACTAAAATTAGCAGTTACTGGTTCTCTTAAAGAAAGGTATTGCTTTTTTTCTTTGTCTTACTAAGCTTTCATTAAAGTTAAGGACTCTTCTAAATTGAAATCGGAAATTGCTCTTGTGCATCCCAAAATTCCTCCTCGCCTGATGGTTGAAGCTCGGGATCCATTGTCTACCGTTTCAATAACAAGATCATGAAAGTTCCACGTGTGCAAACATTTTGGTTCATCCAGCGGAAATGTCTGGCAGCAGCATCTTAAGTATGCTACAAATAAGCATGAAAGGGCTATGCGCAATCAAGACATTCAATAGCAAGCGCCATCAACAAACATGGAAAAAGAGCAAGCCAAGACTTTCATAGGAAAGCTGGACTTGGTGGGTAAAACCTCCCTTGGGTATGAAGGTAAGCCAAAAATAAGGGCGGTCTACGATCAGGTATTGACTCCTTCCTTGCCGCTACTACCAGCACGAGGCCTATTGTCCACGAAGGCTGATCTCTTACTGGCTTTTGAAAGGCATATCTTGACTATTCGAAGACAATGGATCGGTTATCTTATATAAAAAATAAAATTAAAAAATTTAGTTTTAAATCTTTGGTACGATTCGTATTTTCGTGGAATAGATCATAAGAAAATTCATGTATCTAGGGAAGGTTCATTTTAGAAACGAATATTCCCTAGATACCGCTCTTTTCTTTCATGGACCAACAAATACGCCTCAAAAAGGACGGAATGGATGTTTCTCCAAAGAAAGGGATTCCCATAGTACCTGTGCTTACTGAATTCATGGAATTTCTTTCCGACCTTATTTATAGTCAACATTCAAACTGGATTAGATCAAGCAGAGAATCAGACTCCAATTATTGAAGAAACTCGATCACTCCCTTCCTTCATTCAACAGATAGATTTCAGACTGATTGAGTGATGCATGAAGGTCTTTCTAGTTCATTTTTCACACGGAGAGACTGGAAGATTTCGGTCATTTCCTAATTCAATTCTTGTTTAGGGAAGAATACCAGGTGAAAGGTCAGCGAGAAGGGGACATATCTTCACTCTTTCTCGGTAGGCCAGATAGCTATCGGTTCATAAATTCCTCCTTCTCTTTTCTAATCTAAGACTAGGCTAGAAGGGATCGATACAAGATCCGGCACAAGCGAAGCAAAAGCAAGAGTGACTGGCATTTTATCTTGATTACGCCCTATAAGAAAGAAAAGAAATATTAACGATGCAAGGAATATTAAAGAAAGCAACTACCTTAAAAAGGTGTTTATGTCCGGACTTCAAGACAATTCGTTTTTTTTGAGAGATTATATATATATATATATATATATATATATATATATATATATAGAGAGAGAGAGAGAGAGAGAGAGAGAGAGAGAGAGAATATATATATATATATATATATATATATATATATATATATATCTCTATCTCGGAAGCTTTGCTCTTAAGTATACATGCCGCATGTTCTTCGAAATACAGTCGTTAAATTACTTTTTTGACAGTTAGGATTAGATCAAAATCCAGCAAGAAGCTGAATAATTTAAGAAGTTATATAACTTTTTTGAAAGTTAAAACCATTTTTTTTTGGAGGGGTCCTTTTCTCCGGACTAGCAAAAAAAACTTCTAGGAAAAATTCTAACTGTGTCCATCCTCATTGGACCCTCCAGTGAACCCAATGTGCTGCACCCCCACAGACAGACAAGTAGAAACCAAATTCAATATTCTAAATATATTTTGTTCTAATAGCCAAGGAAATGAATCCTTAGGTCCATCTCCTCTCTCACTAGTACACCTGAACGCTGCACGCAAAATTGATGGGGGAATCACAAAAATGAAGACCTGCACAAGTGGTACAATGGTGGGAGATCCCACAGTGGATCCGAAGCGTCGACGTGCACAGAGTCTAAGCACTCCTGAACACCATTCATGGCATAGAGCGATGCCGAAATCTGCCTCTCCACTTTCATCCTGTCGAACTCCGTCGCTATAGTCCCCACGCTGCTTGCGCCCGCACCGCCGCTCTCCTCGAAGAAACTGCTGCTGCTGTCGAACAACGGAAGGATGTCGAAAGCCCACGAAGGGTCCGAAACCAGCTCGAGCCCTTCGTCGTTTCCGTTGCTGAAGTAGGGACGGTAGACCTCGTCGTCGTCGTCGAACAACGACGAGGCTTGCTTCTTTCCATCCCGATCCTCGGTACTCCTCGGCGAACTGGTAGTGCTCCCGGCGGTGCAGCTGCTGCTTTCGGTCGAGGAAGTGGAACTAGTAGTCGTAGCCGTCATCGTCGTCACAGTAGTGATGATGGTAGGATTTGCGGCGCCGGCGGCTAGCTTGCTGAGCCTCTTCTGGTTGAGCTGGTTGCGGATTCGCGACGCGAGCGGGGAGTCGGAGGAGTCCCGGGTGGTGAGGAAGTTGGTGCGGGTGTTGGAGCCGCGGAGGAGGCAGGCGGCCTCGTCGTAGGCCCTCGCCGCCTCCTCGGCCGTCTCGAATGTGCCTAGCCACATGCGGATCTTCTGCGTGGTGTCCTTGATCTCGGCCACCCACCGGCCCGAAGGCCTTTGTCGAACGCCGACAAACTTGCTGCTGTTGCCGCCGCCGCCGGTGCGGGGGGCTCGGCCTTTGAATTTGGTGGTTTTGGCTACGGGGAGGGGGGGTTGCTGCTGCTGTGGTGGTTGGAAGTGGAGTTCCATTTGGAAGTCTCGGAGGGAAGTGAGGAGTGAGAGGAGAGGGCTTTAGTGCATATTTATAGGCCCAATGAGTGGATGCGTTTGCTTTGGACATTGTGGGATCATCAGTAGTGACTGAGTTCCCCAGGAGCAAATTATCAATGGTCCTCATGTCGATTCCTATTTGACTTGTTTTCAAGAAAATTATCAATGGTTGGTGATGGGAAAATCTTGAGTGGGAGTTTACTGTTTAGTTTTAGGACACTGCTATTTTGCTCGTAGTTTGTGATTGCAAGTGCGATCGTCTGCTATGTAACGGTTTTCTATTGGTCCTTTTTGTCCGAATTTTAAGAATGTAGGGTCCGGTAATAGCATGAGGGATCAATGGTTGGATGGTATGTGAGCCAGCGGTCATGTTTCTAACTTTTACTGAACTGGCTTGTTACTGCTAACATTTTGCATCTGTTAGTTAGGTATAGGTTTATACTGTATGGATAGTTGCCAACCATTCAACCAACTCGTTCTCAATTTATTGTTCTACAAAAAGGGCTGGCTCAGAGGTAAGTCAGATAAGACTTCAAACTTAGACAACCTCATTCTGCTTAGGATAGCTCAACTTACAAGAGATCGGGGTCATAAGTGACACGGACACCCCATGACCAGCCCACAACAAAGATTAAGTGACAACCAAGATAAGCTCCGACTCGAATAACCCAGCCTCCCCGGACGGCCCTGCTATAGCAAGGAAGTGTTAGTAAGAGACGGGTACAAATGTTGCATTATCGATTAAAGGGTTTCAAATGCTGTCAGCCAGTAGGAACATGTAACTTTCCTGGTGGCTGTAACCTAACAAAATATCATTTTCTTCAAAGAGAGATGAAGATGTCTCAATCTTCAGTCGGAGTACCATTAGGCATACTACTACAAATTACTGTTGTCCTGAGTAGGTCCTCTATGTGGGCCCTTTTGCTTGGTCTTGTGCCTGTATATATGTGGTCTCTTGCCCAGTCAAGATGACAACAGGAACGTCCAGTCTCTGACGCACAGATTTTTGCCAAGTGGAGGAACGAGAGAGCATTTGACGCTATCAAACGACGAGTTAGATGCATCTATATTATCGAAAGAAGACGTGATCGATGCAAGTGGTAATCTCGGCCAACTAAGTGATTTACATTCGATAATGGTCCAGAGTAATTAAGTCACTAATACTTCCAACCAAAACGACATACATTTGGTTGGTTTGTCTTCAACTATAGCTCTAAGTGACCCACAAATTTTTTTTAATGATGGGCAACTGCGAGGAGCTCAGTCAGTGCATACTGAAGCAACTCGAGCAATCACTTTATACTTCTTTGAAGTCCTGCTTCTTTACGACTTAGAACACAAAGGTGACGACACAAACAAGACGTAGTCCTTGTCAGCAAGTGAACGAGCATTGTAAGAACCACCGTTAAGCTCAAGTCTATTTTTGATTTTAACAAGATGACCCACACCACAAAAATACTGGCAATTAGCGTCGGATATATGCCGCTATATTTCTATTTTCGTCACTATCAAATAGCGACGGAAAAGGTTCATCCCTATGTCCGTCGCTAGCAACTTCTTAGCAACGAATTTAGCAACATAATATAGCAACGGATTAGCGGCTGTCACAAGCTCATCGACGATAAAGCGACAGAACACGACATTTTTATACATTTTGTTTCATTTCTTGGTATCATATAGTAGGTTAGCGACGGAAATAATTTACAATTCCGTCGCTACTGTTATTTAGCGACGGATTAGCAACTTTTTGATAAATTTTTTTAACTTTTTTTATAATTTCATTGCTGCTATTAGTCGTTATTTACAGTATTTTTGTAGTGTTATAAACCAGCAAAATCAAAGCATGATCTCACGGTGCTAAGCATCGACGAGCCGGTCAATAGGAATCCCCATGGAGTACTACCCCTTGTTTATTTGTGTGTGATGCCGCTCTTGGCAACGTCAGATGGCCCTATGATTATTGTCTCTTCCCTTAACAAGTAGGAACAATCTGAGTGGAGTCACTATACACAGTCATCATGGGTTGTTAAGTTTAGTCTATGGTTATGGATAGATGATGGGAAGAGAGGTCTCTTTCAGTATGCGGATGCTGTGTTAGCTTCCAGTTGTGGATAGCACAAACAAAATATAAAGATGCCTTGAGCTATTTTCTACAGTATAGATATGTTGCTCAAAAAGTTGCATCTTGTCGGGCTGTGAGGGAATCTGCAACAGCCATCTGGCTGAAATTCCTATTTAATGGTGTGGAAGGCTTTGGGTAATGGCATGGTAGGTGTTGGTACTAATATGTGGTCAAATGATCAGGAGACATCAGTGACATGAAATTCAAATGGTCCTTTTCATGTGACAATTGACAAACCAAACTGTAATACCCTACCCATAGCTACCGAATTCGAGTGGCTCTTAGGTTACCAAGAAAAGATCTAAGATTCTGACGGATGACGAAAGATCAATAGATCGAGCACAGATGTATTATTTCTTCTTTATTTGGTGAGGTTGGAAGGCAACATATCCAACATGTATGCAATGCAGCGTGAATAAAGTCCCGTACGTATCGTCTATATTATATATATATATAATATAGTCTATATATATATATATATATATAGATATATATATCGTCGATGCATACATATATATATATATATATTAGATATATATATATTATATATATATATATATATATATTATATATATTATATATATATATATCGTCGATACATATATATATATATATATATAATATATATATATATATATATAAT
>JANAVB010044419.1:13384748-13628442 GCA_029216955.1 Iris pallida
TAGATCAAAATCCAGCAAGAAGCTGAATAATTTAAGAAGTTATATAACTTTTTGAAAGTTAGAAACCATTTTTTTTTGGAGGGTCCTTTTCTCCGGACTAGCAAAAAACTCTAGGAAAAATTCTAAGTGTGTCCATCTCATTGGACCCTCCAGTGAACCCAATGCTGCACCCCCACAGACAGACAAGTAGAAACCAAATTCAATATTTCTAAATATTTTGTTCTAATAGCCAAGGAAATGAATCCTTAGGTCCATCTCCTCTCTCACTAGTACACCTGAACGCCTGCACGCAAAATTGATGGGGGAATCACAAAAATGAAGACCTGCACAAGTGGTACAATGGTGGGAGATCCCCAGTGGATCCGAAGCGTCGACGTGCACAGAGTCTAAGCACTCCTGAACACCATTCATGGCATAGAGCGATGCCGAAATCTGCCTCTCCACTTTCATCCTGTCGAACTCCGTCGCTATAGTCCCCACGCTGCTTGCGCCCGCACCGCCGCTCTCCTCGAAGAAACTGCTGCTGCTGTCGAACACGGAAGGATGTCGAAAGCCCACGAAGGGTCCGAAACCAGCTCGAGCCCTTCGTCGTTTCCGTTGCTGAAGTAGGGACGGTAGACCTCGTCGTCGTCGTCGAACAACGACGAGGCTTGCTTCTTTCCATCCCGATCCTCGGTACTCCTCGGCGAACTGGTAGTGCTCCCGGCGGTGCAGCTGTGCTTTCGGTCGAGGAAGTGGAACTAGTAGTCGTAGCCGTCATCGTGTCACAGTAGTGATGATGGTAGGATTTGCGGCGCCGGCGGCTAGCTTGCTGAGCCTCTTCTGGTGAGCTGGTTGCGGATTCGCGACGCGAGCGGGGAGTCGGAGGAGTCCCGTGGTGGTGAGGAAGTTGGTGCGGGTGTTGGAGCCGCGGAGGAGGCAGGCGGCCTCGTCGTAGGCCCTTCGCCGCCTCCTCGGCCGTCTCGAATGTGCCTAGCCACATGCGGATCTTCTGCGTGGTGTCCTTGATCTCGGCCACCCACCGGCCCGAAGGCCTTTGTCGAACGCCGACAAACTGTGCTTGCCGCCGCCGCGGTGCGGGGGCTCGGCCTTTGAATTGGTGGTTTTGGCTACGGGGAGGGGGGTTGCTGCTGCTGTGGTGGTTGGAAGTGGAGTCCATTTGGAAGTCTCGGAGGGAAGTGAGGAGTGAGAGGAGGGGCTTAGTGCATATTTATAGGCCAATGAGGGATGCGTTTGCTTTGGGACATTGTGGGATCATCAGTAGTGACTGAGTTCCCCAGGGCAATTTCAATGTCCTCATGTCGATTCCTATTTGACTTGTTTTCAAGAAAATTATCAATGGTTGGTGATGGGAAAATCTTGAGTGGAGTTTACTGTTTAGTTTAGGACACTGCTATTTTGCTCGTAGTTTGTGATTGCAAGTGCGAGTCTGCTATGTAACGGTTTTCTATTGGTCCTTTTTGTCCGAATTTTAAGAATGTAGGGTCCGGTCGGTAATAGCATGAGGATCAATGGTTGGATGGTATGTGAGCCAGCGGTCATGTTTCTAACTTTTACTGAACTGGCTTGTTACTGCTAACATTTTGCATGTTAGTTAGGTATAGGTTTATACTGTATGGATAGGCCAACCATTCAACCAACTCGTTCTCAATTTATTGTTCTACAAAAAGGGCTGGCTCAGAGGTAAGTCAGATAAGACTTCAAACTTAGACAACCTCATTCTGCTTAGGATAGCTCAACTTCAAGAGATCGGGGTCATAAGTGACACGGACACCCCATGACCAGCCCACAACAAAGATTAAGTGACAACCAAGATAAGCTCCGACTCGAATAACCCAGCCTCCCGGACGGCCCTGCTATAGCAAGGAAGTGTTAGTAAGAGACGGGTACAAAAGTTGCATTATCGATTAAAGGGTTTCAAATGCTGTCAGCCAGTAGGAACATGTAACTTTCCTGGTGGCTGTAACCTAACAAAATATCATTTCTTCAAAGAGAGATGAAGATGTCCAATCTTCAGTCGGAGTACCATTAGGCATACTACTACAAATTACTGTTGTCCTGAGTAGGTCCTCTATGGGGCCCTTTTGCTTGGTCTTGTGCCTGTATATATGTGGTCTCTTGCCCAGTCAAGATGACAACAGGAACGTCCAGTCTCTGACGCACAGATTTTTGCCAAGTGGAGGAACGAGAGAGCATTTGACGCTATCAACGACGAGTTAGATGCATCTATATTATCGAAGAAGACGTGATCGATGCAAGTGGTAATCTCGGCCAACTAAGTGATTTACATTCGATAATGGTCCAGAGTAATTAAGTCACTAATACTTCCAACCAAAACGACATACATTTGGTTGGTTTGTCTTCAACTATAGCTCTAAGTGACCCACAAATTTTTTTTAATGATGGGCAACTGCGAGGAGCTCAGTCAGTGCATACTGAAGCAACTCGAGCAATCACTTTATACTTCTTTGAAGTCCTGCTTCTCTTACGACTTAGAACACAAAGGTGACGACACAAACAAGACAGTAGTCCTTGTCAGCAAGTGAACGAGCATTGTAAGAACCACCGTTAAGCTCAAGTCTATTTTTGATTTTAACAAGATGACCCACACCACAAAAATACTGGCAATTAGCGTCGGATATACTGCCGCTATATTTCTACTTTCGTCACTAATCAAATAGCGACGGAAAAGGTTCATCCCTATGTCCGTCGCTAGCAACTTCTTAGCAACGAATTTAGCAACATAATATAGCAACGGATTAGCGGCTGTCACAAGCTCATCGACGATAAAGCGACAGAACACGACATTTTATGATACATTTTTGTTTCATTTCTTGGTATCATATAGTAGGTTAGCGACGGAAATAATTTACAATTCCGTCGCTACTGTTATTTAGCGACGGATTAGCAACTTTTTGATAAATTTTTTTAACTTTTTTATAATTTCATTGCTGCTATTAGTCGTTATTTTACAGTATTTTTGTAGTGTTATAACCAGCAAAATCAAAGCATGATCTCACGGTGCTAAGCATCGACCGAGCCGGTCAATAGGAATCCCCATGGAGTACTACCCCTTGTTTATTTGTGTGATGCCGCTCTTGGCAACGTCAGATGGCCCTATGATTATTGTCTCTTCCCTTAAAAGTAGGAACAATCAATGAGTGGAGTCACTATACACAATCATCATGGGTTGTTTAAAAGTTTAGTCTATGGTTATGGATAGATGATGGGAAGAGAGGTCTCTTTCAGTATGCGGATGCTGTGTTAGCTTCCAGTTGTGGATAGCACAAACAAAATATAAAGATGCCTTGAGCTATTTTCTACAGTATAGATATGTTGCTCAAAAAGTTGCATCTTGTCTGGGCCTGTGAGGAGAATCTGCAACAGCCATCTGGCTGAAATTCCTATTTAATGGTGTGGAAGGCTTTGGGTAATGGCATGGTAGGTGTGGTACTAATATGTTGGTCAATGATCAGGAGACATCAGTGACATGAATTCAAATGGTCCTTTTCATGTGACAATTGACAAACCAACTGTAATATCCTACCCATAGCTACCGAATTCGAGTGGCTCTTATGGTTACCAAGAAAAGATATAAGATTCTGACTGGATGACGAAAGATCAATAGATCGAGCAACAGATGTATTATTTCTTCTATTTATTTGGTGAGAGTTGGAAGGCAACATATCCAACATGTATGCAATGCAGCGTGAATAAAGTCCCGTACGTATCGTCTATATATATATATATATATATATATATATATATATATATATATATATATATATATATATATATATATCGTCGATGCATACATATATATATATATATATATATATATATATATATATATATATATATATATATATATATATATATATATATATATATATATCGTCGATACATATATATATATATATATATATATATATATATATATATATATATATATATTGTCTCTGTTTGGTGCATCTCCTTCACATCTAAAAAAAAAAAAAAAAAGATAAAGCTACCCATAGCTTGTCTCTGTTTGGGTATCTCCTAGGGCATGGAATTGGGAGGGGAAAAAAGACACTACTGTTCTCCAAACCTGAAGAAACCTCTCGAGGAAAAGTGAATATACAATCCAGATACTATTCTAAAATTCAACCACACAACGACCACAATGATATTTGCGAAAAAAAATTCTAACATGAAAAATTGCGGGATGAACGGAATTTAACCCGGAAAACCTTCACTAACGGAATAGGAAAAAAAAAGACACCAATCTCTTTATAAACTTCTTCATTGATACACACATATCACCGCAATACTTCAGATCTGATGAAATAGATTACAATGAGAATATGGGTTACCCAAGACGAGGAAGAATTAATGAAAAACTCCTCAAAGTGATCTCTCTCCAAAATAACTCTTGAAACTTTGAATCACCTCTTCCTCTCCTTGAAAGTTGCACCATTTGAGATAAGTCTTGTAGGAACGAATTGTAAAGTGCAATACTCTAGAGGGGGGTGAATAGAGTAGACAACGGTAATTTAGCTAATTAAATTAATTATAATGTTAGCAACAAGATCACAGATAATATATCACAAGTATGTAAATGGAAAGCAGAGATCAGAAAACAAACGCATACACGACGATGTATACTGGTTTTCCTCTCGTGAGGACTATTCCAGTCGGAAGAACTCTAGCTTCCAGTTAAATCCACTATAGAAAAATATCGCAAATTTTCATCCGGAGTCCTTGCAACTTTTACAACGCAAGCTTTGATCCGAAGTACTCGACCAATTTCAATTGTGAAGTATTTTTCTTCAATCAAGTCTCTGATTACAATTACTCTAAAACTTTTAGACCGTACCGAACAGGCAAATCGACTAGAGGATTGTAACTGGCTTGGGATTTGAAAATAAAAGCTTTAGAATACTTTGGAATACCGTAATAAGCTTAGAGAGAAGAGAAGAGAGGTGTGTTGAAATGAGAAAAATTCTTCTCTATTTATATGTTTTCCAAAGACAGAATTCGGACAGAATTTGGACAGAATTCTTTGAGAGAATCTCGGCAAATAGTCGTTGCATCCGTAACTGCGGGATGACCAAGTTCAAATCAAACGGCACCAAACGAATTTGGGCAGAATTCGGACCGAACTCGGACCGAATTTCCCTGGGGTCTAAAGTATAATTTTTAGGAATTTTTGCAAATTGGTTTTTGGTCTTTTTGAAAAGTTTAAAAGCAGTCAGAAGTTTTTTGTAAAATTGGCTATTTTCAAAATAAAAGATATTTTGAAAATATTTTGGGTTAGTCTATTTGCCAGTACGACTCGGTGTACATATAGTACATTGTATTTCTAAACTCAATAAATATAAAAATTACTTTGAATATGAAATACAGACTCAAGTGGCCGCAAAAATTATTTCAGTCTTGAACAGAACGGTAGCAGTTCTCAACAATCGTCCAAGTAGCCCTTATATCGAGATAATGTTAGATCAATTATTAAAATCAGATTCGACCATGACCAATGGGCCAACAACTCTCTCCTTTCTCGTTGTTCTGATGAGATTAGGGTTAGAAAATCCCTATTTAGGTCACTATAATTTTGAGATAACCCTGCCCATACATACAAAATGATCCAACGTTGTTAATAAACATACATTTTGGACCTTCAGCTCCTGCGACAGAAAGTCAGCTGTGTACTGCCAAGTGTTTCTGGAGCAAATAACATTCGTTGTAGATCAATAGAATGTTCTAGCACGAACAAGGCAATAAGTGGCACATCGATGATGTAGAATTTAGTTCTTTCTTGCAGGAACTCAACAGTTAGCCCTTTTTCAAGATTTTGATATAAATAGTCTCGATTTTTTTACAATCTCATCAGCATCCAGAGCATTCATAACGGTCTTTTGCAAGAGCACTCTATCCTTCACCGTTTGTGAGCACCGAGGAACCCTTAGTCTTCCTGTCTTTATGTCAGATAATCAACGGACCAAAGCGATCGTGTGTTGATCGAGTCTCCACCGCTCCAATGGTCAAACTTGTCATTGTTCGAGTTCTTCTCTCCATTTGCGGAAGTGTTGGTCTCAATCAATCTGTGTAGGGATGAGCGTTCGGTTTATTCGGTTTCAAACGAATTAGCCAAAATCGAACCGAACCAAACCGAATAATAAATTCAGTTTGTTTTGGACTATATATATTGTCTAGTAGGTCGGATGTAAAGTTGGAATTGTGATTAAATTATATTAAAATTCACAATTTTTATACATACATTTGTTGAATTTTAAAGTTACGCACAAAATTGGACTAGCTGTAAAATATAAAAGTTGGAATTCAAAAACACATGCATAGAATGTTGTCTTTAAAATATACACATTTTTAATCAGAAAATGTGCAAAAGACTGAGAGAACTTGTATAATTGTAAAATTTTATTCAGTTTTTGGTTTTGGTCTGAAACTGAAACTCAAAATCAAAACCGAAATCGAATAAGAAATTTTAGTATTTTGAAAATAGAAACTGAAACGAATTTTTGTGAAACCGAACCGAATCTTTTATTTGGCTCGATTCGGTTTGGTTTTCGGTCCAAAACCAAAAAATAATGCTCACCCCTATATCTGTGTGCTGCAATCATGGGTGGAGCTAGAATAGGACAACTGGGGTCATATGACCACACACAAAAAAAAAAAAAAAAAAAATATATATATATATATATATATATATATATATATATATATATATATATATATAATATTTTATATATATATATATATATATATATATATATATATATATATATATATATATATATATATGGACCCGATGGATCGAGTGGGTGCGTGCCAGGGGCCCACGCAGGCCCCCAATCCGATGGTGCAGGAGGGGCGGGACTTTGCCTCCCCCTCCCCCCCTGCGAAACTTTTGATCTACGTCCTTTATATATATATATATATATATATATATATATATATATATATATATATATATATATATATATATATATATATATATATATATATATATATATATATTACCGCTCCCGTTTATAGATTCGAATCGACTCAAAGCTTTCTTTCGGGCCAACGTAACTCTTGTATCGATACTTCATCGGGTCAACACAACTCTTCGAGTCAACGACTCATCGTAATGCACCGTGCAGAGCGGGGCATTACAGGGGTGACATATAGCCACCACCCATAGGGTGACACCTCACCTCCCTCTTTTATATATATATATATATATATATATATATATATATATATATATATATATATATATATATATATATATATATATATATATATATATATATATATATATATATATATATATATATATAAAAATATATATATATATATACCTCACCTCCCTCTTATATATATATATATATATATATATATATATATATATATAAATATATAATATATATATATATATATATATATATTTTTTTATATATATATATATATATATATATATATATATATATATATATATAAGAGGGAGGTGAGGTATATATATATATATATATATATATATATCTATATATATATCTATATATATATATATATATATATATATATGTTTTCTCTCTCTCGTCGTATCACACACACACACACACACACACATACATACATATATATATATATATATATATATATATATATATATATATATATATATATATATAAATATATATATATATATATATATATATATATATATATATATGTATATATAAGAGGGAGGTGAGGTGTCACCCTATGGGTGGTGGCTATATGTCACCCCCTGTAATGCCCCGCTCTGCACGGTGCATTACGATGTGTCGTTGACTCGAAGAGTAGTGTTGACCCGATGAAGTATCGATACAAGAGTTACGTTGGCCCGAAAGAAAGCTTTGAGTCGATTCGAATCTATAAACGGAAGCGGTGCAAGGCATAAGTCCGATTCGAAGAGATATTGATTTTAGTTGACTTCGTGTGCATGCTACACTTTTATGCTGAATTATAAGAGGTCGACATTTTGCCTTATTCTCAACAGTGTCTGCAAAACCAAAACGTTGACTTTACAATGGACTGTGGCTTGGGCATGGTAGGCCGAATCAGTCGAGTAGCTCAACGGAATAGCTAAGTCATGAGAGTTAGCCATGCAACCAAGTTATAGAATCGAGCCGCATCCGTTCGGTGAAACGACAAGGTGTATCGACTTAAGGTAAGTGGGTTTATGACTCTTCTCTCCTACTCTTTCATGCCTAATAAAATACACCCTGATATGCTAGAGTTGCTATCGAGTTGGCCAGCGTGGCTCGAATCGAGTAAAGGGCTTAGTGTGTGTCGAACATTAAGATAGAACATTGAACATCGAACAATTGAGACGACGTGCATCAAGTGCACGAGTCACGATAGGACATTGATGTTAGAACATTGAAAGACAATACCGAGATGTGCATCAAGTACATGACTCGGAAGAACATTGAACACTAAGACATAGAACATGGAAATACGGTATTGAGACGTGCATCGAATGCACGACTCAGAGGATAAAGGATATATGTGTCAAAGTTTGCGTATGTGCACGGGACTCATAAAAGATAGCTTCGTGGCGAATAGAATAGTTTTGGCATGAATGTTATGACAGAACTGTCGGATATGGCATAGTGCCTTCAAAATATTTATGGCCTTCGGGGCGATCATTAATGAACATTGATTCAGTTGGGGCATTGTGCCAATGGAATAGAGATAGGCAAACTTGTTTGGTTGTATGAAAATCAAGCACATATTGCATGGTCAATGGACTTGGATGGATGGCCCTTGTACGGGCGTCCTTCCCTCGAACGTAGGATCACCGGGACCGTTCGACCGCGGAGGGAATTAAGGAGTATTGGTGGTGCATTTCATTCAGATGTGTTACGCCCTCATATTGATGTGATAAGCCACAATACTAGTAAGTTTGGGATCCTTTGGATATTGGGCTAGCAACCCATGCCAAAGCGATCATCAGCTTAAAAGTTAAGATACCAGTCTATTACGGCGCGGAACGTCGTGACCTTTCATATAGATAGGATCGGTAGGCTGAGACTAGAATTGGGTGCAGGTGCAGAGCCTGCTACCCTTATGCTTATGCTTAAGTTTGATTGCTTGGCTTGGTGATTTGTTGTTGGTTATGCAAATCTCTAACGATTGCAGGCTAGACAAAACGAGAGGGAGATATGCACGATTACTATGATTATATATACGTTCATATTATGTTTAACTGTATTTGTTGTAGGGACACAGTATTGGACACATTTATGATTCAGTTGCTACCGATAACATGCTTTACTGATTGAACTTTGCCTAAAATTGATCCTAAGACAATAATAGAAAGATCACCAAATAAAGATGCATGCTTCACTAAATTTACTTAGTGTTGGATTAGTCGAGTGGGTCTTGATAAGTACAACGAGGATGAAAGTACTAATCCTCCACTAGTTTGCTCGCAACTTCAGGATATGTTTGGCTCGGGACGGGGCTTGACTTGGACGTGCCGAGACATGGAGTCCTTAGCGTTTTGAGGTGAGCTACCGCATTGGCGTTCGGATTTGCAACATAGAGATGTTCGGCCAAAGACTACTTGTTGACTATAAAGAGGCATAATATATGGAATAATATAATCCTTTGTGAGATAGAGAGATCATGAGCGTTGTAGCCAGTTGGCATATTCAGTTGGGCTATTCAAAGCCTTTGTAACCTCAGTTCATTTAGCAATAAAAGAGATTCTTATTGTATAATATGTTTCCTTCTGCTGCTTATGCCATCAATTTAAAATAAACTTACGTGAACTAGTTATCTTGTCTTGCACGAGCGCAACTCCAGGTTCGTACGACATCACGTCCCAGCGATGACGATGATTTAGGTAAAATCTAAGGAGGACGAGCAATTTTTCGGGTCGGGGTGTGACAAGTTTGTATCAGAGCGGTTCTATCCTTTGGACCTTGAACGAATCTCTTTGACCCTCTGTTGCTTCGCTATCAAGATCAGTTAACTCTAAGTTGTTTCTGCAACCGCATGGCTTATGGATATACTCGATGTTACATTAGATATTCCATACAATAAGCCTGTATTATGTTGTGTACGTCTGCCACAAGTATGTCGTGACTGTCATGCTATCTTCGAGTACATTCGGAGGGTATTGATTGCACGAAGTACAACGAGTTACAAAATATTGGTTGCCAAAGTGCGACAAGTAGCGAGTCGTTGGTTGCACGAAGTGCAATGGGTTACGTATTGTTGGTCGCACAAAGTGCGAAGAGTTACGTGTTGTTGGTTGCACGGAGTGCAACAAGTCGTGAGCCATTCGTTGTATCAGTGCAACGAGCCGACATATGGGATGATGCGTGTTATGTGGCTATGCGAATGGATAATGAAGGTGTTGAACGGGATTAAGTAATGACCTTGAGTTTCAGAAATGAGTTATTGCACGAGTTGCAACGAATGCGATTAAGAAATCGTAGAGCGATATGGGCGAGTTGAGTTAGTTGTTGGTCGAACTTGAGTAGGCGAACTTGTAAGTTGGTCGAGTTGAATCGAGTTTTGAAGTAGACGAACGTGTATATTGGCCGAATGTCGCGTTGAGCCTTGAGTTAGTGAATGTCGTTGTGATCGATATGATCGCCAAGGCACGATTAGCGCCGAATGAATGTCAAACTTGAGCGAATGATAGTGTACGTTGGCTAAGTTATTGTACCGACTTGAGTAAGAGAACGCTAGAGCATGGGATCGAAAAAGATCGCCATGGGATAGTTAAATTAAAATAGATGTCGGACCTATTCAGAGTGTAGTGCCGATTAGTGACTTGATTTCGGGTGGTATATGCAATACCACTTGCGATCAGTGTAGCGAAGCATTGTGTCGATAACGATAGACTCGATTTCTGAGTGGTATATGCAATACCACTTAGCGATAACTATGTCAAGCCGCTTGGTGACTTGCAATAGATTGCGTCGAGACGAGTGTGTCGGTTACAATAAGTTTGTCCTCAACAGACGGAACAGTGCCATGACTCGAGTGGGAATGACTCGATAAAAGTCGATACAAGTATGCTTCGATGAATGGAGTAGAATGACCAGGCACAAACTCGCATCAATGGATAATGAGTCGAACGAGAATTCGTTGAGTGTAAACCAAATAATAGGCTGAGAATAGCGAAGGAATTTTACGTTGAGGAAATAATTGACTAGGTCAAGTTAAGTTCAGTTAATGCGGAGACTTATCTGAAACGAGTTGAGTCGGTACGAAGGAATCATGCGAACGAATTTGAGTTAGCGCGAAGTGTCGATGGCACAATTTGGAAGTGTAATTTGGGTATACGAGAATGGATATAGGAATTGGTAATTGTGTCATAATGATGATAATTAGCTGCAATGGGATGGATCTAGATGCATGCGAGACTTGATTCATATTCGAGTTCGGATAATAACAGTGATTGTAATAAATTAGAGTTTATGAGAAAGAAGGATGTTCAGGTTACGTACATCGACGATGGTATTGAGGTGTATCAAAGATGATATATGATAACTTGGGAATACTCTGATCGAATGAATAAAAAAAATTGTTGAGCATTGTTGTTGGATGAATAAGATGCAAGTTAAGTTGATGTCAGTTCGGATGATAACGGAGGAATGCTTCAAAGAATCTGAGAATGGATGGATATATTACTTGGAGGAAAACTAAAGTGTCTTGATTGCTTCGTTGATAACCACAACGTTGGCGTTATTGTCTTGTACGAGCGCAACTTCAGCCTCGCACATACATCACGCCAGATTAGGGCGATCATTCCGCGTGAGCACTGGTATGGTGATTCATGTCCAACGGGGATGGTCTAACTTGCAAGGTGTGGCAAATTGGATTTTGACTTATTGTTTGATGCGAAGATGATTTCGAAGATTATTGCGATGTGCATAGAGTGTCTCATATATTGACAGCGAGTAGATAGACTTGTACCCGAGGCAAACAAATATTGCTTGGTTAGCGATATTGTTAACGGTAGTGCATGAATGATTCGAGTAGTAATGGCGCATCAGTTGCGCGAGTGGGCAGATAAATTTTGGATTGATAAATTATGTCGGATTAGGTAAAGTTCCATAAGAATTGTCGAATTTTTTTTTTGGATTCGAGATAGGATATAGCATGGTTCATAGTAACTGTCCCTCGTTGATAATCTTTAATTATCGAACGCATCGCTTCGGGACGGCTGACCCTAGAGGACTTGACCGCCAAATCAAAGTAAATATCGGAGACCGTAGGACGACCCTAATGAAGTCGCATAAGAAATTGCATCAAGGATAAATGATGATATAGTGCATGTTGAGGATAAGTCTAAACGATTGAGTATCGTGTTTCGGAAGTTAGCGAGTAGCTTTCGACTAGATCGATATGGTCAGAGATTTACTGATCGATCGAATGAGTACATAAATAGACTTGGTCGGTGGACGATTGGATAGATAGATAGATAGATAGACGGACTTAGCATAGCGATGTAGATGGACGAATATGAGAAAATGTATCACGTATGAGTACAACGAGTAGTGGAATGACCCTAAGATTTGTGTCGTAGATCGGTTTAAGTAATGATTAGGCTATGTGTGTTGAGTGCATGATCTATGTTACGAAATAAACTAGTTGGAATTGATTCGAAAACTGAGTAAAAGATTCATACTCGATCGAGAATCAGAGATGGGTGTATCGTAAGAGACCTTGGATCAGAAAGATTGTTGCCTTTGAGATCGTAGACTCAAGTTGACCTCCTGTGTCGGAAGAGATTAAGCACGATATCTGGATTGTAGAACCCTAGAGGGGGGTGAATAGGGTAATAAAATAATTACCAACAATTATAAGCTATTTAAAGGATAATAAATGAAAGAGAGAGATTCAAACACTCAATGTATCCTGGTATCCTCCCAAGGGACACTCCAGTCCCGAAACTCTCTCCGGCTTTAATCTACTATTTGAGTAAATAGTTACACACTTGAATACTCTAGCACTTTAGGTTTGATGACAAATGGAAGCTTTGTAGAGTAATGGTTGTGAGCCCCTGTTTTTCAAAATTTATTTAATTAAGTGTTAATTAATTTCGATGTCATATTTAGCTTTAAAATAATTATTAGGATTTTTAGGAATTTTTTTAGAATTTTTGAATGATTTTTAAATGAGTTTTAAATACAAAAATATCAATTTACAATTTTCTAAAATATTTTAATATCATTTTATAATTATTAGAATTGTTACAATATCAGTTTGTAATAAATGAATTGTTTTTAAATGAGTTATGCAAATTATTATTTGCATTTATCTACCTTAGGGACTGGATTGTAATAACCTAAACTCTAGGGGCCCAAATGTTAAACCGTCGTCACTCCCCTCCCCCGACCTCGGCCACCTGGCTCCGACGACCAGGCGAATATTTCCCGCCTTTCCCGGCCAAAACCACCGCCCTAACCAGCCTATAAAACCCCCCCTTCGACCCCAGACCGAACCCTAACCCTATCCACCGCCACGACCACCGTAGCTCTCCTAACTCCGGCGAAAACCCTAGGTCCTAAACCCTAACTCCGGCGTACCCTACCACCGCCTCACCGACCATCGTCGTCAGTCGCCACCACCACCATTCGATTCGCCCCGACGAGAGGAACCCAGCGCCGCCCAAGCGCCGCCTCGCCGACATCTTCTCCGCCGTCCACGGCTCCCGAAACTCCCCCGAATCGCCGGACACGTAAGTGGCAAGTGTCGAAACGTGTCGTGTGTATCTCGTGTCCACGTATGTGGTTCGCCGTGTCCTGGCGAGCACGAGGGTAGAACTGGACACAACAAACTCGTGTCATACGTGTCGAAATCGATCCGGACACGTAGACTCCTGTGTCCCTAACTGTCAGGACACAGGATTTTTATTATTTTTATGTGTAATTAATTCTAAAACCTAAATAAAACTAACTAAAACCCTAACTCTAACACAACCAGCGGGCTGACCCCCTGGCCAGCCCGACCCGACTCAGAAACACCCCCCCCTCCACGCGCTTAGTGGCTCGAGTTTGAGCCCCCCCTTTGCTGTTGTTTCTATTTCTTTTTCTTTCCTTTTTTCTTTTTCTTTTTTCTGTTATTTATATATATATTTATATATATATGTATATACATATATTTGTATATATATATATATATATATATATATATATATATATATATGTTATATTTAGTACTTTATTATAATATGTATGTATGTATATGTATATATATGTATTTATGTACATATATATAATAAAGTACTAAATATAACATATATATATATATATATATATATATATATATATATATATATATATATATATATATATATATATATATGTTCATGTGTATATATATTATTATTACATATATACTATTATATATATGTATACAATATTTGTATATGTATATACTTTATAGTTAAGTATTTTCTTATATATATATATATTTATTTATTTATTTATTTTTAACATATATATTTATATATCCATTATGTAAATGTCTATATATTTATATATATATATATATATATATATATATATATAAATATTGTAGATATACATTTTTTTTATATATTTCACTCTACCTAGTGTAAATTATCTTTATGAAATAATTGTCATATTTTTATAACTACTATGTATAATTTAGCCCTATTAAAATATTAATATTTATTATGTATTTCTATGTCTTTATATTTTTGTGTATTTAAATTACTGTAACCATTTGGTGTCCAAGCCTAGCATGGGTTTTTGGGTCCAAATATGTTTTCACACATTCAAGACCTGTACAAGTCATATTGGACTTGATTCATGGCCTTGGGTCCTGTATTTGAACTTTGGTTCAAACTATGTACATGGACAAAATACGCAGATAAGTAATTATTTAATTTCAGATTGTGTGCAATCTGTTTTTGAATTTCTAAAAATACTTTAATTGATGTTAAAATTCTAGAAAAATAGTATTTAGATACTATGTTAATTTAGCTAATTTAGTATAATTCTTACAGTATTTAATTTATAGTTTTGCCATAGTTTTGGCATACGAAACCAAAACTCATTTTCTGTGTACTTAAGAAAACTGATTTTTATAAAATACTTGTACTGGTTAATAAATTCCAGAAAATTATAATAAATTTCTATAATTAATAAGGATCATTTTTGTACTTTGTTTTATGTAAAATTAAGCTTTTTGTCTATCTCAAAAATTGTTGGAACACAATGTTCATTTGATTTATTTATTGAATAATTACGACTTGTAACTTTTTGTGTTACTTTGAGTTTTAGCCGTGTTGAACCTCACCCCTCACTAGTGTAAAGATCCTAGAAAGTTAGTTAAAGTAGTGTGTCACCTCACATTGGTCTCCTATGCTAAAGTCATCATTTTGGCTAGGTGCCCAGTCACAAGTCGTGTTTCACAAATTAGTGTCTTAGTATTTTAGCTTAGTGTTAAAACTAAGTTTATATATTTATTTCTACAGTGACGAGTTACCAGACATCTATAGCACTTTTATCGCAGCTTGCTTTGCTTTGCTAGAGGCAAGTACTTTCTACAAACTTTACATACTGCTATAAACCATAAACTGTGATTCACCAACCATGTTAAATGCTGATCCTTGGGGTAGCAAGTTAAAACTTTGCATGTTGTATTACTTTCAGTCTCTGCCATGTTTAGGATAGTTTTCATATCTCTCACATGTTTAAATAACGGGTTAAGGGAAAACTGCTAGTAAGTGTACGTGATCATGACCCCCTTCTTCGTATGTATTTACCGAGCACCGTTACATTCTATATATATCTGTGTCGTATGTCTGGTCCCGCATTTGTGTATGGATATACACCGATGCCGTTATGTGTACGTATGTGCACATCAGAAAATTGATATGTACCGCTGTACATCCTGATTACCTATTGACTGATCACTCACCTACTACAGTTTTAAACTTTAAAATGAATATCTATTGCCATGATAAAATGTACCTAAAACTGAACAAACATGATATGTCATTTCTTTTCATCACATGATCAGTATTATATGTTTGTTAGATTCAGTACTTGCTCCCGTCCTGACAGGATAACGTTGTAGGTGTCCTTACTGAGGAGGAGTTACTCTGCGACTCATATTATGGAGATACTGCCGAGGACCCGGCCTTGCTTTACGAGGATGTTCCTGCAGGGAACCTCGCCTAGTTGTCTTTGCTTTAGACTTTTTTAGAGTAGTCATGTATTACACTACGTATTTTGTAACTGGACATGTATCCAGTTTTACATTTCAGACTTGTACTTTGGACATTTTACTATATGAGTCGACTTTTGTGTTTGGAGCATTTCTGACTTTTATTCACATATAGAACTGTTAGCACATTTAGTTATATCCTGTTGTCTTTAGAACAGCTTACTACGTTTTATCTCAAGCGTAGGCTGGACATGACTCGGCCCGGCCCAACAATTTGGGTAACAGGTCGTGACATGTTTTTAGTGGTGGCCCATGCAGGTCCTGACTAAATTGTTTGGTTACGTTATTGTACCAAGAATGCCTGCAATTAGGAACTTAAGTTAATTAGACAACATTAGGAATGACGCTTAGAAAACCTAGAGGAATGCTAGGATTGTAACATAGGAAAACATCACATGCTTGCTATTATAATTAGATTTTCTTGCCTATGATTGCTTACTTTAAACAAGTCCTTATAAGTCCTTTTTATTGTAATTAGATGGTGCTTACTCGTTCATCCCAGTCTGTTACACCTGAGAATGGTGCACTCCATATCCAGTCAGCTGACCAGTTGACTGATACACCTCCACCTACCACTTTCCCCCACTCCACAGATCCATAAACCCAGATGCCTCCACCACCTTCCACATCATAGGCCCAGTAGGACCCAATACTTCTACCACCCCCATCACTATACTGTCATGCCCCGATCCCGCAGAGTCCTTTCGTCCTCGCTTCGGACTCTGTGGGACCGTTCGTCCTCGCTAAGACGTGATGCCGTGCAAGCCTAAGTTGCGCTTGCACAAGGCCAAGACCTGAAGCAAGAAAAAATAGACAAGGTTGACAATACGCAGCGGAATGTATCGCAGATAATTGAAGCAGCAGCGGACATATTTTCAGAATACATGCATAGAACACAATGGTAACAAAAAACAATTCTCTTTATTGATTTCATTTGAACAGATTACAAGCTCTCGATTTTCTCTGATACAAAGTTACATTCTCTCAGAATATTACAGATTACAATGATCCCGTTCCCATACATTACATCCTTTTATATACAAAACCAAACTCTTATAACAGATGTCATCTCTTGGCATCTCTTCTGATTTCTGGCTCCTGAGGATGAGGCACAGGCTATCGCTTCGGACTATCCTTCTCGATGCATAGTGTACCTGCATGCAGACTGATGGTGGGTCAGTATATCAGCATACTGGTGAATTATGGACAAAGAGCTATATTTGTCTGAAACAATCACTGTTCATTTAGTGAGAAAACGTTTCTTGTGATGTGATCTTGCTAGTTTTACCTAGATTCATTCCATACATACAGAGTCAGTTTACATATCTTTTTGAAAACATATCTTTGGAAAGCCACAGTCATTTCCATCTTAGCCGCTGTGCCTCCCACGGGTTCAGCTCGTCGCTAACCGCTGTGACTCACATGGGTTCAGCTCGTCGCTAGCCGCTGTGACTCTCTTGGGTTCAGCTCGTCGCTAACCGCTGTGACTCGCATGGGTTCATCTTGTCGCTAGCCGCTGTGACTCTCTAGGGTTCAGCTCGTCACTAAGTGGGTTCCCCAATGCGTATGCAATATCAAATGAAACCATCATTTATCAATCGAGCAAGTCATAAACAATTCCATCTTCTTTTCAGGCAGGAAACAGTTCTCTTTTCTTAGCAGACAAATGGTAGATTCTCTTTTAAGCATACTCAAGATTACTGTCTTATTATTAACAAAAGCATTCAATAAAAAACTTTGATTCTTATTAGGCGCAAGCAAATCATGAAATGAGTCTTTGTCCACTCACCCAGATTAATCGTCTTCTATTGCAGAGCCAGCAATCCGATCTTTCTGTCTATCTAGTGCCTTCGCGGAGCGGGGCACTACATAATTACCCACCGAAAAGAAGTTTCGTCCTCGAAACTTAAGAAAAAACTTACGATATCCTTAGCAGCGATTGTCCTCATCCTTCGCCAATGTTAAAACTCTTGTTTAATCAAGCATTTCAATCTCAACCAATCAAATCGATAAAACATTTGTCGTCATTATAAAAATATTTACGAACTTATTGTATGGAACGTTCATCTCATTATTGATATCGAGTAGGCAACGGAATTTCGATCAAAAGATATGTACAAATTCAATTGAATCAAAATTGGCCAGAGGATCGTGTTGCTCTGATACCACTTTGTCACGCCCCGATCCCGCAGAGTCCTTTCGTCCTCGCTTCGGACTCTGTGGGACCGTTCGTCCTCGCTAAGGCATGATGCTGTGCAAGCCTAAGTTGCGCTTGCACAAGGCCAAGACCTGAAGCAAGACAAAATAGACAAGGTTGACAATACGCAGCGGAACGTATCGTAGATAATTGAAGCAGCAGCGGACATATTTTCAGAATACATGCATAGAACACAATGGTAACAAGAAACAATTCTCTTTATTGATTTCATTTGAACAGATTACAAGCTCTCGATTTTCTCTGATACAAAGTTACATTCTCTCGGAACATTACAGATTATAATGATCCCGTTCCCATACATTACATCCTTTTATATACAAAACCAAACTCTTGTAACATATGTCATCTCTTGGCATCTCTTCTGATTTCTGGCTCCTGAGGATGAGGCACAGGCTATCGCTTCGGACTATCCTTCTCGATGCATAGTGCACCTGCATGCAGACTGATGGTGGGTCAGTATATCAGCATACTGGTGAATTGTGGACAAAGAGCTATATTTGTCTGAAATAATCACTGTTCATTTAGTGAGAAAACGTTTCTTGTGATGTGATCTTGCTAGTTTTACCTAGATTCATTCCATGCATACAGAGTCAGTTTACATATCTTTTTGAAAATACATCTTTGGAAAGCCACAGTCATTTCCATCTTAGCCGCTGTGCCTCCCACGGGTTCAGCTCGTCGCTAACCGCTGTGACTCACATGGGTTCAGCTCGTCGCTAGCCGCTGTGACTCTCTTGGGTTTAGCTCGTCGCTAACCGCTGTGACTTGTATGGGTTTATCTTGTCGCTAGCCGCTGTGACTCTCTAGGGTTCAGCTCGTCACTAAGTGGGTTCCCCAATGTGCATGCAATATCAAATGAAACCATCATTTATCAATCGAGCAAGTCATAAACAATTCTATCTTCTTTTCAGGCAGGAAACAGTTCTCTTTTCTTAGCAGACAAATGGCAGATTCTCTTTTAAGCATACTCAAGATTACTGTCTTATTATTAACAAAAGCATTCAATCAAAAACTCTGATTCTTATTAGGCGCAAGCGAATCATGAAATGAGTCTTTGTCCACTCATCCAGATTAATCGTCTTCTATTGCAGAGCCAGCAATCCGATCTTTCTGTCTATCTAGTGCCTTCGCGGAGCGGGGCACTACATAATTACCCACCAAAAAGAAGTTTCGTCCTCGAAACTTAAGGAAAAACTTACGATATCCTTAGCAGCGATTGTCCTCATCCTTCGCCAATGTCAAAACTCTTGTTTAATCAAGCATTTCAATCTCAACCAATCAAATCGATAAAACATTTGTCGTCATTATAAAAATATTTACGAACTTATTGTATGGAACGTTCATCTCATTATTGATATCGAGTAGGCAACAGAATTTCGATCAAAAGATATGTACAATTCAATTGAATCAAAATTGGCCAGAGGATCGTGTTGCTCTGATACCACTTTGTCACGCCCCGATCCCGCAGAGTCCTTTCGTCCTCGCTTCGGACTCTGTGGGACCGTTCGTCCTCGCTAAGGCGTGATGCTGTGCAAGCCTAAGTTGCGCTTGCACAAGGCCAAGACCTGAAGCAAGACAAAATAGACAAGGTTGACAATACGCAGCGGAACGTATCGCAGATAATTGAAGCAGCAGCGGACATATTTTCAGAATACATGCATAGAACACAATGGTAACAAGAAACAATTCTCTTTATTGATTTCATTTGAACAGATTACAAGCTCTCGATTTTCTCTGATACAAAGTTACATTCTCTCGAAACATTACAGATTATAATGATCCCGTTCCCATACATTACATCCTTTTATATACAAAACCAAACTCTTATAACAGATGTCATCTCTTGGCATCTCTTCTGATTTCTGGCTCCTAAGGATGAGGCACAGGCTATCGCTTCGGACTATCCTTCTCGATGCATAGTGCACCTGCATGCAGACTGATGGTGGGTCAGTATATCAGCATACTGGTTAATTGTGGACAAAGAGCTACATTTGTCTGAAACGATCACTGTTTATTTAGTGAGAAAATGTTTCTTGTGATGTGATCTTGCTAGTTTTACCTAGATTCATTCCATGCATACAGAGTCAGTTTACATATCTTTTTGAAAACACATCTTTGGAAAGCCACAGTCATTTCCATCTTAGTCGTTGTGCCTCCCACGGGTTCAGCTCGTCGCTAACCACTGTGACTCGCATGGGTTCAGCTTGTCGCTAGCCGCTGTGACTCTCTTGGGTTCAGCTCGTCGCTAACCGCTGTGACTCGCATGGGTTCAGCTCGTCGCTAGCCGTTGTGACTCTCTAGGGTTCAGCTCGTCACTAAGTGGGTTCCCCAATGCGCATGCAATATTAAATGAAACCATCATGTATCAATCGAGCAAGTCATAAACAATTCCATCTTCTTTTCAGGCAGGAAACAGTTCTCTTTTCTTAGCAGACAAATGGCAGATTCTCTTCTAAGCATACTCAAGATTACTGTCTTATTATTAACAAAAGCATTCAATCAAAAACTCTGATTCTTATTAGGCGCAAGCGAATCATGAAATGAGTCTTTGTCCACTCACCCAGATTAATCGTCTTCTGTTACAGAGCCAACAATCCGATCTTTCTGTCTATCTAGTGCCTTCGCGGAGCGGGGCACTACATATACCTACCCAGGCTTCCGTCACACTCGACGAGAACCAACTGCTCACTATGATCCAGAGGTTCCTAACAACCCAACAGGAGCAGACTACCCTACTCCGCCAGAGCATGGAGCGTTCTGAGGAACGTCCTGTGGTCCTACCACCTGTAGAGCCACGGCAGAGAGCGGGGACGATCAAGGACTTCATGGGTTTAAATCCCAAGGAGTTCTCAGGAACAGAGGGCATAGTAGTAGCAGATGACTGGCTAGACTCGGTAGAGAGGAAGCTCCTTGGAGTTAGGATTCCGGGTGACCTTCAGGTCGAGGCAGCAGGATTTCTGCTGATAGACTTGGCAGGAGTCTGGTTCCGGAATGAACCGTTGTTTGTAAGAGGGAGAGCCACTTGGGATCAGTTCAAGACCCAGTTCAAGAAGAAATTCTTCTCGACCACTGCTAGAGTAGCCATGGGGCTACGATTCCAGAACATCCAGCAGGGAAACCGTTCTGTTGACGAGTATGCGGCAGAGTTTAGTCGCCTGAGCCATTTCGCTCCTAGTCTGGTTGTAGATCCAGAGGAGATGACCCGTAGGTTTTGCCATGGTCTAGTTCCAGATATCGGCATTCTTATAGTGGCGAACGGTCCGACTGACTACTACCAGAGCCTAGAGTTAGCCCGGTGCATCGAGGAGCGTCTTCTGTCATGCAAAATGCTGGCTTTTGTACATCATGAGGGACCGTCCAAGCGTCAGGCTTTCCAGCAGAGAGCACCGACGCCGCCCCAGCAGACTTACCGTCCCCCTACATCACATCACCCGACCCTGCCAGTTAGAGCCCCGGGACCCCGACATCAGCAGCAGCAGCCGAAGGGAGGTTTTTGTGCATTCTGCAAGAGGGTAGGCCAGGACGCTTCCATCTGCAGGAAGAAGTTGGGGCAGTGTTTGGCTTATGGGTCTGCCACCCATCAGCTTCGAGAGTGCCCAGTAGCAAAGTCTAGAGGGACGCTTCCGACTCAGCAGCAGAGGTTTGGGCAGCATCTGCAGCAGCAGAAGGGACCTCAGAGGAAGGTTTATAGCCTAGCCCTTGAGCCGGAGCCGGATCAGGTTTCGAAGCCAGATTACTTAGCTGACGTCATCACAGGTCATGTTTATTTGCATACTTTTCTAGCTTTATGCTTGTTTGATTCTGGTGCATCTCATAGCTTTCTATCATTAGAGTTTATGCATAAACACCATCTAGTAGCTTCACCTACTGCGGAGATTAGTAGAGTGATGACGGGAGGAGGACCAGTGCCTATTAGAGTTATCTATAGATGTTCTATTTTTATAGCCGGAAGAGAGTTCAGGGGACGATTCTTTGTGATGTCACTCTCCGGTTATGATATCATATTGGAAATGGACTGGCTTAGCTATGCCCATGCATCTATAGATTGTCATGTAGGTAGTATTTTGTTCAGTCTCCCAGGCACAGCACCATTTAGTGTCAGGAGGACAGGGCCGGAGATCAGCCTAGAGCCGAACTGTTGTGCGACAATTGGGGACGTAGCACCGCCACACCCTATCATTAGGGAGTTTATGGATGTATTCCCAGAGGATCTTCCAGGGCTTCCGCCTGACAGAGATGTAGAGTTCACTATAGATTTAGTACCGGGTTCATCACCAGTATCCCGGGCTTGCTATAGAGTGAATCCCAAGGAGGCCGTAGAGATGAAAGAGCAGATTGATGACCTGTTGAAAAAGGGTTTCATTCGATCCAGTGCTTCTCCATGGGGAGCACCAGTGCTCTTTGTGCCTAAGAAGGATGGTACAGTCCGGTTGTGTATTGACTATCGGGCGTTGAATGCCATCACCATCAAGAACAAATATCCTCTGCCCAGGATAGATGATTTGTTCGACCAGTTGAGCGGGGCGAAGGTGTTTTCCAAGATAGACTTGAGATTCGGGTACCACCAGGTGAAGGTTAGGGCAGCAGATATCCAGAAGACGGCGTTCAATACGAAGTACGGGCCGTACGAGTTTATGGTGATGCCATTTGGTCTCACAAATGCGCCAGCTGTCTTTATGAATTTGATGAATAAGACATTTCACCAGTATCTGGATATGTTCGTTGTAGTGTTTATCGATGACATCCTGATATACTCGAAGACGCCGGAGGAGCATGCAGAGCACTTGCGGATAGTTTTAGGGATTCTGAGGTAGGAGAGATTGTTTGCCAAATTGCCGAAGTGCGAGTTCTTTTTAGACCGAGTGGAGTTTCTCGGCCATGTAGTTACTGGAGATGGAATCTCGGTGGATCCCAGGAAGATTGCTACAGTTGAGACATGGAAGGCTCCGACGTCAGTTTCAGAGGTCAGGAGCTTTCTGGGTTTAGCAGGCTATTATAGAAAGTTCGCCCAGGACTTTGCTAGAATAGCTGAACCCATGACGAAGCTGACGCGGAAGGGCACAGAGTATATCTAGTCAGAGGACTGTCAGGCAGCATTTGAGGAGCTGAAGAGGAGGCTGACGACCGCTCCAGTTCTGACATTACCTTCAGGTTCTTGAGATTTCACCATATACAGCGATGCTTCTGGAAAGGGGCTAGGATGTGTCCTACAGCAGCATGGAAAAGTGATTGCTTATGCATCTAGGCAATTGCGGACTCATGAGCAAAATTATCCTACCCATGACCTAGAGTTAGCTGCGGTGATCTTTGCACTCAAGTTATAGAAATATTATTATACGGAGAGCGTGTGGAAATCTTTACTGACCACAAAAGCTTGAAGTATGTGTTCACGCAGAAAGAGCTGAACATGAGGCAAAGACGATAGTTGGAGTTGATGAAAGACTTCGATATCGATTTACAGTATCACTGGAAAGGCAAATGTGGTGGCGAATACGCTGAGCAGGCATCCGATGGCATGGTATCTGATGATAGATCGGCATTTGCGGGAAGACCTGGAGAAGCTCGGTATCGAGCTAGTTCGGTCAGGGTCAGTGACACAGATGACGGCGCTTGACATTCAGTCAGGTTTGATGGAGCAGATTCGGGAGGCACAGTCTACAGATGAGAGCCTTCGCAGACTTCGAGCCCAGGCTTTAGCTGGATTGCTGGACGACTTCACTATAGCAGAGGATGGATCCTTGAGGCATGGCAGCCGACTGTGCGTGCCGAAGGGATAGCTAGTAGAGGCAGTCTTGCAGGAGGCGCACCGATCGAGATATTCTATTCACACTGGTGCTAACAAGATGTACCATGACTTGCGAAAACATCTTTGGTGGCACGGGATGAAGAGGGATGTATCACGTTTCATCTCGAGATGTCTAGTTTGCCAGCAGGTCAAGGCGGAGCGCCAGAGGCCAGCTGGTTTGTTGCAGCCGTTACCCATTTTCGAGTAGAAGTGGGAATATATTATGATGGACTTCGTCTCAGGGCTTCCTCGTTCCCAAGGAGGGAAGGATGCCATTTGGGTCATCGTGGACAGGCTGACGAAGTGTGCGTACTTCATACCCTTCAAGGTGGGGCTTTCCACCGAGAAGTTGGTGGAGCTATACATGCAGCAGATAGTTCGCCTACACGGAGTGCCGGTGAGCATCGTGTCGGACAGAGACAACAGATTCACATCCTACTACTGGAGGAGCTTGTAGGAGGAGGTGGGCAGTAGGCTCAAGTTCAGTACGGCGTACCACCCGCAGACAGATGGGCAGTCCGAGAGGACGATACAGATACTGGAGGATATGCTGAGGACCTGTGTGCTGGACTTTGGAGGATCATGGGAGAGCCATCTGTACTTGGTAGAGTTTTCATACAACAACAGCTACCAAGCCAGTATCGGTATGTCTCCTTTCGAGGCGCTATACGGACGACGATGCCGCACACCGCTCTTTTGGGATGATGTTGGAGACAGAGTTATGCTTGGGCCAGAGATGATCACGGATGCAGCAGAGAAAGTCGAGATGATCAGAGACAGGCTCAGAGTAGCCCAGGACAGGCAGAAACACTGGACTGATGCTAGTCGCAGGCCGATGGAGTTTGCAGACGGTGATATAGTACTAGTAAAGATATCACCTACTAGAGGGACGATCCGGTTCGGACGAGGAGGGAAGCTGAGCCCCAGATACATCGGGACGTTCGAGATACTTGGCAGGATTGGAGAGGTAGCTTACAGGGTTGCACTTCCACCCAACCTGGCAGGAGTTCACGATGTCTTTCACGTATCTCAGCTGAGGAAATATGTTCCAGACCCCAGTCATGTGCTAGATCATTCAGAGTTAGAGGTCGGACCGAGCCTTACAGTTTCTGAGCAGTCAGTGGAGATATTAGACAGGAGAGAGAAGAGGCTGAGGAACAAGGTTATACCCTTAGTACGAGTAGCTTGGAGCCGTCACTCTCCGGGTGAATCTACTTGGGAGAGGGAGTCGAACATGAGGGAGAGATACCCTTACCTGCTCGATCCAACCACTGCGAGGGAACCACCCGTTCCTGCTTGATACCTTAGAGGTTAGTTTCGATCATAGCCTTAGTCATTTGTTGTATTGCTTGCTATGTTAAAATTGTACGGTCTTCAATCCTTGTGAATTTCGAGGACGAAATTTTTCAAGGAGGAAAGAGTTGTGAGCCCCTGTTTTTCAAAATTTATTTAATTAAGTGTTAATTAATTTTAATGTCATATTTAGCCTTAAAATAATTATTAGGATTTTTAGGAATTTTTCTAGAATTTTTAAATGATTTTTAAATGAGTTTTAAATACAAAAATATCAATTTATAATTTTCTAAAATGTTTTAATATCATTTTGTAATAATTAGAATTATTTTAATATAGTTTTGTAATTATTAGAATTGTTACAATATCAGTTTGTAATAAATGAATTGTTTTTAAAAGAGTTATGCAAATTATTATTTGTATTTATCTACCTTAGGGACTGGATTGCAATAACCTAAACTCTAGGGGCCCAAATGCTAAACCGTCGTCACCCCCCCCCCCCTCCCCCCACGACCTCGGCCACCTGGCCCCGACGACCAGGCGGATATTTACTGCATTTCTCGGCCAAAACCACCGCCCTAACCAACCTATAAACCCCCCCCCTTCGACCCCAGACCGAACCCTAACCCTATCCACCGCCACGACCATCGTAGCTCTCCTAACTCCGGCGAAATCCCTAGGTCCTAAACCCTAACTCCGACAAAAACCCTAGGTCCTAAACCCTAACTCCGGCGTACCCTACCACTGCCTCACCGACCATCGTCGTCAGTCGCCACCACCACCATTCGATTCGCCCCGACGAGAGGAACCCAGCGCCGCCCAAGCGCCGCCTCGCCGACGTCTTCTCCACCGTCCACGGCTCCGGAAACTCCCCCGAATCGTCGGACACGTAAGTGGCAAGTGTCGAAACGTGTCGTGCGTATCTCGGGTCTACGAATGTGGTTCGCCGTGTCCTTGCGAGCACGAGGGTAGGACTGGACACAACAAACTCGTGTCGTACGTTTCGAAATCGACCCGGACACGTAGACTTCTGTGTCCCTAACTGTCAGGACACAGGATTATTATTATTTTTTATGTGTTATTAATTCTAAATCCTAAATAAAACTAACTAAAACCCTAACTCTAACACAACCAGCGGACTGACCCCCTGGCCAGCCCGACCCGACTCAGAAACCCCCCTCCCCCGCCCGCGCGCTTAGTGGCTCGAGTTCGAGCCCCCCTTTGCTGTTGTTTCTATTTCTTTTTCTTTCCTTTTTTCTTTTTCTTTTTTCTGTTATTTATATATATATATTTATATATATATGTATATACATATATTTGTATATATATATGTATTATTATATTGTATTATATATATATATATATATATATATATATATATATATATATATATATATATATATATAATATATATATTATAATATGCATGTATGTATATGTATATATATGTATTTATGTACATATATGTATATATGTATATATATTCATGTGTATATTTATTATTATTACATATATACTATTATATATATGTATACAATATTTGTATATGTATATACTTATAGTTAAGTATTTTCTTATATATATATATATATATATATATATATATATATATATATATATATATATATATATATATATATATATATATATGTATGTATTTTTAACAAATATATGTATATATCCATTATGTAAATGTCTATATATTTATATATAAATATAAATATTGTAGATATACATTTTTTTTATATATTTCACTCTACCTAGTGTAAATTATCTTTATAAAATAATTGTCATATTTTTATAACTACTATGTATAATTTAGCCCTATTAAAATATTAATATTTATTATGTATTTCTATGTCTTTATATTTTTGTGTATTTAAATTACTGCAACCATTTGGTGTCCAAGCCTAGCATGGGTTTTTGGGCCCAAATGTGTTTTCACACATTCAAAACCTGTAAAAGTCATATTGGACTTGATTCATGGCCTTGGGTCCTGTATTTGAACTTTGGTTCAAACTATGTACATGGACAAAATACGCAGATAATTAATTATTTAATTTCAGATTGTGTGCAATCTTTTTTTGAATTTCTAAAAATACTTTAATTACTGTTAAAATTCTGGAAAAATAGTATTTAGATAGTATGTTATTTTAGCTAATTTAGTATAATTCTTACAGTATTTAATTTATAGTTTTGCCACCGTTTTGGCATACGAAACCAGAACTCATTTTCTGTGTACTTAGAAAAACTGATTTTTATAAAATACTTGTACTGGTTAATAAATTCTAGAAAATTATAATAAATTTCTATAATTAATAAGGATCGTTTTGGTACTTTGTTTTATGTAAAATTAAGCTTTTTGTCTATCTCAAAAATTGTTGGAACACAATGTTCATTTGATTTATTTATTGAATAATTACGACTTGTAACTTTTTATGTTACTTTGAGTTTTAGCCGTGTTGAACCTCACCCCTCACTAGTGTAAAGACCCTAGAAAGTTAGTTAAAGTAGTGTGTCACCCCACATTGGTCTCCTATGCTAAAGTCATCATTTTGGCTAGGTGCCCAGTCACAAGTCGTGTTTCACAAATTAGTGTCTTAGTGTTTTAGCTTAGTGTAAAAAATAAGTTTATATATTTATTCCTACAGTGACGAGTTACCAGACATCTATAGCACTTTTATCGCAGCTTGCTTTGCTTTGCTTTGCTTTGCTAGAGGCAAGTACTTTCTACAAACTTTACATACTGCTATAAACCATAAACTGTGATTCACCAACCATGTTAAATGCTGATCCTTGGGGTAGCAAGTTAAAACTTTGCATGTTGTATTACTTTCAGTCTCTGCCATGTTTAGGATAGTTTTCATATCTCTCACATGTTTAAACAACGGGTTAAGGAGAAACTGCTAGTAAGTGTACGTGATCATGACCCCTTCTCCGTATGTATTTATCGAGTACCGTTACATTCTATATGTATCTGTGTCGTATGTCTGGTCCCGCGTTTATGTATGGATATACACCGATGCCGTTATGTGTACGTATGTGCACATCAGAAAATTGATATGTACCGCTGTACATCCTGATTACCTATTGACTGATCACTCACCTACTACAGTTTTAAACTTTAAAATGAATATCTATTGCCATGATAAAATGTACCTAAAACTGAACAAACATGATATGTCATTTCTTTTCATCACATGATCAGTATTATATGTTTGTTAGATTCAGTACTTGCTCCCGTCCTGACAGGATAACGTTGTAGGTGTCCTTACTGAGGAGGAGTTACTCTGCGACTCATATTATACAGATACTGTCGAGGACCCGGCCTTGCTTTACGAGGATGTTGCTGCAGGGAACCTCGCCTAGTTGTCTTTTGCTTTAGACTTTTTGAGAGTAGTCATGTATTAGACTACGTATTTTGTGACTGGACATGTATCCAGTTTTACATTTCAGACTTGTACTTTGGACATTTTACTATATGAGTCAACTTTTGTGTTTGGAGCATTTCTGACTTTTATTCACTTATAGAACTGTTAGCACATTTAGTTTTATCCTGTTGTCTTTAGAACATCTTACTACGTTTTATCTCAAGCGTAGGCTGGACATGACTCGGCCCGGCCCAACAATTTGGTTAACGGGTCGTGACAATGGTAATGCTCACTTGGTAGTTGGAAAATTAAAGCTCAAATGGATAAGTCTTTATGAAGAGAGAGAAAAGCTATTTATACAAATTCTAAGTCAAAAAGAACTATCAGCCGACAACCAGATTATCTGACGAATTTTTGCAAAAATCCTTCGGATTATCCGGAGTACAATAACGGCTAGAAATAGAGCCGTTGGATGCATTTAATGCAGTTGATAGTTGTCATTGGATTTAAAATTTAAATAAGTCCAGCAAGGCAAAGCGAACTGTCCGTCGGACTGAACCGGAACTCCGGCGGATTATCCGAACTTTTGCTCACTAGAGCTGCTGTGACTGATCAGATGAGCCGTCGAATTTCAGCGGAACCCCAATGGATTATCCGAACTTTTGCTCACAATACTTGCTGTGATTGATCGGATGATCCGTCGGATTACTGCAAAATTTTGGCGGATTATCCGAACTTTTGCTCACATGACTTGTTGTGGTTGATCGGATGATCCACCGAATTTTTGCGGAACTTCGACGGATTATCCGAACTTTTGCTCACAAACTTGTTATTTTCGATCGGATGATCCGACGGATTTCCGTGGAACTCCGGCGGATAATCCGGTTCTTCATATTTACTTAATTTGAATTTTATACCATATTAGTTTGTCATCTTTACCCAAGTGCGTACATAATCTCCTAGACATTTATAGACTCTTAGCAGGACGGAAGAGCTTTTGATCTGAAATCGTTATCCTTGTCATTGTCTTCTTTGAGTGCTTTAAGGTGTATGTCTTTTGACGGAGATTTGGAAAGAATTTTCTTCTTTGTTCCAAAAGGCATCATGAGATTTGTTTGGAAACGACTTTCTTCTATCTCTGTCTTTCTCGTTTGTTTATGTAGATAGATTAGAGCTAAAACAATACAGAGGTTAATAATAGTCAATATATCAAAATCGATGTGCCAACAATATCTTCCATTTTGATAATTGACAAAAGTGTACGGGTTAAGGAGATAGCTTCCCCGTAAGATGATATCTCCCCCTCAATACAATTTCTCCCCCTTTGGCATTTAGCTAAAATAGAATGATAGAAACGATATGCACGAGAATAAAGCAGAGACACAATATGATAAAAGTAGACTGTATTAGAAAATAGGTAGGCATAAAACTGAACCACAATAACCAGGCCGTAAGGACCGACCTAAAACAGACAGCATAATTCTAGTCCCTGAAGGATTGCACAAAACAAAAGGGCACATTTTCTTAACAAAAAGTCCCCGAAGGACTGCACACAACAAAAGAGATCACACCACTAGAAACGAGAACCTTCAACTGTCAGGAGCACCAGATGGACCTGCCTCCGGATCCTCATCATCTGCGGAAGCCGAGATAAAGGCACCATAAGGGATAATACCATCATGGTACATAAACCCGTAGACGTTGGGATCAGTAAAGTGAGGCCCAGGGTAATGAGGATGAGGAGTATTGGGATTGACATAGAGGTTGCGCTCCTCAAGCATGCGCTGGAAGTAGTAGGCTTGATCCATTAAGCCATGGTGGATGAGGGTGCCAAGTCCCCGGGTGGCCGCTTGAATGTGCTCCGTAGTGGAGAGAGTGAGATGGTCGAATTTGCGATCGATGTAGCGGCGAACATCTGGAGTGAGAATCAAGATAGGATGAGAGGTAGGGACAACAGCAACAACCGGAGTAGCACGTCCACGGGCCTTGGATTTGGCAAGAGGAGTAGGATGAGGCTCACTAGCAGTGCAGTGAGTCAGATCAATGCTGTTGGCCTCGAGAATCATGGTGATGTACATGCCAAAAAGAAGAAAGCAATGAGGGGACTCGCAAATGAGGATCATGGTGAAGATGGTCGATTTGGCAGAGAGAAAGGTTGCTTAGAGACTAGGTAGTACATAGCAATCATTTCTTTCGCAGTCAGGCTATCCATGTTCCCGAATTTTGGAGTAAGAGTATAGCAGAGGATGCGATGAAAGTCGTGGAAGAAGGGGTTGAGATCTTTATCCTCCGGCCTTTGAACAACAGAGCCACCGCAGATGTTAAAGAAAAATTCCTCGTAAGTGAGGTCAGAAGAGATGTTGATGTGGTCGATGGTGCTCAGAAGAGAGCGATAGGCCGCCTGCTCTTGGAGGCCGAGAATACTAGCCAGAGAGGTTGCAGTAACAGTGATCTGGACCCCACCAACTTTGGTTTCAGTCCACTAGCCGTTCGAGAAAGTTTACTAGCGGGAACCAGATTGCAGTAGAACATCCTGATGGTATTTTGGTAGCAGTCCACTAGCCGTTCGAGAAGCTCGTCAATCCCAGAAAATCTGAAGTATTCTCGATGAGCGAAAAGTTGAGCCAAGAAAGAGGCTTCCTTGGACAGATAGGCGCTTTGTGGTAGAAGGAGAACCACTCGCGGGAGTCCTGGACGGATTTGAAAATGGTAGGATTTAAGCCTTGAGTAGGAGCCAAACAGAATAGTGCAGCGGATGGCGGTGTAGCAGAATAGGAGGAGCCGTCCTAACGGGAGTGTTTGCCGTGAGAGGCCATGGTATATGAGAGGAAGGAGGAGATGAAGGGAAGTAGTGGAGAAAGGGAGAGAAAAGAGGAGTTTATAAGAAGGAAGGGGTGGTTGGGGGGATTTGAAGAGTCATAACCGTTCATAATTGTGGGAACGTATATGGAGGAAGAGAGAGGGATGTGTGTCATGACCCGCACCTAGAGTAAGGGCACGAGTACGTGACAGCGTCCCAACCTACGTTGCAGAAACGACGTAGAACGTTATCTAGGTCTACTAACAACAATTATAATATCAAAACATGTCGAGATGGTCAACTCTAAAAAGAGGACAAGCAATGACAATATAATATACTCAATCACAATATTCTAAGAAGGATAAATGATACTGAAAGATAAAGACAACAAGATATTAAATTATCATCCAGAAAATCCGACATAGAAATAATACAAGTCTAGATTCTCAGAGTCAACAATCTCAAATACAAATTCTAATATAATAATATGCCAAGGTGTAATCTGGAGACAAAGTCCAGTACCAAACTAATCTAGCTGAGCTACTACTAATATCTCATCGGCTGGAACTAACCCCTGTTGGACTAGGGTCTCTCGGTCTATGCCCACTACGTCGTGAGGACCATAGTAGGTAGGACACTCATCCTCGCCATAATCTGTAAAATTTTGTCAACATATCCAGTCAGGATAGAATAAGCACAAATCTCCAATAACAGTTCTAGTTAGACGATAAAGAATATGTAGCAGTAAATAGAAAGAATATACAAGATATAGTAATATGTACATGAATCATGTAAGGCATATCAAGACTGTAAATGAATGTAAGAGCAAGAGAACAGTGTATATCATATACAAGAATCAGAAAAATTACTATATATGTGAATTACCACTAGTTTCAACATGTGATCGGCTTAGGAACATGATATAAGATTTGGCCTGGTTAATCATACATACGGTGTATGATTAACACTGTTCAAGGTTCAAGACTTGATACAAAGAGGATATTGATCTCATATCTACGCTATTACCCCCGCCCCCGACCAGTATAGTGGATCCAACCATGACACGTTATGACACGGAATTCTCTGAGAATGTAGCTAGCCTTTGCAGGAATCGTGTCTATACAGTGCATAAGGAACAAGGACAAGGCTTGCACAAGATATACTAAGGAATACAAGGAATAATATCTCATGACGGGATCCAGACAAATATCAATCCGTGTGAACAATATGTCAAGAGAACAAGACTATCTATACAATATACAAAAAATATAGACGATATCATAAAACAGAAATATTATAAGAGAATATACTCGCCTGAGATCCGATAGAAAATGTCGATAGTGAATCGAGGCTCAGAGTGAAGTCACAGACCTAAAGATGAGATACATATGAGTTAAATATGATTTAACAGTATTAGGCATGATTTTCTAGTGTATGTTATGCAATCTAGGTCAAACTCAGTCAAACTAGGTCAAACTGAGTCAAACTAAGTCATACTAGGTCAAACTAAGTCAAACTGAGTCAAACTAAGTCATACTAGGTCAAACTAAGTCAAACTGAGTCAAACTAGGTCAATCTAGGTCAAAAGTTGATCTGTAGTTGACTTTTAGTCAACTGGTCAACTCCTAGTCCATTCTAGGTTGGATGTTGACTCTACGTTGACTTTCAGTCAAAATAGTCAACCTTGGTCAAACGAGGCCAAGTATCCTATTTCTAACCATTACCTACCAAGATATCCCAATCCTAACCATTATCTACCAAGATATCCCAATCATAACCATTATCTGCCAAGATATCCCAATACCTTAGATACTAGGTAATACCTTTACCTTAGTAGTATTCTACCTTAGGCTAGTTAACAATACCTTAGTCTCCAATACCAATACCTTAACACCCAATACCAACCTTAGATATCTAGTATCTATCTATATACCCCAAGCTACTAGATAACCATTACCTTGCATCTATACCTTAGTTCCTAGGTAACCCCTTTACCTTGTAGGTAAATCCAATACCTTGAGGTAAAAGATAAAACTAAAGATATCCTAAGATACCACTATAGGTATCTCAAGATACCACTATCTATATCCTAATATCCAAGGATACTTCTAGATAGGATACTAACTATCTATATTATCTCTAGACTCTAACATTCTACTAGAAACTCTAACACATAAATATATCTAACTCTAACTCATCTAACTACTAACAGACTAAGATACAAGATACTAACTAACCATCTAATCTTCTAACTCTAACATATCATATACTAACTAACTAACTTTAATATATAAACTAACTTATCCATCTAACATCTAGTATACCATTAATCTCCAAGATACCAACTCATCTAGTATCTTAACTCAAGACACTAATATATACCTCTACTAACTAGGACACCTTAAGATACTAACTTGTAGGACACTAACATATACATCTAACTAACTAACACTAACTCACAACATATACACACACTCAAACACAAAGGGGCTGCTGCTGCTTACTGCATCTGCAAGCTGCTGCTGCTGCTTCTGCAAGCTGTTGTTGCTGCTTCTGCAAGCTGCTGCTGCTTATGCTGCTGCTTCTTGGCAGCACAAGCCCCCTCCTCTTCTCACTCACTCCCTTCTAATTCCCTCTAACTCTCTCACTCACAACACACACAAACAAGCACACACACTCTCAAACACTCTTTCCTCTCCACAAACACACATACAACACAAATACTCTATTCTATCACTCACTTCTCACAAGCACATACACACTCTCACATATATATACACACACAATCTCATCTCTTCCCTCTCCTCACACACACACACTAATACTAAACCACAACATAACCAAGCCACTTACAAAGACACACACAACTCATAACTCCCCTCAAGCACACTCACACACATGCACTTCTCCCATCTCCTCAAACACACACACAACACATATATATAAACATCTAACATAACAAACCATATATATATATATATATATATATATATATATATATATATATATATATATATATATATATATATATATATAATATCACCCAAATCAGTCCACATATGTAAATATATACCAAATTGGTATCTCTACTTATAAACATGGCTTGTAGGCCAAATATACAAAGATACATTGTACATAGGAATCTATATGAAAACTAAATGGAACATCCTAACCATGGCTAATCTATTCTCTAACATGTATAAAACTGAAGTTAGAAGTCTACATAGCCTATTGGGCATAAACACAAACACATGGTGGGCCACCCTCGGAATTTCTGCATGGTGACACCAAACCACTCCTAATTTCCTATTGAGGGCTTAAAAGAGCCTCTAAATCAATCCTAAGGGTGGTTCATGCATGAGATGGTTCCTATGGATTCAAAACTAACAAATATGCAAAGGAAAGATGAAATAGAGAGGGTTTAGAGAGAGAAAGATACCTATTGGGAGTGGTTTTCCAATGAACAACACAAAGAACACGAATCCGACACGGACTCCTCTAGAAAATGGACTCCCCTCCTTGCTCTTGGCTCCACAATCCTTGTAGGCTCATTCTTCTTGCCAGAGTGAGAGGATTTGGTGGAAGAATGAGTGGATTTGAGGGAGAAAACAAATGGATTTGCTCTCAAGTTGGAAAAGAACACCAAATGGAAGATGATGGAGGCTACTATGAAAAATGAATGATGGAGGCCTCCCCCTCTCTTGGCTACCATGTAAACCCTATTTGGGTCAATAGAAAATATCCAGGTTGCCCATAATGGTTCTCCATTGGTTAATTTAAGTCATGCAAGGAATTGGGGTCAAATTGGTCAAAGTTCTAAACTCTAAATGACTAAACTTGTCATGTGGAATTAGTCTAAATGCACTAGCCTAATGAGTCAAGTTTGTGGGCCATGCCTAGCTAATCTTTGGGCTTCGACTAGAGTCTAAGCTACCCGGGCCACTAACATAAGTCAAAACTAGATGAAATTCAAACCTGACTAAACTAATCCCCAAAATAAAATATTAATAAATAAATATTCACAAAATATCAGAATATGAAAAATAATTAAATTGCCCTCATTTTTGAAAACAAGCAGTTACAATGTGATTGCTTCGGTTTCTGCACCAGTTCAGCGAAACCGGAAAATCTGGAGAAAAAAGGCAGATTTTCGAAGAAAAATCCGGCAGACAATAAGATCGTAATAAATGGGGTAGGTGAGAGGTCACATCGTGTGAGGGAAAAGAGGAATCAAAGCTGAGAAATAAATGTAGCAATAAATACGACAAATCCGACGCATTTATACGAAAAATCTGACGGATTTATACGGAAATCCGACGGAAGATCCTATGTGGGTTTCAAATAAGCTGCTGGAATCAATCGAATTATCCGGCAGATTTATACGAAAATCCTTCGGATAATTCGGAAGACTTAAAAATAGAGTTTAAAAAGATTTTTCAAGGAGACCAATTTTACAACAAATGAAGGTGAAACAATCTTCAGCAAGAGGTTTGGTAAAAATGTCAGCAATTTGATGGTCAGGGTCGATAAATTCGAGACAAATGTCTCCCTTAAGTTGATGGTCCCATAAAAAGTGGTGTATAATCTCAATGTGTTTGGTACGAGAGTGACAAGTAAGATTTTTAGTGAGATTAATGGAGCCAGTATTATCACATATGATAGAGATGCCATTAGAAGAAATACCATAATCTACTAGTGTTTGTGCCATCCAAAGAATTTGTGCAGAACAACATACAGCCGCTATATATTCGACTTCAGTTGTAGAAAGAGCGACATAGTTTTGTTTCTTGCTAAACCATGATACCAAGGATTTTCCTAAAAACTGACATGTGCTGCTAGAGCTTTTTCGGTCAATCTTGCAACCGACAAAATTTGCATCCGAGTAGTCGAGAAGCTCAAAGGATAAGAATTTTGGATACCAAGGTCCCATGTTAATGGTGCCTTTGAGATACCAAAAAAATGCATTTAAAGACACATAAGTGAGATTCCTTGGAATTTGCTTGGTATCATGCACAAATACAAATACTAAACATAATGTCTGGACGACTAGAAGTTAAGTAGAATAAACTATCGATCATACCTCAATACTTACGAATGTCCACTGAAATGTCATCTTCATCTTGATCAAGTTTGGTCGTTGTAGCCATGAGAGTCCTCATTGTTTTGGATGAGTCTAGTACAAAATGCTTAAGAAGATCCTTTATATATTTAGCTTGATTGATGAAAGTACCTTGAGGTTCTTGCTTGATTTGTAGATCGAGAAAATTGATAATTCTTCCATCATGCTCATTTCAAATTTATCCTACATAACTTTGACAAATTCTACACAATGTCTTGTTAGTGGAACCAAAAATAATATCATCAACATAAATTTGGACTAACAGAAGCATGCCATGAAGAGTTTTGATAAAAAGTGTTGTGTCAACTTTGGCCTTCGAAAAGTTGTGTGAAATAAGAAAAGAGCTAAGGCGCTCATACCAAGCACGATGAACATGTTTGAGGCCATAGAGGGCTTTGTGTAATTTAAAAGCATGATCAAAAAATTGAAAGTCCTCAAAATCGGGAGGTTGCTTGACATAAACTTCTTCTTTGGTAAACCCATTTTAAAAGGCACTCTTGACATCCATTTGAAAAAGTTTAAAATCATTGAAACAAGCAAAAGCGTAAAGCATTCGAATGGATTCAAGACGAGTAACCAGAGCATAAGTTTCTTCGTTGTCAATGTCTTCCTCTTGGTTATAGCCTTGTGCAACCAATCAGACTTTGTTACGAGTGACGAAACCATCTTCATTAAGGTTATTTCGAAACACTCACTTTGTCCCAATAATAGGATGGTTGTGAGGCTTGGGAACAAGTTTCTAAACATTGTTTCGCTCAAATTGATTTAGCTCTTCTTGCATAGCAATTATCCAAAATTCATCATTGAAAGCATCATTGATATTTTTAGGCTCTATTTGAGAAATGAAAGCCACATTTGCACAGTGATCTCGTGTAGCGGATCTAGTGCTAATTCGTAAGGAAGGGTCACCAATGATAAGCTCCTTTGGATGATGGGGGACAAATCTCCATTCTTTAGGGAGATCCTCTTGAGTAGGCTCTATTAGTGGAGAATCTTCGGGTGGAGTAGTCTCAACTTTATTGTTAGATGAGGGAGTACTAGTATCTCCAAGAGAAGAGTTTTCCAATCCAAGAGAGATGTCATCAACATCATTGGAGGAGGAGGATGTAGAAGTGTTAAGTTCATCAAAAGAGACATTTATTGATTCTTCAACAACACGACTTCTTTTGTTAAAGATACGAAAACTTTTACTGTGCATAGAATAACCAAGAAAGATATCTTTATTGGTTTTTTCTTCAAATTTGCCTAGGTTATCCTTGGTGTTCGAAATAAAACATTTGCATCCAAAAACTTTAAAATATTCAATAGATAGAATTTTGTTAAACCAAAGCTCATATGGAGTTTTCTTAGAAATAGGTCTAATCAAGACCCTATTTATAACATAACATGCCCTTTTAACGGCTTCCGCCCAAAAGTATTGGGGAAGGTTGTATTGGTTTAATATGACCTTTGCCATATCGCCAAGGGTTTTATTTTCTTTCCACAACTCCATTTTGTTGTGGAGTTCTAGGACAAGCAAAATCGTGACGAAAACCATTATTTTCACAAAATCTTTTAAATTCAGCATTATCAAATTCTTCTCCATGATCACTTCTAATTTTGTTAATCATAATATCTTTCTCATTTTAAGCACGTTTACAAAAACCAACAAATTCACGAAAAGTATCACTTTTACTAGCAAGAAAAATAATCCAAGTAAATCTCGAGAAATCATCAACTAAAACAAAAGCATAGAGTTTTCCACCAAGACTAGCCACTCTACTAGAGCAAAATAAATCTATATGAATGAGTTGAAGAGGTCTAGTAGTGCTTATCGAGTTGATGGACTTGAGAGAAGATTTTGTCAACTTACTTTTCTCACATTCTTCACATACCATGTCTTTCTTGAAGGAAATGCTTGTGAGTCCTCTTACGAGCTTCTTGGTGGCTAGTCGAGAGATGGTGTCCATGTTGGCGTGTCTAAGTCTCATGTGCCAAAGCCAACTTTCATCATTCCTTGCTACTAGGCACCTGTCATTGTTAGTATTTTCAACAAGATAGAGAACATAAATGTTGTTCTCTCTAATCCCTTCATATACAATAGACCCACTAGTGCTACCGGAGATGAAGCACTTGTGTTTGACAAACACATCATCTTTTGAGGAAAATGGTAGGATACCCCATAATTTTCATACTATAGTCGTTGTCCTCATCACGTCTAGATCCTTCTCTCCATTCAAAATTTGGGGGTTTTTGAATATATGCCAAGGCCCTTCTGGCCGTTATAATTCATGCATTTGTGGCTCCAAGATTCAGAATGCTTGTCATTCCTTTATGTGTAACCAGTTTTTGCCAACTTCAAATTAGTGTCCACATTGTATCTTGATCAGTACAAAATTTGAGAAGCTTGGTTACACAAGGAGTTCATATTGTTTGATTGCATTTTCATGTTAATTAGCATTTTTATGAAATTCTTAATGATCATCACAGTTATATGGTAGTAAGAAAGAACTATCTTATGCATGTGTTTCTCCCTATACATGTGGACTTAACAAGTGCTATCGTACAGAGTATCATGCATACTCTATTTCTCTTTGGCTTTATGTTCTATGTAATATTTTCATCATTCATTTTAGAAATAAATACACTAATATCATTATGATGTCACATTATGATCTCATTTTCCATCTTGCCAAGGTTTCATAAAAGCTCACGTACTCCTAAGCACCCTTTTTTAATTTAGGACCGGGCAAATGTTTATTGATTTATCATGATGGCAAGCAACGCAATCCTAGAGAAGACATCAGTATATTGCCACTGAATCTTATGGAGATGTGGTGCAGCATGTTGGGTGGATTCCTGATGCGTTGGATCTGCTTAACAAAATAGAAAGATCTTTAATTTCTTTGGATTCTTCTGATTCTGCTTTCTCAAGAGCAGCAGCAGTACCAAAAACCCAACCTAAGAGTGTCTAATGACATGCTTAAGGGAGTAAGCTTAATTTTACATCAAATAGGTTACTTGCACCAGAAACATTAGTCTACTAAACCTAATCATGGGAATACAAATTTTTGGTTAATCTAAAGTTCTACACTACTAATGCAGGATTTTTCCATGAAAAATTTCGAAGCCACATGCGGGATGCGATTTTTATATCGTTGGGCGTGGGGTTATAAGCCACACGCCAACAGGTATTAAAGTGCTTGCAGTTATTGGGGCTACAGGTTTTGTGCTGTCTTTTGCAGTTACAAGAAATCTTGGATGATTTTTTTTTGTTACATTGAAACTTGTATATTCTACAGGTTTCATCCTCTGTATCTGGTTGAAACTGAGATGTAGAACCATAAATGATAGGTATAGGTCGGGCGTGGGACTGTATTCTACTGAATCATGAATTCTTTTGTAGCCACTAATTCCTTTCCGAGACTGTAATGAGTGAAGATTCATTGGAATGCCTTGTATACTAAGTTTTTATGAGTATTTACATGTATATACTGTCCTAAAATCTCTAAGTGGAAACTTTCAGATAAACACTATTACATTTTAGAGGATAGGTAAGGTGAGGAATTAGTTATAATATGTGTATGATTTAGTTATAATTAACTGGTTTAAAATCATAAGAAGAGATAGGATGAAATTAAGTGATAATGATGGTGGTAAAAATGATAGATTAGACATAAGACAATTACTTGTTGGTCAATGGGAAATTGAAACTAAAACATGTTTATAAATAAAAAGTGACTATATCTAATAGATATTGAAAATAGACGTGTCGGAGTGGTTATCGGGTATGACTAAATCTTGTGGGTTTTTATTTTTCTTTTGATCTACCTGGCAGGGAAGCATATGAGAGTAGGGATTTATTTTCCTTTCGATCTTAACAGAATCTTCAGTTTCCAAGAGATAATTAAGTGTAAGATCCAATTGCTATGTTGCACGGACACAGATACACCATGGTGAGGACACAACAACACAGACATTGACAACTTGTCCTAGTGTATTTTGGAATATCTGTGGAGTCTATGGAGTGTTCCATACATGATAATACATTCCTGTGGGGTACCCGACACGTGTCTGACATGACATAGCCACAATTTGGAGTGTGTTTCCTAGTCTCTGAGTGTCCCTACTCAAAGGAAAAAAAATTAATAGCTAGTAAAAACATATAAAATGGAACATAAAGAAGCATATACTTGAGGCGTGTCTCAGCTGCGTATGAGACTCACATTGAGGCACATTGAGGCGTGCCCACAAAGGGTGCCTCGCCTCACATGTTCTGGTTAGTGTGTTGGTCCTTTTATCCTTCCAACTGGCTCTATTATTGGTTAATTGGATTTATGAATAACCTTTATCAATCTCCCTCCATCTAAACCTTTGAGAATCAAAAGTGTGTTGGTCGTTTGCTAGACCGTTTGTGTGTGGTCATACAATTTGAAGACTCATTGTTCTCAAATTGTATAAATACATGATTTAGGCATATATAGTTGCATTTTAATGAACTTTTTGGGGATGTGCTATGTAAGTAACCACGATGTAAGGTTGGTATCTATATATATTGTTCAATTAATAAAGTTACCTTCTTTTATTGTTGTTTTGATTTTTGAATGTCATGTTATGACCAAGTTCTAATTTTGAAACCATGGGCAATTTGTATAGGTAGCAAACTTCGCATATACTGAGTTGAAGCAGCTGCAAAAGAAGAGCTAACAAGGAAGCATATGACTGAAGAGGCATCTAACTCCATTAAGTGCATTACTTTTCTATTTTGGAGGGCTTTCTTCTTTGAGGTATTTATCTCCTTTGTTTGGTATTTATCTCCTTTGTTTGGCTAGTAGACAGACTGATTTATCTAGGGCATACTCGCCCTGATATCTCATTTGCAGTAAGCGTTGTAAGCCGCTATATGCATGATCCAAGAACGGGTCATATGGATGCAGTATTTCAGATCCTAAGATATCTGAAAGGGATGCCGGGAAAAGGACTGTGGTTCAAGAAGAATGGATGCACAGATATTGAGGGATACTGTGATGCAGACTGGGCAAGCTGCATAGACGATAGAAGGTCTACCACGGGGTACTGTGTTTTTGTAGGAGGAAACCTGGTTTCATGGAGAAGCAAGAAACAGTCAGTGGTAGCACGGTCGACAGCTGAAGCAGAATACAGAGCAATGGCTCTAGGGGTGTCAGAACTACTATGGGTGAAAGCACTGCTGACAGAGTTGAAGTTGGATAAGGGGACACCGTTGCATCTTCTGAGCGATAGTCAAGCCGCAATAAGTATAGCGAATAATCCGGTTCAGCACGACAGAACGAAGCACATCGAAATCGATCGATTCTTTATCAAGGAGAAGCTGGAGCAAGGGATACTGAAGATTGGCCATGTCCGCTCAGAAGAACAAGTGGCAGACTGTCTGACTAAGGGTCTTAGTTCATTAAGTCTGTCGAAGCTATGTAACAAGATGGGGATGATCAATATCTATCGTCCATCTTGAGGGGGAGTGTTGAGAATCAATAAGGGACTTTTAGTCCCACATCGGAATTTGTAGTATGTAGAGGAGCTAGACTCCCTATAAGTAGTGAAGTAGTCCATCAATAAAATTACACCAATTATTATTTTCTACACAAACTTCGCATATACAGAGCTGAAGTAGCTGCAAAAGAAGAGCTAACAAGGAAGCATATGACTGAAGAGGCATCTAACTCCATTAAGTGCTTTACTTTTCTATTTTGGAGGGCTTTCTTCTTTGAGGTATTTATCTCCTTTGTTTGGTATGCAGTATGTTCCAAGAAGCGGTGGTTGTGATCAACACACTTTTTTTCTAAGAGCAAGTGTAATCGATTTCTTTTAAGACAAATAATAACTTTTCTCTTTAACATGTCACAAGACTAGAGATTATAGTAGAAAGTGTGTCACAGGTTTTTTAGTCACTTGTAAAATAAGTGGTTTCTTTGAGAAGTTTTCCATTGAGGAGAAAAATAACCATGAAAGCATATAGCCTGCTCAGCCTGGCTTACAACTTAAACTTTACACCTTGGTTGATCGCTTTGAATGTCTCAAAAAACCATTGCAATATAGTAGACAGTTACCTCTCCTGATCCAAATATCAATATATTGTCGAATGTGTCCCCCAAAATTTCTTATGTTTCTGCTTAATTGACATCAAATAATAACTATTATGAGCAGGTTGTCTGTCAAATAATAATTATGGGCAAGTTGTCTGTCTGTAATAAATGGGTAGTAACGGAATCATTTTCCAATTCATGTTCTTTTTTTAGCATTTTGAATATCAAAACTTCATGTTATTTTAGCAATCGAATGGGCAAAATTTTGAATTTGAATTTAAATGTATTCGTCCAATTGTTTCCTACCATGGGCCCCTGATCCTTTTATGCGTTATGTGCATTGGCTAATGAAGATGTTTAACTTCTTCTTTTTTTCAATTTACTTATTTTTTAAGTAATGACCCGGACCAATCTAATCACTTATGGTTTAAAATTTATTGTTATGATTACGTGTTTTGTTCATCCCATTTTAGAGTTTTTATGTTTCACTAAATTATTTGACAAAAAGGGATACCTTGGCTTATACAACCTGAGTGGTCTAGTTCTCACAATGTTTGCTTTAACTTGAATACAAATATTCTCAACTACTCTGTGAATTTCTGCTATTGAACGTCTTGCCAGATCGTATATTATGGAACATTTTTCTTTTCTTTTTCAAACTCTTTTGATTCTTGTCAAGATTGCTAGCTATTTGGCACTGTATAGGTTCATTTCTTGACTTGTATATATTAATTATTGTTGTATCTGTTATGGGCTCCCTGGAATGAATAGATTTTTAAAGAGGGTAACAATACTCCAATACAATTTTACATTTTGTTTACATCATTTCATTTGGGGCAGTGATAGTGAATCGAAGGAATCATACCACTAGCATGAAAACATTCACAAAATAATGTAGTCTAGTATATACAAATTGGTCCGTACAGTTTGGAACTTCTTGTCTTTCTTTTCTGGTGGTTTGTACAGTTAGCAAGTCCTTGCTAATATATTGTCATGTCTTAATTTTATTTGCAGGTCTTTCAAAAGTATTTTGGATCTACTTAAATAATGGGCGACGACTCTTGTGATGAAAAAAAAAAATTTTGGATTAATTTTGTGAATATTTAATAGATGATTCAAAAACATTGTGTAGTGCTAATGTTTTGGGTTCATAATTTTGTATGTAATGGAGATGATTAAGTGATGGTGTGGGTGATGTATTGTGTTTTTGGATTTATTTTGTAAATGATGGTAAACGATGCTTAATGTTAAGCTTTTCTGTTGTTTACCAATTGAACATTATAGTTATATATGGATTTTGTTGTCTTCTACTTAATGTAATATGCTTTATATCTTGTAAATAACAGTAAAGAATGCTTGATGTTGTTAAGCTTTTTTTTTGGGTGTCGGAGCTCTGACTCCTGGATATACGTCTGAGGACAAGCTCGACAATGGCCATGTTCATATGAATTATGTTATATGTGTATTTAATTGTATGTTTTATAGCTGAAAAATGCAAACAATAATTTCATAAGTATTACTTTTGGGACGGTTATGTAATTGTCCTAGATATAAACACCTTTTGTGATGCTGACAAATTTTTCTAGGACGGATGTTATTTGTCACAAACTCTTTTATTTTGGGACAGTTTAGTAAACCGTCATAAACATATAATAATTCAAACTCTTTTGGTACGGTTAGATTTTTCGACCCTAAATACAAATTAGGACGGTATTTTTCGTCCTAAAATATTTTGCCACGTCACCCTAATAGCACTCTTACATTCCGTCTTAAAATTCGTCCCAAATTATGATTTAGGACTAATTTGGGCTTTCTTAAGCTGGATTTTTGGCGTCCGAGAATGATACTTTTTTGTAATGGGTGACGTTCAAACACATCTTAAGGCATAGACAGGATATAGTACTGCACATGGTACGTATATGCATCGATGGACAGGCTAAAGACCTGTGGTTAGATCCGTGGATCAACCATAGCACCATGCTACACCATATAGACTTTCACATGGATTGGGAAGCACGTCGGGGAGAACGAATTAGCAGCATTCTCGTCAATGGCGAGTGGCAGCCGGAGCTACATCGCTGGGCGTGGACGCTGGCACCAGCGATCAGGAAGATTCTGATAGATCGAGCGGCAAAGCATGACTACTGGGCGTGGGCGGATTCCTTATCTACCAAGTTCGACGTCGGAGCAATGTACGACATCATCCGACCCCAATCAGATAAAGTGCCGTTTACAGACGTGGTTTGGATGAAGGGCATTCCGCGCAAGATGCAATTGAGCATGTACAAACTAGTGCTCCGAAGACTACTCACAAAGGATAGGCTTCAGAGATTTGGAGTGCAACTCAATAACTAGACATGTCCACTATGTACAGCTAAAGCGAAAACTATCGACCATTTATATTTCTCCTGAAAATATGGCTATCTCAATTGTCCAAGTTGAAAGATAACTTTGGCACTGAGGGAGGGATTGAAGGAGGAATACAAAAGATTCGAGATACACGGGATTGATGTACGTACAGCTTGGTTTCGAAAAGCGTGTGTCGGGCTCTCATCAACGGAATAGCACATTTGGAAGGAGCGCAACAACAGAATATACGAAGGCACAAACACAGTGATTATAGGCATTATACATAACATAGATTATGATATAGAGAGTATAGAAATGGGAGGATCTTCCTAATTAAATGTTGTACTTAATATGATTTGATCTCAATAATATATTTACCTGGTTTCCCATATATATATATATATATATATATATATATATATATATATATATATATATATATATATATATTCCTCTCTCTCGTCATATCACACCTCTCTCTCTCTCTCTCTTTCTCTTGTGGTGCCTCTCGCTCTCTAACATTTATCATCTAGCACCTCTAAATATATTTAATTTTTGTCCTAATTTTTTAAAATAATTCATCCCCAAATTGAGCCATGTCCTAATTGATTTTGTCCTTATTTGCTCTTAGATGACAAGATTTAATTTGCTTTTAGATGAAATTCCATTGTTTGCTAGTATAATATTCTCCGATTAAAAATATATGAAGTCAAAGTAAATTAGTAGATGGAAATAAAATATTTTTAGTCTTGTTTTTATTCAAGAAAAAAAATAATATTTAATCATCATAAGACCCTAGGATGGCAAGGTTCGTGACAAAAATTGTATGGTTCAAATATGAATTTTAAGATACACTGAATCTCATCGATCAAATGGTCAGAAATGATTAAAAAGACCTTGTATGACTTGACTAGAATGACACGAAAGTTTAAGGTTTTGATTATATTGGGTTATAATTGTTTACATTAATGTCATTGGTACTTTGAATTGAATGGAAAAAAAAAGAGCAGCTACAATTGGAAAACTAGAATAGACAATCAAGGTAGGTATATTAAATAGAATTTTGTGACTAATTTTTGCAATTCTTTTACTTTATATATTTATAATTTATTCAAATTAAAATTGTACTAGTCGATTTTTGTTAGAAATGCGGTGTGACCCGAACCGGAGTTGGCCCATAAGGTGTAATATTGAATTGGGCCCAATGCCATAAAAGAGAATTCTCATATATATAATGCCTGAACCAATCCAAATTATCTACACCACATAATCCCACCTCCTAACCTATGTGGGACTAAATTACCAACTCTATTGTCAACCCCCCTCCTCTTCCCATTTGAGCGCTCAACCGAAAACGAGATACAATCCAACAATTTTGAGCGGTTGTACCCAAATGTTGGCTATGCCACTGGCTACAATGAAGCTTTGGTAAAAGACAGGCACAAAATGCTGGATTATGGATTAGCACTACAAGAAAAATGACGATTCTTGACGATTTATAAGTTGACGGTCGTCGAAAACCGTCAACAATAGTGGTTATCTTGACGGTATTAGGCTTACGTCAAGAAACCACCCCCTCTTCTGTTATATAATAAAATTTGACCATCTTACTTGACGGTTTTAGATGAACCCGTCAAGAAAAATCATTTAATTTATTGACAATTTGGTTGTAACCGTTAACTAAAGTAGTTGCGGGAAAATTACCGCTGAAAAATTCGAACATCGGTCCATACCATTTTGGTAATTTTTTGATAAACCCTAGTCCTAATTTTGCTGAAACCTCAAGAAAGAAAATGGCCAATAATCCCCTCCTCTTCCTCTTCCTCTTCCTCTTCTTCTTCTTCCTCCCTCCAATCCGAGCCGAAATCCCCAAACCTAAACCCTAATCCTAATTTTCGACCAGTGAGCAGCAACTGCGCCACCAAGCAGAGCCAAATGTTCGACCAGTTCTAGCTCTCCTCTCCCAAGCCTCCGTTCCCTTCTTCGAGAGTCATCGTCTGCTTCTTCCCAAAGGGCTTCACCCACGGTGCCGACGCCATCGCCATGAGCTCGACCTCCATTCTCAAAAAGACCAAGCCCTTCAGCTCTTTCTTCGCCGACCGGAGCCTGAGGAAGCCCGCGCTGGAACCACCGCAACCCGTCGGCTCGGCATCGCCGAGGGTCTGAAGGCGGAGCCGACGCGGCTGGCGAGGACGACGGCTGTGACGACGGGGGAGAGCTCGCGGGAGAAGGCGAGGGCAAGGACCCTGCCGACGGAGCGGTGGAGGCCCATGCGGGTGAACTCGCGGGAGGACCTTCGAATCCATGATATCAATTTTTTTGGGCTTTTGCTTTTTTGGTACCCTAATTTTTTGGGGCTTTTGCTTCGATCTCGATATATAAACAATTTGAGGAGGCATGGCTTAGGAACCTGACTTCCATAAGTATGGCACAAGAATAACCATGAAGCTTATTTCACATATCTAAACTTGAAACCCGACCATAAGTGTATAAACAATTTTTTGGCCTCCTCAAATTGTTTATATACTTATGGAAGGGCTCGTGAACAGCCTGAACTTCCTGACATGATTGACGCTGTCGACGGATCGACTCATAGGCTTCACGAAGGAGGAGAGGGGGATGCTGACACGATTTTCATATGTGCATTATTTGAAGCCGCACGTAAGTTGCTCGACAAAATGTCACAACCATAGTTCTTCATCTGTGCTGACATGATTTTCATCTGTGCTTTGAATTAAAAATTGGTTATGGTCATGTTCTTTATTCCAGGCCCAACTTCTGGTAACTGGGATTTCGACGGCGCCATCCCGGAGCATCATGGTCTCCATGTTCACAAACTTGGGGACACAGTGAATAACAGCAATCCCATGGGGGTGGCTGTGAACTCCATGTGGATCGGCCTCTGGTATTGTTTATGCAACATTGTTCAGTTCAATAGGTAGTTCATTACTCGATACTGACAATAACCATTCAACCTATCTCTAATGCATTTGACAGAAATGTAGTTTATTAAGTCTATACTATGTCCATGGAGAATATACTTTCCATTTTATGCTCTGACCTTGTTGCAGAAGTGTGTAAGTATACATTGTAGCTATATGGAAATGTTTGTATCGTGTGTCCTTATCCGGATTGTGTCTATATTTATGCAACGCAACTCCTGTTCTATGTGATGGAGTTATGAACAGAACTCCTTATTCTTATTGCTACATTTCGTATGCAAATATGCAAAGAGCACCAAGAAGCATTGGAAAGGCTGGTTTGAAGTCATCTTTTTCCAGTGAGGGGACTCAACATTGCTGACACACTTTATTTTCATGTGTCTGTGTCTACCACTATCCATGAATCAGTTTACAAATTATTATCTTTGTTTTATTTGAAAATAATATGAGTTTATTTGCCCCTTGATATCTTCATGAATGATGCCACATGAATGACAATGTTCAAGTCCATAGAGCAACTGATGCATGTAACACTTGACCTACAATACAGAATTTGGGCAAGAAAACACCATGTCTTGCTCAGATAACCATTGAAATTCCATACAATACAATATGCACCGAGTTCATTACTTCATGGGACGATGAACAAACTTGTGACTCGGTAAAGTATCTGAATTTCTCGTGAACATCCTGACCGTGTAAATTATTTTAAATACATGTCAGTTTAATGAAAATACTTTCTTATTACTTCGGCCATTATTGTTCCATGTTACAAATGATGCTAAAGTAGTTCCTTGTATTAGTTGATTCATTTCTTCAGATTTGTTAGCAATAGTACTTGTATTCCTAGTATAGTATGTTCAAACTTTGACATATATATATATATATATATATATATATATATATATATATATATATATATAAATAAACTATTTTTTTTTTGTGATTTTCGGTTTTAGACTGAAACCGAAAACTAAAATTGAAACCAAATAAGAAAATTTCATATTTCAAAAAAGAAACCGAACCATTTTTTTTAAACCGACTGAATCTCTTATTTGGTTCGGTTCGGTTTTCGGTCCAAAACCGAATAATGGTCACCCATACTTCCACAGTTTTATGCTTATATTCTGGTCTATATTTACTTCTACAGTTTTATGCTTATATTCTAGATCTGCTCCTTACTGCCAGTTTATGTTCTACTTTTGCAAATACTGGAGTAGGTTATATGTTGTGATTCCTGATAATTTGCTTCTGGTTTTCATACTTTTGCTTCATAGATTATTCCATTCCAGACATAAGCTATACATTAAGACCTCAAAGCTATTGTCATTCTGTTATATAATTTCTACAGTGAATATATTCATGGAATGAACCAAAACCCAGTTTATGCATGCTTTCTTAGTGAAATTAATGATCTTAGTCACTAGTTGCTGCATGCCTTGAAACATAAAAATCTAACTATCCAAAAATGTGTTTTCTGCATAGATGCTATATACAAGTTGCTGTAATGATATTAGGAATACCTATTTGTAGAAGTGTTCATAACCTATTCTTTCGTTTTATTTCTTCATAGGTTTTTGAGTTCGTTGTCCAGAAGCTTTATGCATTGCGAAAGCCAAAAACAAATATCCAGATTCTGCAACAAAGTGTTCTTCTAAAATACAAGTGAGTAATAATATTCTATGATGACAGAATTTGTATCTTGATGGTTATCATTTGCTATTGGGCTTGCACATATTTTTCTGATAGTTGCTGTGCACGAAATTATATTTCAGTATCTGCATATCTTTAGATACCTCTGATATCATATTAAACCGACTCCCAAAATTAGTACTATATATTTGCATTAAGAATCTTGATGGAAACTGCATCGATGTACATCAGGTTTGGGAAGGGGGATTCCCTACTGTAGGGCAAGGCCTTGAGGCAGACCCTATAGACAGTAGGGAGGATCTTGGCTATTTGGTCATTTCCTATGTGTGCACAGGCAATTATCTAGGAGTTGTGTGAGGCCCTGGTGTCAGAGATATGTCCTGGTAGAGAGGGAAGGGCAGAACAGATTGGGGTCGAGTTTGGCCACGCGCAATTAGCCTGTGACCAAGTGTTCCATTGGGTGTGAGTGTTCGAGTGAGTTAAGTTAGTTCCAGTTATTGAATGTGTTAGATAATGTGGTTTTGAGTGAAGGTTTATATGTGTGAGTGTGGAGTTTGTGATACTCATTTGAGTATCAGGTTTTGGTAGAGTATCAGTGTATGTATCTTGAGTTGTGGGGATGAGAGTATCAGAGGTTTAGAGAGTGAGGGATATATGTGAAGTATAAGGGGTAGTGTTTAGTTGGACTTTTCCAGATGAACAATGATGTATCAATATGTATCAGAAATTGTGGGATATGAGTTAGTGTATCAGTGATATTTTCTTTGAACATCATGTGTCATGGTTGGTGTCTTTGTGGGGGTGTTTGAGTTAGGGAGAGGAATGGAGTCCCTGTCCAATTAAGTTAGTTAGTAAGAGTATACTGTGTTAGTTCAGTATACTGGGTTAGTTTAGTGGACCTAAAAGCTGTTAGTTCTTTGCTACTAAGTAATTTTTTTGACAGCTAACATAGGAATTATTTACATGTATTTGGCACCTGTGTATGCGGCTGTGTAGTTAACCGATTGAATAAAATGCATACATTCAGGTCACAGCTACACGCACTTGCAATGTTTTGACCATAAAGGAATTTGGAATCCCAATCTTGTATATGTTCTATAGCACCACTTTGCAATATAGTTTTTAGGATGTACTCTGATTTGATCGTCATGTGATACTTTAACCTATTTATCTGTGTCGATTTGTTCTCGATGGTATGCTGCAATACTTGCTACTCCATTTTGATATGGTATGCTGCAATACTTGTTAAACCATGCTTAATTATGCAAGCCATTGATACACACACATTATAACAAGATGGTTCCTGTGTTATTTTAGGCCGGCATGACTTATTACATGTAGAGCATGTATATATTTGTTTCTGAAGAAAAGTGAGGAAAAAAATACAATATTACAATGATACGACAATTTGGATTGTTGAAAAATCTCCACTTAGATGTTTGAATATGCTTTATTGGACTATTTTCTTTTGTTATTGAACTGGGTGTTCTCGGTAGATTTGTCAAGTTCAAATACAGACAAGTGAACAATGGTTTATAAAAGCACAACATAGATGGTGATTTGTACATGGTTTAACCCATGCATGAAATCGATACTTTTCTAGTTGATATCTACTGCAGTTCTCAATTTTGAAACATAACCTACACTCTTGCATTCTTCTACCCTAGGAGCACACTCATATGTAGACAACTTCATATGCACTCACCTTCACTTGTACAAACCTATGCAGTAATAAAATCAATCTGTATTGATAATTATGTAATAGTGAGTTCAATATCTATATAATAACTATATATTGATAATTTGTGTTCTTGTTCTCTCAGGAACTTGCTGAAAAATGAAGGTGCATGCATGCTATGAATATGGGAATGCTGTGGATATGGGAGGGATGTGCTCCGGTCTGGTTTGCTACTTTTTTGGTTTTATTTGTATGATTATCAAATGTGGTTGGATTATATTTTGTGGTTTGGATGTTTAAGTGGTATGGAAACTACAGATGTGGGATATGTGTACTTTGTGGTTGGATTATGTTGTGGTTGGACAAGTGATGGATGTTTGTGGTGTGATGTGTATTGGAATTTTTTGGTGTATGAACAATACAATTTGTTAATATGAAAATTGGGTTTTATAGTAATTTGATGTATGTGCAACTTCTGGATTGATATTATGTGTGTTTGATTAATATTATATAATTATTGACGAAATTTTGGCAAGCTTCTCTTGACTATATTTTGGCAAGCTTCTCTTGACGGTTGTCAAACGTCAATTTTAATTTAAATCATGTTGTATAATAGCCTGTGAATAAATGCTTTTTTGACAGGTTTTGTCCCTAAAATAAGGTTTTCTTGATGTCTAATAGCCGTCATCTAGGTCGGAGTCAAGAAAAGTTTTGCCTACGTTGACGGTTTCTAAAAACTGCTATCTTGACGGCTAAAAACAGTCAAGAAAACTACTTTATATGACGGCTAAAAATCGTCAAGAAAAAGGGGAGCTTTTTCTTGACTCCGACCTAGTTGACGGATCTGCAACCGTCAAGATACCCATTTCTTGACGGGGAATCTCCGTCAAGAAAAGTCCTTATTCTTGTAGTGTAGGGGTTCAATTGTATATAAGTTATGAGGAATTCACAATTAAGTTTCCTGGTGGCTGCAATATAAAAAGATATCTTCATCACAGCTTCAGTTATAACTTAAGAATGTCTCTATCTTCAGTATGGAGCATCATTAGACATACTAGAAATTGCTACTTATGTTGATGTTCCAGAAAACACACTTAACTGGAATCTTGAACAATTTAACTTATGATATGGAGCGATATTAGCCCTCAAGATTTTGTTTAGTGAATCCTTGCTATATGGATTAAATTTATATTTTGAAACACACACACACTAGCATATATATATATATATATATATATATATATATATATATATATATATATATATATGTGTGTGTGTGTGTGTGTGTGTGTGTGTGTGAAAATATATATATATATGTGTGTGTGGAAATGCATTTTGTTGACCCCACTCCGCATGAGGGGGTTCCTTGTTGAGCACTCTGGGTTGTAGATCTCATCCGCTCGAGTTGGCAGGGTGGTTGTGCCACGGGCCCGAGGGGGATCCAAGGATGGACACAAAATATATATTGCATTCCTTGTTTTCTCTTTTCCTTTTTCCTTGGTGGACATTATCACAGTATGACTACTTCTATTTATGTTGTGCTATTGCATGAGCCTATTCTTAGAGCACCAGTTAATTTTGTGAGTATAAAATCATCAATTTTATGGGAAAAATTCCTTTGATAACACGAAATATCTATCGGTCTTTATGAAAAAATTCCAAATTCTATTTATGTATGAATCTTCTTCCATTCAGCTCTCTTAAGGGATTATTATCCTTGTTTAACGCTTCAACCAATGTTCATCTAGGTCTACCTCAATCCTAGTGACTCCATTAACTACTATATTATCATTTTTTTCTTTCGGAAGCATCTATCGGTCTTTATTGTACATGTCAAGACCAAGGAAGTCTATTTTTCCTCTTTAATGTGTTTCTGAATCATACACTCTTTTTTCCCACAGGTTACGCTTGTGAATCTACCTACACAATTTCTTCGCAAAAAGAGTAGGTCTGCAAAGAAGCGACCAAAGGTGATTGACATTGATAATGACCAACTTCAATAACAATGCTAATCAAAACCATATTTTGTTTGGTGACCCACAAAATTTATTAACAACACAAACAAAAGGATATTTTGAAGATATTTAAATGCCAAGTGCCAAAAATTTAACATACATAGTTGCATGCACAAAATATTAATTAGCATATATATAATGTAGAATTTGGATAGTATAGATACCCACAATGATAGGAGTGTAGATGTGATCTTGATATAGCTATTTAGATCTAAACAATTATAGGCACTGGAAACGTTTTCGTAGAAGCGAAACTTTGGAATTAAATAAAAACTAAAAAACAGTCATAACTGTATGGCCAGTGAGTATTTGTATTCAAAAGATATGAATGTTGCATTACTGAGTCTTCATCAACACATCCTGCATGTTTTATTACTCCCTAAATGAAACCGTTGCATAGTCATGCTTGGTTTTGATGCGTATCGAAGAATAATTACTCAATAGTTGTGTAAAATAGCTGGATCAAAATGTATTGTATTCAATAGTTAAGCAGGCTAAGAGATCTGCAACAAAATAAAGGGTTTCTCAAGTACATCATCTTCTCCTTTTTTGCGCAAAATTTTGGTTCCAAAATAGCTCGAATGTCTCAAGGACATATCTATCATCGCCTAATCGCAGTTACAACCCATCCGATTAATCTCATCATAACTCCAGCAGATCGAAGCGATCTTCTTAGAGCTATTGATGTCTCTTCCATGGTTGTTGCTAAGTCCGTTGCAAAATCTGGCACTTCTCGCAACCCTCTACTCACACGAAACATAACTGAATTTTGGCATGCTGCTTCATGCCGAGTTGCCTTCCATAAGCCATAGGGAGTATGCGAAAACTTTCGGCTACAAATCTCTCAGTAATAAGCTTCTGCCACCATCTGTAAAATTAAAGAATTTGTTTTTTTTTCTAATCTGTTTTTCTTTTACTTTTTGTACCAAATTTTTTAATAACTTTCATAATTACACCTAATACATATTGTGTAAAAATATTATAGAATATACTGTGTAACAAAATTTTATAGGATACTGTGTAAGACTACACAGTATCCTATATAATTTTATTTCTCATTAGCTTTTATAATATTTTCACTGTGTATGAATGTTGCTTCACTGTATATCCAGTGAGTATGAAAATCTATAGTATCATTTATAATTTTCTTACACATTATCCTTTATAATATTTTTACTGTGTATGAATGTTGCATCAATGTCATATTTTTAATACAAATACCCACTAGCCATACAATGATACAACATTCATATCTTTTGTAGATTTTTAATACAAATACTCACTGGCCATACAGTGATGCAATATTAACACACAATAAAAACATTATAAAGGATACTACGTAAGAAAATTATAAAGGATACTTTGTAGATTTTCTTACACAGTATCCTTTCAAAAAAATTATATAGTATCATTTATAATGTTTTTACACAATATGTATCAGGTGTAATTATAAAAGCTATTAAAAAATTTGGTACAAAAATTAAAAGAAAAACATATTAGAAAAAAATAGTTACAAATTCTTTAATTTACAAATGGTGGCAGAAGCTTATTACTGTGAGGTATGTAGCGGGAAGTTTTTGCATACTTCCTATGGCTTATGGAAGGCAACTCGGCATGAAGTTGTCACGACCCGCACCCTAGAATAAGGGCACGTGACGTGGGTACGTCCAGCCTACGCCGCAGTATCGGCGGTAGAACGCTGTCCTAGGTCATAACATCTAACAGATAAGGGTAATATACAGTTATACTCCCCGAATAGGGGTGACATAACACAATATAACTCAACCACATCTAGGATAGAACAGGAATGAGATAGAAAGATAAAGATAGATAACAGCCAGGAATGTAACATTACCGAGATACAAATCCAGAATTCTAAGTGTCTAAAATAAATACATCTCAGAATATCTCAAGTCTAATACAGTAATCCCAAAATAGTAAGGCAATCCTAAACTAATGGAAGTAACATCAACTGCCAGCAGGTCCAAGTCACTAGTGATGTCTAATGCTGCACCAAGAGGGATAGACACCAGAGCCTCATCATTCACTGTAAAATTTTCAACAGGTCCAGTCAGGACGGGAGCGAGTACAGTACATCTCAACAAAATCATAACCGGTTAGGAAATATAAACATGCTAGAGAGTAAGATACAGGATCTGAAGAATAATATGATAAAAGAGAGGGACTGTAAGTAAATAGCTACAATATATAGAGAACTAACAATGCTAGTGATTCAGAGCACAAGATGGTTATGTAGACGGCACGATGTTATACACGAGTAATCTACAGAGGTTTGTACACGAGTAATCTACTGGATTGAAAACATAACCACTTCTACTCCTCCGCCCCAATCAATACACAAGGATCCAGCTACGTTATGTTATTGTACACGAAGGTTATGTAAAAACATGATTATACACGATTCACACGTTTCGTACACGAATGTAACAAATACAAGGAGTACACGATGTTCCCGATAAAGTACACGAACACGAATACCCGATGTATCCGCTAAGGGGATAACATCGCACAACCAGATCTATATAGTACTAATCCGTGTTTCCGACGTGTCAGCATCATGTAAAGTAATCTAAAGCAGGAATATAATCCTAAACAAGATATAAAATGATCAGAGAATGTACTCGCCTGTAACCTGAGAATCTGGAGAATATATATACTGTCCGAGGAGTGGTGTATGGCTCTTATTAGAACGGCACAAGTCACAACAAGTCCAGAATGGTAAATAACATGCACTACAATACGTTCTACATGAATCTAGGTCAAATTAGGCCAAAGTCAACCCTTGGTCAACTCTGGTCAACCCTAGAAGTCATACTAGGTCAACAAGACTAATCTAGGCTAATCAAGTCTATACTAGTCTAACCCAGGCTAAACTAGCCTATTCCAAGTCTAACAAGACTGCACATGTCTAGTCTAGGCCCTAAACTGACACACAGATACACCCATAGGCTAAGGGCCTAGACCATGGGCTATATCCTGCCTATAATCAACCCATAACACAATCTACACAATAATATATATATCAAATATATAATACCCTATTGATATAGCTATATAATACAATATAGAATACACACATAACATATAGCTACTTATATGTATACCACCCATACATTATATATAAAATACATAATAGTACACACATATTATATATAGGATACCTATATATATGTATATATCTCAATACAACTATATAGATGCATATGTATAGAGAAAAGGGGAAACACATGTACTCAAATGTGTGTGGGTGTCACAAGTGTGTGTGACAGGGAACAAAAGGATGTCAGGAGTCCAAATATGTGTTTATGTGTGAAGGAGTATATAGGCTAATAATGTGAGTGGGTGGGTAATATGTCATAGAGGGTGTGTGTATCATTAGGTGACATGTTCCTGTGTAGTGTCATGTGTACATGAGAGAACAATGACAGAAATAATGAAACATGTGTGTGTATAATATTAGAGACCTGTGTGTAGGCTCTCAGTCCATGTGTGTGTGTAGGACTTAGGCTATAGGTTTGTGTTCTCAGATTTTGATTAAGGAAATTTCAGTTAACATTGGTGTACAGATATTGAACATGTAAAGGGTGCCTGTGTGCCTGTATGTAGATAAGGTACATGGTGTGAAGTGTAATGTGCCTGTGCTCATGAGGTTCCTGAAAACAGTGGAAAACATATGTGCTCATGTGTGCATGACAGGGTATAGGAAACAAAGAAAAATCAGTTTGAAAAATAAGGCAATACCCCAGGCTCTCAATCACAGAGTTTGAAACTTAAACACAGGTTTTTGAAGAATGAAACTCAATCTCAGGTTTTACATGGATAAAACCCTACTCAGTTATCACATATCAGTTAATATATATAGAACTCTTCCCAGGTTTTGAAAACTTGGAACACCTAATCCCATCTATGGTTTCTATCGACCATTGCAATTTAAACAGAAAACTCAGATTTCACACCCCAAACTCAGTTCAGTATTCAACCCAACAAACAGTTAAAGCAGTCCTTAAATGCATTTCTCAGTTTTAACACAATGAAGAACTCAATCTCTGAAATCAGTTCAACACAGACCCTAAAAATGATTTTCCAAATTTTGAGCCCAATCCTCTTCGAATCAAACCCAAAATCAACATACCATTAGATAATACATGGATGAACATATTAGGGGTTTAATAACATACAATTAACAGTATTTAATGGGTTAAAATTGAAGACAAAATCAAATTTAACAAAACTGGAAAAATCAGAAAAAATAGACTGATACTAAGGTATCAGAGTTTTGGGAAAAAGAGATTTGAACTATGAAAATGAATTAAAACCCAAAAGCAGAGGTTGGTAATGTTAAAACATAATGTATACATGCTCTGTGATTTGTTTGTGTCCACAAAAGTGGACACAAACGTGTCCAGTACAAATGCACAGCCAGTCCACACATCGTGCACGCGTTCACATCGATCGTGTGCACGACACAAAGCGACACGACCCACGAAATTTGGTCCACGTGTTCATCTAGACTAGGGCTAGTGATAGGACAACCTAACACGTGTCCATGTTGCGTGTGCAAGACACGGGACACGCGTATCAGTGGCTAAAAACGACAGCCACTGAAACAGTGCAAAACCCGTGCGCACGCTCGTGCGTGTCCGACACGACACGTGGGGCTCTGAAAATTGGGGAGCCCCGTGTCAGTGTCAGCCCCTAGCTACACGTCGAGTCTCACATGTCGAGGTGGCGTGTCCTAGGCGCTGTGTCCCCCGAAGTACAGGGCATGCACAGTGCCCGCGCGCGCGTGTGCACGACCGCGTGTACACGTGCCCGACACGACTCAACACGACACGAAAACTCGACACAAACTTCAGAAACGTGTAAGCGAGCCCAAAAGCTAAAATCCTATTCAAACACAATTCAAAAATTTACACGAAATGCCCATTGAGGCATTTCGTCAAACACATGATATGTGTCACTGATACGTGTCCAAAAAGGACACGAAATGGACACAAAAATTAGGGATTCCTATTCCTACAGTTAGATCAGGGTTAGGACATCCTAGAAATAATTTTTGACAGAATTTAAAGTCATTAAATAGGATTATACCTATAGGTGTTCAAACCCCCAAAAAGCTCCAAAGAGAAGGATCTCTCAAACCACCAAAAGCTCTCCAAATTGTTTGCTCCCTGTCAAAACTTATTTCCAACAGCAAGAACACAAGATTTAGAGCCTATTGGAATTTGTTTGAAGGAAAAAGGACTTGAAATGAATTTATTAAGAATTTATGAAGATGGAACTTACCCCTTTCTAAAAACTTGATAAACCCTAAGAGAGAGGCTAGCCCTAATTCCTAGGAGAGTATTTATAGAGGGGGGGCTGTCATGTGGCCGGCCATAGGGCCCTAGGCTAGGGTTTTGGCTAGTTGGTTGAGTCCTAATTGGTTTAAGTCATGATTATGACTTGTGACTTCACAAGCCATTCTTAGACCAAACTAAATCCGATTAGCCCCAAACTAATTCTAATGAACTTGAATCGACTAACTTAGGTCACACTAGGGTTTCTTAACCTAACCAAGGTGTCTTGACCTAGTTTAGCCTATAGGACAGACTCCTAGTCAACATGGGTCAAAATCTAAAACTAGCACCAAACAATTCACTAAAAATCATCTAAAATCACATTAATTATAATTAATAATAAAAAATCCCAAATTAAATCCAAAATTTTGAAAATGACCAAAATACCCTCATTTGGAAAACTGGGTGTTACAATCCTACCCACCTTAGAAAAAATTTCGTCCTCGAAATTAAGATGATCGTACCCCTTCTAGGTCAAACCCCCACAATCAAATCTCAGAACCTATTTAAATCATTCAGTTGGAAAATGTAATCTATGGGGTAATGGCATGTAATATCAGTCTGGGGTCTCATCTAGTTACACCAATATGCTACAGTACTAGGCAATCACAAGGTATCAAAACATACAATAATATGGTAGAGTGTATCAATTTCAAAGACTGGCTAAGATATAGGTCAAGGACTCACCTCCAACTAAGTCTGGTGGCTGGAACTCCCTCCCGAAGGCGGAGTCCTGGCTGGGATAAGTGCAGCAGGACAGTCTCGCAGCCTGTGTGCAGCACTCCTCTTCTCTTCCTACAGATGCCCCACACATGTCCAGGCTTTTTACAGAAGGTGCATGTAGGCACCCCCTCAGCTAGCCTCTGCTGAACAGGAGTCTGGACTGGGTTACCTGGTCTAGTCTGATAGTCTGGGTGCTCATGGGGCTCTGGGTATACACTGCTCCTCGGCCTCTTAGAACTAGGCTCTCCTCCTGAATGTACCAAATCCCACAGCAGTTGGATTCCATGGCCCTGCTCCTTCAGGATCTCAGCCTGAACTCTCTGTGTCTCCAACACATCCCGAAGAAGTCTGGATATCTGAGCTCCATCAGGAAACAAACCTGCCGAGGGTATGGTATGGGGTACTGCTCCTGGAGGTAGAGGAGGAGACGGGGAAGGACTCTTGGTCTCAGATGAGACTGCCACTCTCTCCTGAGTAACAGGTGGTGGAGGGGATTTTTCTGGCGAGGATGCTAACACCTCCTCGATGGCGGGAGGTGCCACTACCTTTGGGTCAGCCTGAGGGGTCACTACCTCCTGAGCAATAGGAGGTGGAAGCACACTTTCAGTAGCTGCAGCTGCTCTCAGGCGACAGGCTCGGGTCATGGGTGCCATACTGGAAAGGATAAAACACAACAATCATTAAGGCTGTACAACAGTCTACCATCCTATCTGTAAAACTGGTATTTATCAAGAAAATAAAATAAGACAACCACCAATCATCTATAAAGGGTACTATTTAAGAAAAAATCAAAACCAAAAGTTTAAGGAACGAAAGTCAATAGCATTGAATCCAATCACAATCTAATATATATAAAAGAGAGAGTGTTAGGGGGAAAAAAGCTATCATTATGCAAGGATCATGTGGTTTGTGGCATATACATGAAGGTGTTATAGGAGGATTTGGGTCTCAACTATAGCTATCAAGTTACACTATTCATGGCATATTAGTTAAGCAATCTACAAGGCACAAGCTATTACTCCTAGCATGTATGGCTAACCGTGTATATATGTATATCTATATGTATAGAGAGGTAAAGATTTAATTATGCATCTACATACATTATAACATGTTTACAGAACTATATATATATATATCTATATAGCTATATGATCATAACATAGAGATGAAAGGTTAGGTTTTCATGGCAGTTGTGTACATTAGTGTAGAGTGTCATGTGTACATAGGTTAAGACTTGAAATGAAGGGTTCAATCATTCAGTTAGCTCAACATTACATATTAGATCTGAAATTGAACTACGCATTTGAAAGCAATAAAAAAAATGTTATCATGTATTCAGTTTTCAAAATTTTGGAGAATTCGAACATCAAAACCAACTCAATGTTTACCACAACCACAACCTAACATGTAAGAGTATGAACCTATCATTATATACCTGGACACAACCATGTATACGACATCAAAACATTACAATTTAAAACTGCAATTTGAACTAAACACTTAGAATCCAAGGTTAAGGGTTTACTGTGTACACAGTCTCAGACTTGACAATTCAACACAAAACTCAACCAAAATTTTTGAAATAAAGCCCTGTATATAACATATATGTGTAGTGATGTAAGCAAACTAATAACATGAAATTTAAATTTAAATTACAAATTTAATATGGAGAAACATAGAACTAGTCACTGATACTGCACTATATTGGAATACTAGGATTTTGAGAACTTAACATTAATCATATTAACATGCATTTAGATAGGTTAGTAAACAAGTGTAGTATGCATACGTGTCAGGCAAGTATCTGTGTCCACTATATATATTAGGGTAATACAAGAATCAATGGCAAGAAGAAAATAATGATAAAATCTGTTCTGCCTATCTGTTTAAAAGAAGGAACTATTTTGAAACCAGAGCTACAACATCAATCTAAGTTAAGGTCTAGCAGAAACACCAATTCATTGTATTAGGAAGAATTTATTGCAAGAAGTTACACAAGGTTATAATAATAGCTAAGCTGCTCCTACTCATACTCCTACTCCTAAGTTATTTGATGATGGGGTACAATTTATACAACAGAATGGTACGATAGAGATGATATGTTTAAAAACTTTCTCAAGATACAATCTGATAATCATATGCGTCTGTCCAAAATCATGTTACTCAGAGTCCTCGCCATGCCAGTAAGCAAGGCTGCGAATAACGATAGATTCTGTAACTAGGGTATGCACCTCTACAATCATATCGTCTGGAAATCTCGCTATGCCGACTAGTATAGCTGCGAGAATTTCCAAATCTCATAACCAAGATACGTACATCCGAAGCCAGGTCTCCACGTTTCCGCCACGCCAGCTAATATGGCTGCGATAAACTCCAGGTTCCATAACCAAGTAGACGTTTTACCATCCTTGTGTTTCCGTCAATATATGTTATTAGAAAATATCGTAACTCAGGCTATAAAATTCATCTCGATAGGGAAATCAAAATCAACAACGATTCATCAAAATCAAATTCAATAATCAAGGAGTGAGAGCGAACAAACAAGGGGAAGGATTTCAAATTGAAGTTTAAATAAGATTCTCAAGGGTCGTCCCAGGAATCTCTCAAGGAATCCTAACTGTGATTGAGTACCCTTAAAAATATATCATAATCCTACTGCAGGCTGTAGTGATACTCTAGTTCGAATACCACTACATAAACTGGACCTGCATGGGCCACCACTAAAAATGTGTCACGACCCGTACCCTAGAATAAGGGCACGTGACGTGGGTACGTCCAGCCTACGCCGCAGTATCGGCGGTAGAACGCTGTCCTAGGTCATAACATCTAACAGATAAGGGTAATATACAGTTATACTCCCCGAATGGGGGTGACATAACACAATATAACTCAACCACATCTAGGATAGAACAGGAATGAGATAGAAAGATAAAGATAGATAACAGCCAGGAATGTAACATTACCGAGATACAAATCCAGAATTCTAAGTGTCTAAAATAAATACATCTCAGAATATCTCAAGTCTAATACAGTAATCCCAAAATAGTAAGGCAATCCTAAACTAATGGAAGTAACATCAACTGCCAGCAGGTCCAAGTCACTAGTGATGTCTAATGCTGCACCAAGAGGGATAGACACCAGAGCCTCATCATTCACTGTAAAATTTTCAACAAGTCCAGTCAGGACGGGAGCGAGTACAGCACATCTCAACAAAATTATAACCGGTTAGGAAATATAAACATGCTAGAGAGTAAGATACAGGATCTGAAGAATAATATGATAAAAGAGAGGGACTGTAAGTAAATAGCTACAATATATAGAGAACTAACAGTGCTAGTGATTCAGAGCACAAGATGGTTATATAGACGGCACGATGTTATACACGAGTAATCTACAGAGGTTTGTACACGAGTAATCTACTGGATTGAAAACATAACCACTTCTACTCTCCCGCCCCAATCAATACACAAGGATCCAGCTACGTTATGTTATTGTACACGAAGGTCATGTAAAAACATGATTATACACGATTCACACGTTTCGTACACGAATGTAACAAATACAAGGAGTACACGATGTTCCCGATAAAGTACACGAACACGAATACCCGATGTATCCGCTAAGGGGATAACATCGCACAACCAGATCCATATAGTACTAATCCGTGTTTCCGACGTGTCAGCATCATGTAAAGTAATCTAAAGCAGGAATATAATCCTAAACAAGATATGAAATGATCAGAGAATGTACTCGCCTGTAACCTGAGAATCTGGAGAATATATATACTGTCCGAAGAGTGGTGTCTGGCTCCTATTAGAACAGCACAAGTCACAACAAGTCCAGAATGGTAAATAACATGCACTACAATGCGTTCTACATGAATCTAGGTCAAATTAGGCCGAAATCAACCCTTGGTCAACTCTGGTTGACCCTAGAAGTCATACTAGGTCAACAAGACTAATCTAGGCTAATCAAGTCTATACTAGTCTAACCCAGGCTAAACTAGCCTATTCCAAGTCTAACAAGACTGCACATGTCTAGTCTAGGCCCTAAACTGACACACAGATACACCCATAGGCTAAGGGCCTAGACCATGGGCTATATCCTGCCTATAATCAACCCATAACACAATCTACACAATAATATATATATCAAATATATAATACCCTATTGATATAGCTATATAATACAATATAGAATACCACATAACATATAGCTACTTATATGTATACCACCCATACATTATATATAAAATACATAATAGTACACACATATTATATATAGGATACCTATATATATGTATATATCTCAATACAACTATATAGATGCATATGTATAGAGAAAAGGGGAAACACATGTACTCAAATGTGTGTGGGTGTCACAAGTGTGTGTGACAGGGAACAAAAGGATGTCAGGAGTCCAAATATGTGTTTATGTGTGAAGGAGTATATAGGCTAATAATGTGAGTGGGTGGGTAATATGTCATAGAGGGTGTGTGTATCATTAGGTGACATGTTCCTGTGTAGTGTCATGTGTACATGAGAGAACAATGACAGAAATAATGAAACATGTGTGTGTATAATATTAGAGACCTGTGTGTAGGCTCTCAGTCCATGTGTGTGTGTAGGACTTAGGCTATAGGTTTGTGTTCTCAGATTTTGATTAAGGAAATTTCAGTTAACATTGGTGTACAGATATTGAACATGTGAAGGGTGCCTGTGTGCCTGTATGTAGATAAGGTACATGGTGTGAAGTGTAATGTGCCTGTGCTCATGAGGTTCCTGAAAACAGTGGAAAACATATGTGCTCATGTGTGCATGACTGGGTATAGGAAACAAAGAAAAATCAGTTTGAAAAACAAGGCAATACCCCAAGCTCACAATCACAGAGTTTGAAACTTAAACACAGGTTTTTGAAGAATGAAACTCAATCTCAGGTTTTACATGAATAAAACCCTACTCAGTTATCACATATCAGTTAATATATATAGAACTCTTCCCAGGTTTTGAAAACTGGGAACACCTAATCCCATCTATGGTTTCTATCGACCATTACAATTTAAACAGAAAACTTAGATTTCACACCCCAAACTCAGTTCAGTATTCAACCCAACAAACAGTTAAAGCAGTCCTTAAATGCATTTCTCAGTTTTAACACAATGAAGAACTCAATCTCTGAAATCAGTTCAACACAGACCCTAAAAATGATTTTCCAGATTTTGAGCCCAATCCTCTTCGAATCAAACCCAAAATCAACATACCATTAGATAATACATGGATGAACATATTAGGGGTTTAATAACATACAATTAACAGTATTTAATGGGTTAAAATTGAAGACAAAATCAAATTTAACAAAACTGGAAAAATCAGAAAAAATAGACTGATACTAAGGTATCAGAGTTTTGGGAAAAAGAGATTTGAACTATGAAAATGAATTAAAACCCAAAAGCAGAGGTTGGTAATGTTAAAACATAATGTATACATGCTCTGTGATTTGTTTGCGTCCACAAAAGTGGACACAAACGTGTCCAGTACAAATGCACAGCCAGTCCACACATCGTGCACGCGTTCACATCGATCGTGTGCACGACACAAAGCGACACGACCCACAAAATTTGGTCCACGTGTTCATCTAGACTAGGGCTAGTGATAGGACAACCTGACACGTGTCCACGTTGCGTGTGCAAGACACGGGACACGCGTATCAGTGGCTAAAAACGACAGCCACTGAAACAGTACAAAACCCGTGCGCACGCTCGTGCATGTCCGACACGACACGTGGGGCTCTGAAAATTGGGGAGCCCCGTGTCAGTGTCAGCCCCTAGCTACACGTCGAGTCTCACGTGTCGAGGTGGCGTGTCCTAGGCGCTGTGTCCCCCGAAGTGCAGGGCATGCACAGTGCCCGCGTGCGCGTGTGCACGACCGCGTGTACACGTGCCCGACACGACTCAACACGACACGAAAACTCGACACAAACTTCAGAAACGTGTAAGCGAGCCCAAAAGCTAAAATCCTATTCAAACACAATTCAAAAATTTATACGAAATGCCCATTGAGGCATTTCGTCAAACACATGATATGTGTCACTGATACGTGTCCAAAAAGGACACAAAATGGACACAAAAATTAGGGATTCCTATTCCTACAGTTAGGTCAGGGTTAGGACATCCTAGAAATGATTTTTGACAGAATTTAAAGGCATTAAATAGGATTATACCTATAGGTGTTCAAACCCCCAAAAAGCTCCAAAGAGAAGGATCTCTCAAACCACCAAAAGCTCTCCAAATTGTTTGCTCCCTGTCAAAACTTATTTCCAATAGCAAGAACACAAGATTTAGAGCCTATTGGAATTTGTTTGAAGGAAAAAGGACTTGAAATGAATTTATTAAGAATTTATGAAGATAGAACTTACCCCTTTCTAAAAACTTGATAAACCCTAAGAGAGAGACTAGCCCTAATTCCTAGGAGAGTATTTATAGAGGGGGGGGGGATGTCATGTGGCCGGACATAGGGCCCTAGGCTAGGGTTTTGGCTAGTTGGTTGAGTCCTAATTGGTTTAAGTCATGATTATGACTTGTGACTTCACAAGCCATTCTTAGACCAAACTAAATCCGATTAGCCCCAAACCAATTCTAATGAACTTGAATCGACTAACTTAGGTCACACTAGGGTTTCTTAACCTAACCAAGGTGTCTTGACCTAGTTTAGCCTATAGGACAGACTCCTAGTCAACATGGGTCAAAATCTAAAACTAGCACCAAACAATTCACTAAAAATCATCTAAAATCACATTAATTATAATTAATAATAAAAAATCCCAAATTAAATCCAAAATTTTGAAAATGACCAAAATACCCTCATTTGGAAAACTGGGTGTTACAGAAGTAGCATACCAAAATTCAGTTATGTTTCGTATAAGAAGAGGGCTGCGAGAAGTGACAGACTTTGCAACGGACTTAGCAACAACCATGGAAGAGACATTAATAGCTATAAGAAGATCGCTTCGATCTGCTGGAGATATGGTGAGGTTAACCGTAGGGGTTGTAACTGCGATTAGGCGATGGTAAATATGTCCTTGAGACATTCGAGCCTTTTTGGAACCAAAATTTTGTGCAAAAAAAAGGAGAAAAGTGATGTACTTGAGAAATCCTCTATTTTGTTGCAGATCTCTTAGCTTGTTTAACTATTGAATACAAATACATTTGATCCAGCTACTTTATACAACAATTGAGTAATTATTCTTCGATATGCATTAAAACCAAGCTTGACTATGCAACAATTTCATTTAGGGAGTAATAAAACATGCAGGATGTGTTGATGAAGACTCAGTAATGCAACTTTTGAATGCAAATACTCATTGGCCATACAGTGATGACTATTTTTTGGTTTTTAATTCCAAAATTTTGCTTCTACGAAAACGTATCCAGCGCCTATAATTGTTTAGATCTAAATAGCTATATCAAGATCACATCTGCACTCCTAGCATTGTGAATCTATCCACGCTTGTGAATCTACCTACACAATTTCTTCACAAAAAGTGTAGGTCTGCAAAGAAAAGACCAAAGGTGATTGACATTGATAATGACCAACTTCAATAACAATGCTAATCAAAAACATATTTTGTTTGGTGACCCACAAAATTTATTAACAACACAAACAAAAGGATATTTTGAAGATATTTAAATGCCAAGTGCCAAAAATTTAACATATATAGTTCCATGCTCAAAATATTAATTAGCATATATATAATGTAGAATTTGGATAGTATAGATACCCACAATGCTAGGAGTGCAAATGCGATCTTGATATAACTATTTAGATCTAAACAATTATACGCACTGGAAACGTTTTCGTAGAAGCGAAAGTTTGGAATTAAATAAAAACTAAAAAAACAGTCATCACTGTATGGCCAGTGAGTATTTGTATTCAAAAGATATGAATGTTGCATTACTGAGTCTTCATCAAGACATCCTGCATGTTTTATTACTCCCTAAATGAAACAGTTGCATAGTCATGCTTGGTTTTGATGCGTATCGAAGAATAATTACTCAACAGTTGTGTAAAATAGTTGGATCAAAATGTATTGTATTCAATAGTTAAACAGGCTAAGATATTTGTAACAAATAAAGGGTTTCTCAAGTACATCATCTTCTCCTTTTTTGCGCAAAATTTTGGTTCCAAAACAGCTCGAATGTCTCAAGGACATATCTATCATCGCCTAATCGCCGTTACAACCCCTCCAGTTAACCTCACCATATCTCCAGTAGATCGAAGCGGTCTTCTTAGAGCTATTGATGTCTCTTCCATGGTTGTTGCTAAGTCTGTTGCAAAGTCTGGCACTTCTCGCAGCTCTCTACTCACATGAAATATAACTGAATTTTGGCATGTTGTTTCATGCCGAGTTACCTTCCATAAGCCATAGGGAGTATGCAAAAACTTTCGGCTACACATCTCACAGTAATAAGCTTCTGACACCATCTGTAAAATTAAAGAATTTGTTTTTTTTCTAATCTGTTTTTCTTTTAATTTTTGTACCAAATTTTTTAATAACTTTAATAATTACACCTAATACATATTGTGTAAAAACATTATAAAATATACTGTGTAACAAAATTTTATGAGCTATTGTGTAAGACTACACAGTATCCTTTATAATTTTATTTCTCAGTATCTTTTATAATATTTTCACTGTGTATGAATGTTGAATCACTGTATAAAGATGAAATATAGAGTACCGATATCCTTGTGGTTAGTGGAGAACGGCCATCGAACCAGATTTGTCATCATTTTGAATTGCATTTTTTTCGTTATCAGAGATGGGCCCCATAGCTATGTCAGCGGGGCTGAAAAGGAAAGCGAGCACGTCTCCCCTTACCTGTCAGCAGGCAGCACAATGAGAACAAAAGTTATGTGGAAGAGTTCTCATCATTTAGCTGCCTACGTGAGAACATTTTTGATTTCAGTGAGTATGAAAATCTAACAGTATCATTTATAATTTTCTTACACAGTATCCTTTATAATATTTTTACTGTGTATGAATGTTGCATCACTATAATATTTTAATACAAATACTCACTAGCCATACAATGATACAACATTCATATTTTTGTAGATTTTCATTACAAATACTCACTGGCCATACAGTGATACAACATTAACACATAGTAAAAACATTATAAAGGATACTGTGTAGATTTTCTTACACAGTATCCTTTCAAAAAAAATTACATATTATCATTTATAATGTTTTTACACAGTATGTATCAGGTGTAATTATGAAAGCTATTAAAAAATTTGGTACAAAAATTAAAAGAAAAATAGAATAGAAAAAATAGTTACAAATTCTTTAATTTTACAAATGGTGACAGAAGTTTATTACTGTGAGGTATGTAGCCGGAAGTTTTCGCATACTTCCTATAGCTTATGGAAGGCAACTCGGCATGAAGCAGCATACCAAAATTCAGTTATGTTTCGTATAAGAAGAGGGCTGCGAGAAGTGACAGACTTTGCAACGGACTTAGCAACAACCATGAAAGAGACATCAATAGCTATAAGAAGAACGCTTCGATCTGCTGGAGATATGGTGAGGTTAACCGTAGGGGTTGTAACTGCGATTAGGCGATGGTATATATATATATATATATATATATATATATATATATATATATATATATATATATATATATATATATATATATATATATATATATATATACCATAGGCTCATACTCTTATATGAGTCATTGCATGTGGACCAATAAAAATATAGTGACTTAGAAAAAATAATAATTAAATAGATAAAATAAAAGATCTCATAAAAGATTTGATAAATAATAACTTACCATATATTTGCATAGAAACTTACCAAATATTAATTAAATAGATGAAATAAAAGATCCCATAAAAGATTTGATAAATAATAACTTAGCATATCTTTGCATAGAAACTTACCTAATATGTTTGTCTAGGAATTTAAATAGATAGAAATAAGAGAACCAATAATATTAATGTTAATGTTAATATTAATTTAATATTAATATTAATATTAATATTAATGTTATTATTATTATTAGTTTTAATTTTAATGTTAATATTAATTTTAATGTTAATATTAATTTTAATGTTAATTTTAATTTTAATTTTAATTTTAGTTTGGAGAGACAAATGGCATTATTCATATTTAAATTTCTAGACAAACATATTTGGTTGGAAAAGATATGGTAATTATTATTTATCAAATCTTTTATGAGATTTTTGATTTCTATCTATTTAAATTTTCTCTTCCGAGTCACTATATTTTTATTTGTCGACATAAAAGCCATGTGGGATGGCTCATACAAGAGTATGAGCCTATGGCTCATATCCCATTTTCCTCAAGACATATATCATGTTATACTTTTTGGAGTCTTTCCTTCGGAGCCATCCTTAGGAGCCAGTTTTTCTTGGTGAGAATGACAGGGATCATGGTATCTGTGTCCCCAGGTCTTGAAGAAGAAAAAACGTCATTATCTTACAAGAACTAAATCCACAAGATTTTGTCATCGCTAACATATACATTTGAAATTGCTTTAGCATTGCAGCTATTGGTTAAACATGTATTGTAATTTTGTGTTTTTATTACGTCTGTAAACGTTTGATCTCCTAATGATATTCATGTTCTGCCCAGCTTTGATCGGAAAAAACAAGGTATTTGTTAAACATGGAGAATTTTACATGGTTTGGCATTGTGCGTGCATAGCCTCGGTCACATGAAGTAGTATCTTCAAATGAGGTTATATATATCTTCTTCTTCATCTTCTTCTCCACCATTTTTCCAACCTCTCATTCCCAATTCGATGGCACACAAAGGCTCTTCACAAACAAATACAAACCATAATACTTCATTCCTCACAAATAATGGCACCCAAAGGCTCTTCACAAACAAAAACAAACTCTAATACTTCCTTCTTCACAAATAATGCATGAAAATAAATCCTAAATTTTAATTTCTTTTTTCGATATACATTATCATGATGGAAACATATATTGTAATGTTTATTTCATTACATTATAATGTTTATTTTATTATAATTTTATGATCGAAATAAATCCTAACATTCGGCCAAGTCGACTTCAGGACTGTCAGATATTGTGGCAGTCATGTTGTACAGTTGACTGCCACAAATTCTGTCAGTCCTAGAAGTATTTAGGACTGTCAACAATTGTGGCAGTCCTGAAGTAGACTTCCTGTACAGCAGTCCATTTCAGGACTGCCACAATTTTTGATAGTCCTCATGTCACGACCCGATCCCAAATTGTTGGGTCGAATCGGATCATGCCCAGCCTGCACCGTTATGAGACGACGGCAGTAAGTTGTTCTATTTGCAGGTAATCTCAACAACCTCCATACATTTGTCACTGTCACTCCCCGTTTCCGGCATACGTATTTTATATACATGTACAACTCGTGTGTATTTATTTAGTATTTATCATATATTATCCTGTATTTAAATTCCTTTAATTTCGTGTTAATTAACTATCTGCTCTTTAAATTTTCATGTTAATTAATTTCCTGTAATTTATTTTCTGCAACTTTATTTTTGTATTTCTTCCTACTTTTATTCCTGCCTGTAGCCTTGCTTATGTGGTTCGGCCTAGGTTAGGTTCTCGGGTTCATGGATGAATCCGAATCCAACCCGGCCCATTAGCTCCCACCTACCACCACTCTCCTATTTAAGCCACCCTCTCCATTCTCTCTCCTCATTACTCATCATCACCATTACTTCTTCTTCTTCCTCTCATTACTCTCCACCCACCAGCAGTAGCAGTAGGCAAGTGCAAACTTGCTTCTCCTTCATCTTCATCCATTTTTGTGGATCATTACTCTTCCTCTCATGATTCTGAGAGAGTTTAGTTCTTGGCATTTTGGATTTCTATGGCTGGTTTTTCCTAGATCTAAGATGTTGTATTTCGGTTGTTCATGGGTGGACCTCCCAACTTAGCGTGTCTTATGGCTGGGAACTTCATTTTCTGGCTTGGGACGAAGGCTCAGTCACGCACGCGTCTTTACGTGTCTGCGTGGATTTTGAGACACGCTCATGTTCTTACATGTTAGCGTGTATTTTCAGTCACGCTCACGTTCTCATGAGCGTGCGTGTATTTTCAGTCACGCTCACGTTCTCATGAGCGTGCATGTATTTTCAGTCACGCTCACGTTCTCATGAGCGTATGTGTATTTTCAGTCACGTTCACGTTCTCATGAGCGTGCGTGTATTTTCAGTCACGCTCACGTTCTCATGAGCGTGCGTGTATTTTCAGTCACGCTCACGTTCTCATGAGCGTGCATGTATTTTTAGTCACGCACGCGTCTCTACGTGTCTGCGTGATTTTTCACGCTCACGTCTCTATATGGGTGCATGGATTTTTAGTCACGCACACATCCATGAGTGCGTGGATTTTTAGTCACGCACACATCTTTGCGTGCGTGAATTTCTTGTCACGCTCACACTGTGCATGAGTGCGTGTATTTTTAGTCATGCTGTGTGTCCGTGTATTACTTCTCACGCTCGCTGTTCACGCCCATTTTCCACGCTCACCCCAGCTAGACTTAGCGTGACTTGTTGGTCTTAAGCATAGACTTCTTGCGTGACTTTTGGCCTTAGCATAGACTTGTTGGCATGACTTCCTGACCTGGGTGTTTTTATTTATTCCACAACCTATTCATTTAATGATGGCATGATAATTCTTCTATTATATCCTTACGCCTTTTTGCGTGAATTTCTTGATAAATCATGATATGTTAAATTTGTTAAAATGGATTGTTATGTAGAATGCGCCTTGTGTCCTAATTGATCCATGGATACCCAGTATGACTAGAACTTAACCCTGCGAGTTATAGACTCGACCCCATGTAATATTGATTGACTTTCATGCCTTGTCACCATTGATAATGATTGTGACATTGACTAATAATCGATCATGTGTTCCTAGTTGGAACTAAGGGACTGGCTAGTCATCTTATTGAAATGAATGAATGAGACATGTTCATGTAATGAACTATTGTACTCGACTAACCGATCCCGGATATTGGCATACAGGCACATGCAGGCTTCAAATTATGTATTTATTATTTAGTTATTTATTTATCTTACAAAAACAGCATGTGTACTTTATGGTTAAGGCATGATTACTCCGTGGTTAGATTTGATTGTTGCATCACGCTATGTAAAACCTACAACCTAGCCGCACGGGTATCGTTGTAGAGTTGCGCATATCGTACCCCGTACGAAAGTACTCATTTGAATGGCCATGATCCACGGCATGGAACTTCGCTCAACGTAGGGACTATTAAGTTAAATAAAATAATGATGGCATGGAGAGAATGGATTCCCGAATTCTTACATGGCAGCCCCCTTGGGACTATTAAGTGCCCGACGGGCCGGCTGGTTCCCACAGATACTGTAAATCTGTCACACGGGCAGGAAACAGTATCTGCTTATATTATTGTACATGCTATAACGACGGGCGTCCCGCTGGGACTCGTCTAACTACATGATTGGCGCAATTGATTGACTGGATAGACTAGCCTTGCTTGCACATAGTAAGAACTGAGGAATCCCTATTTTGCATAATTCCAGGATAACTTGGGACTCACAATAGCAAGCCGTAGGAATTGATTAGCCGTTCAAGATGATTTGTTTGTGTACTGTATCTACCCTGTTGCCTAACTGAGATGATCAGAATGTCAGGACATGACGGGCCAACTTCTGTCCTTGTTTGGTTGGGAGGTTGGTTCGAAGTGTCGTGATGTTATGTGAATCCTAGTGGGAAGCAGAGATCTATTATTATATTCTCTTACATACTGGTTTAATCCTTCATATCGTCCTTCCTTGTGGTACTTGCTATTAGAGGTCTAACCTCTCTGGTTTTACATGGCCAGATTTAGAGCCAGTCCCCGAGGATCCAGCTTACTTCTACCTCCAAGATGGTCAATACTAGAGGGATGATCGCAGGAGAACTCGAGTAGGTTTCCTTACTTCACCGTTCGTTTTGTCATTTACTTTATACTTAGCCGTTTGGCACCGACATGTTGGTCGGATCGTCTTGTACTTACTTTTGCATGATTGTAACTAAGTCAGACTGCAGCTGATAACAATTGTGTATACCTTACTATACCATCTGGCTATGTTTTGTAAAGCCAAATTTCCAGAACATTCTGACTGAGCGTTTGGGACGCCTTACTGCTTTATCTTACATGTTCTGTATTACTGTTTCTTATTTGAATGATTGAGACAATAGATGCGAAATGACCATAGTGAGACTTTTATGTAGTATGCACCCCCTCGTCTGGTTAGACAGCATTGACCGTATTATACGGTATTCATCTACCCGTAATACGTAGCTGGCTGAGTCATTCCCCCGCTCTCCAGTATTCTGGTTCTGGGGCGTGACAGTCACAACACGAATTTACGAATATTTAAAACTTTTATTCAACAAAGAGAAATACAACTAGAAGAAAAATACTGAAATAAACATTAAAACCAAAAGTCTACAATCTCCAACATAATGAAACTAGAAAATAAAAAAAGCAACTAGCTAAACGGTCGGCTCTTCGGCCTCAGGATCTGCGTCCTCCAAGGGAGACTCTGGTAACACCACAGGATATAGCACATGATCATAATAGCTATTGTACAATAGCTCAGCGTCATCAATATCACCTATTGGGGAAGATCCAGTCAGGAAAGGAGCAAGTACGAGTATGTACCTCACATTTCAAATAATAACGAAAAAGTACAAGCTAAATAGTTGAAACAATATTTTTCAGCAATTTAACAATTCAATACTTAAAACAATATGATTTGAATATGTAACGTCTATGACCGGCTTGGGTTGTACAATAGCATCCTAGCGACGCGATACGGCTTATCCCCGTGTGTAAGAGGGGTAAGCTCGCACAATAACAATATGCAATATGAGGGGTATTGGTCATAAATGCTATACTATTCCTCCAATATCTCCACAATCAATATCAATCAATATTTGAACCCTAGAAGAGGATTCCGTGTAGCAATGTGGTTTAAACATGCAACTTGACAATTACTAATTAAATATAATATAGCATAACCGTAACTTGCCTCTGTTTGTATGACTGGATCAGGATGTCGGCACTGGAGAGGAAGTCAACTACGTCCTCGAAATCCTACAGTTGAGAATCCTGACTTAGAAACATAGGAAGCCATGTCTAGGTGTGCTAGTTACAATTTCTAGAAACAAACCCTAGTCAAGTTTTGAGTTATTAATTAATCTACCGAAAACTGTCTCACGTCGCGAGCTACGTTTGTTGTCATTTAATTGGATAAGCCTGTTACTGGTTTAATTGGGGAAGATAACAACTACCGATTAATTGGCAAAACTTTATATTTTAATAATATATATAAAACTAAATTTCTTTAAATGGGAAAACATGAATATATTAATTTATTAGTAGTCGGTATTTATTTTATTTAATGTGAGAAATCCTTATTAATTTTATACAAAAATAATTAATATCCAATTTAATTATGCGCCTTGCTACGCAAACAACAACCATAAAATTAATTAGAAAACCTATGCTACACAATTACAGGGCCACAGAAAATAAAATAAAAGCTGGGCTTATGCCCTTAAAACAATTTAATTTAATTTAATTAATAAGGCTGAGGCGAGCTCTGAGTGCCGTAAAACGGTCCAATCAGAAGGCCGAGGCCCTACACCCAAGATACTAAAAGCCAGTAACCAGTTCTAAAGTAGAATATAATTAAATATAACTTATGAAAATGGGGCATCTCCGACTTGGTCATGCAATCTCACGTTGCTGGCTAACGCCTCAACATACAGGAATGTCCTGTAACGTTTGCGTGTCGCCGAGGCTCATCCGACCGATACGGTCGTTGCCTGACAGGAAATACGGAAAACTAACCAACCAACACTTAAAACTAAATCAAAAACTAATAAAATAATTTTTTATAAACCATTTGCAAGGACCAGGATTTTAGAAATATATTTTGATATACAAAAATTACTAAACTTATAAAATATTATTTTTAAATACTTTTCCGAAAATTTGGGCAGCACCTCCTCTGTAACTAGGACGACCTAGCCACAAAGGCGGTACCGATCCACACCGAGAAGTCTATACCGAACCAGGGAGACAACCACATCATCACAACATCCAACCCAAATGAAAATAAGTCACAGAACTATAAATATAACTAAACTCAAAGGTAAAAAGTCTACAATAAAATAACTAACCAAGAGAACAAAGATATAAACTAAGAAATGTCCAAACTAGAGAATGAACCCACAGCACATAGGAATTCCAAATCAATTGAACACACATCACATAGAAAAAGTTCCAAACAATAATCAACCTAAGGAATTAACTATAACTCACAAAAACAAGTCCGAGTAGGACTCGAACGTCGTATCCCCTAACGCAACAATTAACAAAAATGCCGATCCCCGTAACGGATCGGGGACCGCGTCATCATCGACTGGGAGGGACGAACTACTGTGATTATCAGAAATTACCAAAATCTGTTGGCGGGGAGCCACGAGATAAACTCAAAAAAATCGAAACAGCATTCGGACCGCAGATCGGCGCTCGGAACAGCGGTGGACAGCGGGCAACGCTGTCGCGGGGCCGCGGGAACAGCGGATCGGGGTCGGGATGGACCGAACAGCGGCACGGAAGACCGCGGGGCCGCGGGAAGGCGGTCGATCATCCTGGGCGGCCACGGGGCACGCGTAGAGGGAGTCGGCGGCGTCGGGATCCGGCGCGGTGGGGCGCGTAAGACAGGGCGGGGGTCGACCACGGAGGGCTGCTGAGGGTTTTGAAGAGGGAGGAAGGAGAGTGGTGCTGGTGTGTGTGTTTTTGTTGGGAAGAAATGGGAGAGATAGTTTCTTTTTGCTGGTGATGGGGATGGTGTTGTGAGTGATGGAGAGAATTAAGGGAAGGGTGAGAGCGTGGAGGAGAAATATGGGGTCGGGTGAGTGGCTGTAAGGGTTGGGTTGGGTTTTGTTTTATTTTCTTTTTCTTTTTTTTCTTTCCTTCTAGAAATGGATTTTTTTTTTTGGGGTTTGGGTTCAGGAAGATTGGCAGGGCTTGGGTCCAAATCAAAAACACAACCCAATAATAATAATTCCGAAATAACTAAAATGTAATTAATAAATCTACTAAATATATTACTAATAATAATAACTATTATTAACTAAATTACACTAATATAATTTAAATGCCAAACAAATTTTTTGTAATTCCTAATTTAATTAACCAATTTAGAATCAGGGTTTTACAACTCAAGAGCAAAACAAAAAAAAACAAAAAAGAAGAAAATGAAACAAACTAGGGTGTGGAGAAATAAACTAGGGTTTGGAGAAAAAGATATGAGGTGATTTATTTTCTTTCTTCTTGTTCTTCTTGCTTCTTGTTCTTCTTTCTTCTTGTTTGGAAAATTAGGGTTTGGAGAAAGAGATGTGAGTAAGTTGGTTTATTTTTCATAAGTTCTATGATTCCCACAAATTACTTTATTTTCTTCTTCTTGTTCTTCTTTCTTCTTTCTTCTTTCTTCTTTCCTGGAGAAACTAGGGTTTGGAGAAAGGTTGGAGAGACTTGGGGGTTGAGAAAGAAGACAAGAGGAAAAAAAAGAAGAAGAAAGAATTGACTTTTATACCTAAAAATGGGATAGCCATGAGTAATTTTTCTAATGGCAAATTTGTAAATAAATCAAAGTTATGAATGGGATGGTCCTGATCAACTTTTGATGTGCCCTTATATATATGGGGCTTCAAAAAAGCTCAAGATTGAGCCGTCTAAGCCGTGTGTATTTCATCAACAATTTTAGTTTTTAAAAAATTGTTAAGTACCGTAACCGTTGTTATTCTCTCGCGTAGTTTAAACTGAAATTAAAACCTAAAATCCTCTTAACTGCACGAATATGTATAAATACTAAATAGTTTTAGAATTTAAATTATATTTAGATTAACTAAATGATATTATCTAACTAAACACATATCAAAATGTTTTAAAATATATTTATTATAAATCATAATTGAAATATATTCAAATTATATTTCAAATATTCTAATATAATTTTTTTTTCAATCATAATGTAGACTTTTTTGTTCTTTTTTCTAACGTGCAACGCGCGTGAAAGTATATATATATATATATAGTGAGAGAGAGAGAGAGAGAGAGACCAAGCTTCCTATACGGGATCACTGAACATACACGTTTCTCTTCCAAATTTTTATTCTTTTTAAAAAAAATTAAATCTCTCCCATTTTAAACAAATATATCTTTATCTTAAGTAAACAAATTCTATCCATCTATTAAAGTTTTAAAATAGAGATGATCTTTTTTAAAGATAGAAAGATTTAATTTTTAATTTTTAAAAAATAGATAGATTTGTTTGAAAAAAATATTCTATCTTAATTTTAAAATAAAATATACCTTAAAATATTAACATTAACATTAATATTAATGTTAATATTAATACTAATATTTTAATGTTAACTTTAATATCAATGTTTATTGTTAATTTAAAATATAGTGTTCATTTTAATTTTAGTTTTAACCTTAATATTAAAAATTAAAAAACTAAAATTAATACTAAAATGAACATTAACCTTAAAATTACAATATTATTAATACTAACATTAATGTTAATATTAATGTTAATGTTCATATTAACATTAATATTAATATTAACATTAATATTAATATTAACATTAACATTAACATTAACATTAACGTTAACGTTAAAATTAAAATTAAAATTAGTATAATAATTATAATTAATATTAACATTAAATTGACATTAAAGTTAAAATTTTAAATATAGATTTGTTTTTAAAGATAGATTATACATTATATTTATTTTTACGAAAAGATTTAGATTTAAATAAATTTGTTTGAAAGATACATTATTTGTTATATTTGTTTGTTAGAAAATATCTAAATTTTGTTAAGAAAGATAGGGCACATATGCTTTTTTCTTTTCTCTCTGTAGAGAATTTGTTTTTTTAAATCACCCCGTAACTTTGTCCCGTAAGTTATTCCAGTGTAGGAAGGGACATAAAAAAATTATATATATATATATATATATATATATATATATATATATATATATATATATATATATATTGCTAGTGGAGCGGTGGCGCACCGGTAAGACCATTAGCACTCGGAGGTGAGGGCGTGGGTTCGAGCCCCCACTCCCACGGGGGCGGCTGGGTGGCATTGTCCACGATCTCCGGGCCAAGGCTGGCTGGGTGGCGTTGTCCATGAGCCTTGGTTTTCTGAATATATATATATATATATATATATATATATATATATATATATATATATATATATATATATATATATATATATATATATATATATATATATATATATCCCTCACTTTTAGATCCCCCAAGCATCCCCATGATAACAATTTACCTGGTTCCAAATATATATATATATATATATATATATATATATATATATATATATATATATATATATATATATATATATATTTGGAACCAGGTAAATTGTTATCATGGGGATGCTTTATATATATATATATATATATATATATATATATATATATATATATATATATATATATATATATATATATATATATATATATATAAAAAATATATATATATATATATATATATTTGGAACCAGGTAAATTGTTATCATGGGGATGCTTGGGGGATCTAAAAGTGAGGGATATATATATATATATATATATATATATATATATATATATATATATATATATATATATATTCAAAAAACCAAGGCTCATGGACAACGCCACCCAGCCCCCTTAGAAAACCCCCTAAAATCCCTCCTCACTCTCAACCGTCCATTTAATGTTAATATTAATGTTAATATTAATATTAATGTTAATATTAATGTTAAATACTAAAAATAACATTAAACTAGGGTCTATGATCAATATCTCTCCCAAATCCTAGGGTTTGTTCTCTCCCAAACCCAATGGTTTACTCCGCCGACATGATGGTGATCCCCTGCCTCCCTCCGCCCATCATCTGAACAGCCCTCCCCCTCCGTCCTTCTCTCCAAAAACTCTCGCACCAACACAAGCCTCTCCCAAGCCTATTTTTCCCCTGACCTCTCCGTATCCATCTCCATTGAGAACCCATCATCCATCGGATCTAGAAGAACCTGAGCAAAACCATGTCAACGTACAGGGAGGTAGTAGAGAAGATGGTGTCTCTATTTCATCTACAAGGCCCCGCTGAAATCATCTCGCTTTCCGAAAGAGATAGTTCAATCCCTCATCATTGGGCCTCCACGATAGCAGTGAAATGCTACTCCAATCGACAATTTACACGCTCCGCGCTCGCTACCATCCTAACTAAACTGTGGAAGACCAACAATATGGTGCAAGTGACGGAGCTGGATGCTGAGGCAGGATCCTATCTAGCTATCCTGGAATCTACCTCGGAGGTGGCTCGAATCCTTCGAGAAGCCCCTTGGAGTATTAATGAAGAGTTACTTGCAATCGAAAAGTGTGACCCGACAAAACTTCCTAAAGACTATAAATTCAACATGGCCGATCTATGGGTCCAACTCCACAAAATCCCCCCAAAGTTTCTAAACCACAACGCGGTAGCCCGCATAGCAGAGGCATTGGGCAAACCAAGATCTGTTTTCTACGCAGAAGAAGGACAATGGCGTACCTTCGCGCGACTTAAAATTCTTATTGACATTTCTAAACCTCTCAAGAAATCCATCGCCGCAAGCCTTGAAGGTTGTAATGTAAGTCAGGTCTCAGTCAGATACGAGAGGCTACCCCGACTATGCTCCTTCTGTGCGAGGGTGGGCCACTCATATCCGAATTGCTCAGATAAGGAGAGATTCACTTCCCTCATTGGGGACGACTGGACGGAAGAGGAAATCAGCAGGATCAATGAACTACTTCGACCGCGGATTAGAGAAGATGAATACCGGGCGGAGGCCCAAAGAGTGTTCCCGCACAGGAGGGAAATCCGGATCAAGGAGGAAGACAGGATAGAACTAACTCCACACATGTACCACCACCCTTCCCCACGGAGATCGTCCCGCCAAGCCAACCAGAGCCTCCGAACAATGAAGGGGTCAATATGCTTTCTCGGCAAGACTCATTAGTTTTATACAACACTCCCCAAAGGGGCAACCCTACAAATATAAACTCTGAAAGGGAGCCTGATTATGAAGCAGGTGAGTCACAACAAAAGGAGTGCTTCAGACAAGGTCTTTATGAGGAAGACCTCCCTCATAATCCAGAGAGCTTTCTGAGGACCCGAAGGAGTTTGGTGAATCTTCGGATATGCCAACTCTGGAATCCCTAGCAATGATAGAGATGGATACAGATAGTCAAGTTGCATATATCACCCTCACGCAGAAGCAGACGAACTCCAAGGACAAGGAAGCAGAGGTTAACTCCCCGGTTCTTATGGTGAACCATGCACTAAAATTCATAACAGAAGCACAAAATCAAACGGCAATCACGCTGGTCCAGAACAGTTCGGGTGCCATTATTCGCCAAGCAAACCACCTAAAACTCTCATGGAAACGACGTGCAAGGAAGTCAACCCAGGAGAAGCCTCAACAGGATGAGGAAACAACCCTCCTTAAGAAACGCACATCCCCGTTCTGGTTTGAAACAGTGGTAAACAAGAAGAGGCACTCCAGTTATGCACAAAAGAAAATTCATAAAAAGGTCGTGGCGGCTGACCTCAAACAGTCGCAGGATCAATGTTAGTTCTAGCTTGGAACTGTCGAGGTACGAGAAATGTCTCGATAGTTCTAATGCTACGATCATTTCTCTCCGCCACCCGCCCTTCCATCTTCTTCCTCTCAGAGACAATGTCCTCTCTCTCCCACACCACCCTCACCCTCCCTCATCTCGGATACCCAAACTACTTCTTTGTCCCTACATCCGGCCGATCAGGAGGCCTCTGGTTGGGATGGCACTCAGCGATAAAAGCGACTGTCACCTTCTCGACTCACAATCTTATACTACTAGCCATAGACGCGAGTATGGAAGGTCCAGCCTGGACACTTATGTGCATATACGGATCCCCTAAGAAGAGTGAGCGCCCTAAACTCTGGGCTCAAATTGAAGGTCTAGCGGAATCCATATCAACGCATTGATGTTGTATTGGTGATATGAATGCTACCCTTCATCCGGAAGAAAAATCAAGGAGGGGGAAGGTTTGATCACAGAGCAGCAGCAGCATTCCGATCAATGATAAATCACTGTGGACTCATCGGTCTTGGCTGCACAGGACCGGCCTACACGTGGACAAATCGCAGAGAACTAGCCTTCAATATCAGAGAGCGCCTAGACAGGGCGCTTGCAAGCTCTCAGTGGTGTTGTACGTTCCCGAATGCCACAGTCTCTATTCTCCCTCGGATCAATAGCGACCATGCTCCCATCCTTCTCAACACCAATAGAGGTATGATACGGAAGAAACGTATTGTCACTCCCCATTTCCAGAATACGTATTTTTAATACATGTACTGCTTTAGTATATTTATTTAAATATTTATCATGTATTGTTTTGTATTTAAATCTCTTTAAATTCATGTTAATTAATTTCCTGCAATTAATTTTTTGTATTTTACTTTCTGCTTTTATTCTCTACTTTAGCTTACTTTAGGTTTGGCCTAGGTTGGTTTATTTTCGGGTTATGGTGGTTCATCATGAACCGAACCCACCTACCACCTCCCCTTCCATTTAAAGCCCACTCATTTCTCTCTCTCTATTACTCTCCTTCACCATTACTCTTCTTCCTCATTACTCTCTCTACCTACCAAACCCATAGGCAAGTACATCTTGCTTCTTCATGAGGACCCATTTTTATGGTTCCATTCTCTTCCCCTTGTGATTCTAAGAGAGTTTAGAACTTGGCATTTTTTGTTTTGAAGTTTTATTTTTAGTAGATCTAGAAATTAGTTATTTTCGGATTTTGGTGGTTTTGATCTATCAAACTTCTTTGTTTTCAAGTTTTGATGGTTTCATGTTGTAGAGAATTTTATTCTACCCAATTTTGACCTTTGAAAAGTTGGATTTGGACTTATTTTGACCAAGTTATGGACTCTTGAAGCTTTGGGTTCAAACCATAGAGTTCTTGCTGATTTGGAGAAGACAGTGAGCAGTGTACGTGAGCTTTTTAGCATGAGCCACTGAGCTGCGCACGCTCTTTAGCGCAGCGCAGTCTGACTCATACGCTGTCTTTTGGCGGCGTAGGGTCTTGCATACGCTGCCTTGACAAGGAGTCGTATGGAGTACATACGCTGCCTTGATGAGGAGTCGTATGGACTTACATACGCTGCCTTGATGAGGAGTCGTATGGACTTGCATACGCTGCCTTGATGAGGAGTCGTATGGAGTACATACGCTGCCTTGATGAGGAGTCGTATGGAGTACATACGCTGCCTTGATGAGGAGTCGTATGGACTTGCATACGCTGCCTTGATGAGGAGTCGTATGGACTTACATACGCTGCCTTGATGAGGAGTCATATGGAGTACATACGCTGCCTTGATGAGGAGTCGTATGGAATCCATATGCTAGCTTGACATGAGCGTAGCTTGACCTGAGCGTACGCTGACTTGAGCGTAGCTTGACCTGAGCGTACGCTGACTTGAGCGTAGCTTGACCTGAGCGTACGCTGACTTGAGCGTAGCCTGACCTGAGCGTACGCTGACTTGAGCGTAGCCTGACTTGAGCGTAGGCTGACATGAGCGTAGCCTGCTTACCCTGGAACTTCTATAGCCCTGTATATTGATATCTTATTAGATATTTAACGTCCATTTTATATCCTTACGCCTTTTTGCATAAACTTGATATAATCATGATATGTTAATATTCCTGTTAGATATAGATTGTTACGTGGGATGTACCATGTGTCGTGAATTGAGTTATAGATACCCCGATTGACTGGAATTAAACCCTGAAAGTTGTAGACTCGACCCCACTGAATACTAGTTGACTTTCATGCCTTGTCACCATTGATAATGATTGTGACCTTGACTAATAATTGATCATGTGTTCCTAGTTGGAACTAAGAGACTGGCTAGTCATCTTTGAATTGAATAAATGAGACACGTTCATATTAATTATGAACTATGAAAATCGACTGGCTAATCCCGAATATTGGCATACAGGCACATGCAGGCTTCAATTCATTTATTATTTATTTATCTTACCAAAGAAGCATGTGTACTTTATGGTCAAGGCATGATTACTCTGTGGTTAGTTTTGATTGTTGCATTACGTTATATAAGACCTACAACCTGACCGCACTGGTATCATTGTAGAGTTGTGCATATCGTATCCCGTACGAAAGTACTCATTTCTGAATGACCATGATCCACGGCATGGTACTTCACTCAACGTAGAGACTATTAAGTTAAATAAAATAATAATTGCATGGAGAGAATGGATTTTCGAGTTCTTACATGGCAGCCCTCTTGGGACTAGTAGTGCCCGACAGGCCGGTTGGTCCCCACAGATACTGCAAATCCGTCACACGGGCAGGGAGCGGTATTTGGTTATATTATCTATTGAATATTTTATATTAATGACGGGCGTTCCGCTGGGACTCGTCTAATTCATGATTGGCGCAATTGATTGACTGGGTAAACTAGCCTTGCTTGTGCATAGTAAGAACTGAGAAATCCTCATTGCATAAACCAAGATAACTTGGGACTCACAATAGCAAGCCGTAGTAGTTGCCTGGCCGTTTAAATTGATTTGTTTGTGCACTGTACCTACTCTGTTACTTAACTGAGATGATCAGAATGTCAGGACATGACGGGCCAACTTCTGTCCTTGTTTGGTTGGGAGATTGGTTCGAAGTGTCGTAATATTGTGTGAGTCCTAGTAGATAGCAGAGATCTATTATCATATTCTCTTATTACTGGTTTCATTCCTCATATCGTGCTCCCTTGCGGTACTTGCTATTAGAGGTCTAACCTCTCTGGTTTTGCATGGCCAGATTTAGAGCCAGTCCCCGAGGATCCAGCTTACTTCTACCTCCAAGATGGTCAACACTAAAGGGATGATCGCAGGAGGACTCGAGTGGGTTTCTTACTTCCCCGCCCGTTTTTGTTATCTATTTTATACTTTGCCGTTTGGCACCGACATGTTAGTCGGATTGTCTTGTACCTATTTTTGCATAATTGTAACTAAGTCAGGCTGCAGCTGCTAACAATTGTGTATACTTACTACATCATCTGGTTGTATTTTGTAAAGCCAGATATCAAGAACATTTTGACTGAGCGTTTGGGACGCCTTACTGCTTTATCTCATATGTTCTCTATTTCTGTTTCTTGTTTGAATGATTGAGACAATAGAAGTAAAGTGACCATAGGGAGACTTTCATGTAGTATGCACCCCCTCGTCTTGTAGACAGCATTGATTGTATTATACGGTATTCATCTACCCGTAATACGTAGCTGGCTGAGTCATTCCCCCGCTCTCCAGTATTCTGGTTCTGGGGCGTGACAAGGTTTTAGTGGTGGCCCATGCAGGTCTGATTTCAGACTTGTGGGGTGTTTAATAGGATATCTCAATCACACATGTTTTCCCTTGATCTCATGATTCGTTACTCTCAACTCTAGCTTGACATTCCAGTATCCTTTGACTTTATTGATCCTTCATGTCCGGTTGTTTGATTGTTCTCTTGTCCCTTTTCTTAGGGGCACTTCGTCCGTACCGGTCAGAGCTGGACAGCAACAACATGGACAGCAACATGGACAACCTGACCAGGATGGTCAGCAATAAGGGCCGGTACTAACTCAAGAGACTACCCAGGAAGAAGTGATAGTGGAAGCAGCAGCTGGGTCGCAGTATCCAGATGTTCCACCACCACCAACAGTTCCACCTACCCCTGTGGAAGTGGACACACCAGCCCTTCTGGAGATCATGAGAGGAATGATGGCTACTCAGCAACATCAGATGTTTGTCCAACAGCACATGCACGTTCAGTTGCAAGAGCAGAATGTACTACTCAACCAAGGATTGCAGACGGCATTGGAAAGAGGGGCGAGGCCAGATTCAGGAGCATCAACCAGATTTTGCAAGTACAACCCCCGTCGTTTCGAGGGCATGGAGGATGCTATTTCAGCAGATGCATGGCTTAAGGATATTGAGGCTATCCTGACAGCAGCTAAGGTGCCGGCAGAAGAACGTGTAGATCAGGTAAAGTTGTTACTTCAGGATCTCGCACGTGACTGGTGGGAATCAGAGGAAGTAGGTATCAGACGTTCCGTTGCTTGGGACGATTTCACAGCAAGATTCAAGACGAAGTACTATGGAGTTGTGGCGCAGTTTGAGCTACAACAGAAGTTTATCAACCTCAAACAGGCCGACAAGACGGTAGATGCTTATGCAGCGGAGTTATGCAGATTGAGTAGGTTTGCCCCAGAGATGGTAGCGACGGAGTGCCAGAGGGCTATGAGGTTTCAGCAAGGGTTTCATCTTGAGCTCTTACAATTGATAGAGGGGCACAATTACCAGACTTTTGATGAGATATTGACGGCAACCCGGAGGCATGAGATCACCATTCAGAAGATCACAGTAAGGACTGGAGGTCAGAAGAGATCTCACAGTCAGATTGAAGGAGGAGGGGGAGCAGCACCCCGAACAACAGCACCATCCCTTGGCATTCGCATTCACGATGTGGCAATGCGAGGGCCAGCACCACCACCCAGGCAGCAGCAGCAACAGAAGAAGAACCAGCAACCCCTAGCGGGCTGTACTTATTGTGGGAAGATGGGGCACACTAGAGATGTGTGTCGGGCATTAAACGGACTGTGTTTGATATGTGGAAATCCAGATCATCGGGTTACCACATGTCCCATGAATTCGAGGTCAGGAGGACCAGGACAACAGTTTCCTGCTCTGCCAGCACCAGGGACAGGACAGTATCGGGGACCAGCAGTGGCAGTGAGACCATTGGCCCAGCGTCCGTTAATGCCACAGGCTCAGATGTTTCGGCAGCAGGGACCGCCGATGCAGCAACACCAGCATAGACCACCCTAGCATCATCAAGGCAGGGGCCAGCAGCAGCACCACGCTAGGCCACAGCATAGGAACCAGCAAGGAGGTCGAGGGCAGGCATTCACACTGTCCTTAGAGGAGGCATTAGCATCAGGAGATGTTGTGGCAGGTAACATTCTCGTCGCCTCATATTCTGCAGTAGCATTGTTTGATTCGGGAGCATCACACTCATTTATATCTGCACAATTTACGACACGGCTAGGGATGGAGTTCGAGGCATTGCCAGGGAGGTTGAATATACTCACTGGCAATGGGCTCGTAGGAGTTAGTAGAGTTATTCTAGCATGTAGTGTTGTAGTTTGCGGGCATTCCTTACCCGCCCGGTTGATAGAATTTTCTGTTGGAAATTTCGACGTTATCTTAGGTATGAACTGGTTGAAAGACAGTCATACGACAATAGATTGTCGTAGTGGGAGTGTATCTTTTGATATTCCAGGCATGAAGAGGTTCACCTTAGTCAGGTCAGAGGCAACTCAGCAAGAGCAGGGAGTAGTAACAGCAATAAAAGAAGTTCAAGTTCCGAAGGTAGTTGAAGAATTTCTAGACGTGTTTTCCGAAGAACTTCCAGGTCTACCACCGGTTAGAGATATTGAGTTCAGCATAGAATTGGCACTTGGAACTAAACCAATATCAGATCGGGTTTACAGAATGGCAGATTCAGAGCAGGCCAAGGTGTATCAGCACATAGAGGAATTGAAGGAGAAGAAGTTTATCCAAGCTAGCATATCATCATGGGCAGCACCAGTGGTACTTGTGGGGAAGAAGGATGGATCATCCAGATTATGCATCGATTACAGGAAGCTTAACGCGGCGACAGTAAAGAACAAGTACCCACTACCAAGGATCGACGACTTGTTTGATCAGTTGAGCAGGGCTAGAGTTTTCTCCAAGATAGATCTTCGTTCAGGGTACCATCAAGTGAGGGTTCGAAAGGAAGACATCCCCAAGACAGCATTCAGGTCGAAGTATGGACATTATGAATTCTTAGTAATGTCGTTTGGTTTGACCAATGCTCCAGCTATATTCATGGATTTGATGAACCGCATCTTTATGCCATATTTAGATCAGTTTGTCGTGGTGTTTCTCGACGACATTCTCGTATATTCTGCTAGTGAAGAGGAGCATGAAGACCACCTCAGGAAAGTGTTGCAGGTTTTGAGAGAGAACCAGTTGTATGCCAAGCTCAGCAAGTGTGAGTTCTGGACGGATCATATTTCATTTTTGGGTCACATCATATCAGGAGCGGAAGTAGCAGTAGATCCCAAGAAGGTAGAAGCAGTAGAGAGTTGGCCAGTACCCAAGACCGTAGCTGATGTACGGAGTTTTTTGGGATTGGCAGGATATTACAGAAGGTTTGTATCAGATTTTGCAAAACATTCAGCACCCATGACCCGCTTGACACGAAAGGATGTACCATTCGTCTGGTCGACAGAATGCCAGACATCATTTGAGAATCTGAAGCAGAAGTTGATATCAGCACCCATCCTTACATTGCCAGTTGGGCCCGGAGGTTTTACTGTATATTGTGATACGTCAGGTAAAGGACTTGGATGTGTCCTTATGCAACATGGGAAGGTGATAGCGTATGCATCTAGGCAACTTCGAGACCACGAAAAAATTATCCAACTCATGATTTGGAGTTGGCGGCAGTAGTATTTGCTTTGAAGTTATGGAGGCATTACTTATATGGTGACCGAGTGGACATGTACACAGACCATAAAAGTCTGAAGTACATCTTTACTCAGAAGGAGCTGAACATGAGGCAGAGAAGATGGTTAGAGCTGATCAAGGATTACGACGTTGAGCTTCAGTATCATCCAGGCAAGGCTAATGTGGTAGCAGACGCTCTCAGCAGAAGAGGCGGCACATTTATGTTGACAACGCAGAAGCACATCTTAGAAGACCTTCAGGAGATGGGCATCGAAGTTATACTTCCTAACGATATAGGAATTCTGGCGAGTCTACAAGTTCAATCTGACTTGGTAGGCAGGATCAAGGTAGCCCAGGCACAGGACCCAAGGATTCAGAAGCTTAGGGCAGAATGTGAGTCAGGACTCAGAAAAGAGATGCAAATCTACGAAGATGGTACGCTTAGGTTTGGATCACGTCTATGTGTACCTAGTAGAGATATCAGACAAGAAGTAATAACAGAAGCTCACAGTTCTCAGTATTCTATACATCCTGGAGGGACCAAGATGTTCCAAGATATCAAGCAGCACTTCTGGTGGAACGGGATGAAGAGGAAGATAGCTAGGTTTGTTTCCCGTTGCTTGAGATGTCAGCAAGTAAAGGCAGAACAGCAGAGGCCAGCTGGATTATTACAACCGCTTCCTATCCCGGAATGGAAGTGGGAACACATCACAATGGACTTTGTGACCGATTTACCGAGATCACCGAGTGGTAAAGATGCTATTTGGGTGATAGTAGATCGGCTTACAAAGGTAGCACACTTTCTTCCTTTCAGAGTAGGACAATCTACAGAAAAGTTGGCAGAGTTGTACATGCAGCAGATAGTCAGGCAGCATGGAGTCCCTATCAGTATTGTGTCAGACAGAGATACCCGTTTCACGTCACATTTCTGGAAGAGCTTACATCGTAGTTTGGGTACCAAGTTAAGATTTAGCACGGCATACCATCCACAGACGGACGGCCAATCAGAAAGGACAATTCAGACTTTAGAAGATATGTTGCGAGCTTGCACCCTAGATTTTAGAGGATCTTGGGAAGGCCACCTGCACTTAGTTGAGTTTTCATATAACAACAGTTATCAAGCCAGTATCCAGATGGCGCCATTTGAAGCACTATATGGTAAGAAGTGTAGGTCGCCACTAGCATGGGATGATATCGGAGAGAGGAAGATGTTAGGCCCGGAAATGATTGTTCAGACAGTTGAATTGGTTAAAGGAATTAGAGAGCGACTTCGAGTTGCGCAGGATCGACATCGTCATTGGGCGGACCAGCATCGTAGGCCGCTAGAGTTTTCTGTTGGAGACCATGTATTCTTACGGATCTCACCTACCCGTGGGGTCATTAGATTTGGCGTTCGCGAGAAGTTGAGTCCGCGATACGTAGGACCATTCGTTATCCTTGATAGGGTAGGCGATGTTGCTTATCGTTTGTCCCTTCCACCTTCGTTACGAGAGGTGCATGACGTGTTTCATGTATCTCAGTTACGAAGGTATGTATCGGACCCAAGCCATATCCTTGATCATTCTGAGTTGGTTGTTGGTACCAACTTGTCTTACGAGGAGCCTGTTTTCATCTTGGACCGAAGAGAGAAGATACTCAAGAACCGAACAATTAGTCTTGTCCGGGTTGCTTGGGGTCATCACTCATTAGGAGAGTCAACGTGGGAACGTGAGGATGATATCCGATCATGGTATCCACATTTATTTGACTCACAAGGTATATTTCTTCCCGTGTACCTTGATTGTCTTAACTCCGCATGCTAGTCGCCCTATGAGTAGAAATTACTTGATATCGTAGATTATTAAATATAGATATGTTACTTGCTATGGATATTGTAAAATGATTGCTTGCTTAAATTGCTTGTACTAGTTTGGCCGGCCTTGATATTCCTATCCTGCTTGGATTTGAAATTTCGAGGACGAAATTTTTCTAAGGAGGGTAGAGATGTCACTCTCCGTTCCCAGAATACGTATTTTTAATACATGTACTGCTTTAGTATATTTATTTAAATATTTATCATGTATTATTTTGTATTTAAATCTCTTTAAATTCATGTTAATTAATTTCCTGTAATTAATTTTCTGTATTTTACTTTCTGCTTTTATTCTCTACTTTAGCTTACTTTAGGTTTGGCCTAGGTTGGTTTATTTTCGGGTTATGGTGGTTCATCATGAACCGAACCCACCTACCACCACCCCTTCCATTTAAAGCCCACTCCTTTCTCTCTCTCCATTACTCTCCTTCACCATTACTCTTCTTCCTCATTACTCTCTCCACCTACCAAACCCATAGGCAAGTACATCTTGCTTCTTCATGAGGACCCATTTTTATGGTTCCATTCTCTTCCCCTTGTGATTCTAAGAGAGTTTAGAACTTGGCATTTTTCGTTTTGAAGTTTTATTTTTAGTAGATCTAGAAATTAGTTATTTTCGGATTTTGGTGGTTTTGATCTATCAAACTTTTTTGTTTTCAAGTTTTGATGGTTCCATGTTGTAGAGAATTTTATTCTACCCAATTTTGACCTTTGAAAAGTTGGATTTGGACTTATTTTGACCAAGTTATGGACTCTTGAAGCTTTTGGTTCAAACCATGGAGTTCTTACTGATTTGGAGAAGACAGTGAGCAGTGTACGTGAGCTTTTTAGCTTGAGCCACTGAGCTGCGTGCGCTCTTTAGCACAGCGCAGTCTGACTCATACGCTGCCTTTTGGCGGCGTAGGGTCTTGCATACGCTGCCTTGACGAGGAGTCGTATGGAGTACATACGCTGCCTTAATGAGGAGTCGTATGGACTTACATATGCTGCCTTGATGAGGAGTCGTATGGACATGCATACGCTGTCTTGATGAGGAGTCGTATGGAGTACATACGCTGCCTTGACGAGGAGTCGTATGGAGTACATACGCTGCCTTGATGAGGAGTCGTATGGACTTGCATACGCTGCCTTGATGAGGAGTCGTATGGACTTGCATACGCTGCCTTGATGAGGAGTCGTATGGAGTACATACGCTGCCTTGATGAGGAGTCGTATGGAGTCCATACGCTAGCTTGACATGAGCGTAGCTTGACCTGAGCGTACGCTGACTTGAGCGTAGCTTGACCTGAGCGTACGCTGACTTGAGCGTAGCTTGACCTGAGCGTACGCTGACTTGAGCGTAGCCTGACCTGAGCGTACGCTGACTTGAGCGTAGCCTGACTTGAGCGTAGGCTGACATGAGCGTAGCCTGCTTACCCTGGAACTTCTATAGCCCTGTATATTGATATCTTATTAGATATTTAACGTCCATTTTATATCCTTACGCCTTTTTGCGTAAACTTGATATAATCATGATATGTTAATATTCCTGTTAGATATAGATTGTTACGTGGGATGTACCACGTGTCGTAAATTGAGTTATAGATACCCCGATTGACTGGAATTAAACCCTGAAAGTTGTAGACTCGACCCCACTGAATACTAGTTGACTCTCATGCCTTGTCACCATTGATAATGATTGTGACCTTGACTAATAATTGATCATGTGTTCCTAGTTGGAACTAAGAGACTGGCTAGTCATCTTTGAATTGAATAAATGAGACATGTTCATATTAATTATGAACTATGGAAATCGACTGGCTAATCCCGAATATTGGCATACAGGCACATGCAGGCTTCAATTCATTTATTATTTATTTATCTTACCAAAGAAGCATGTGTACTTTATGGTCAAGGCATGATTACTCTGTAGTTAGTTTTGATTGTTGCATTACGCTATATAAGACCTACAACCTGACCGCACTGGTATCATTGTAGAGTTGTGCATATCGTACCCCGTACGAAAGTACTCATTCTGAATGACCATGATCCACGGCATGGTACTTCACTCAACGTAGAGACTATTAAGTTAAATAAAATAATAATTGCATAGAGAGAATGGATTTCCGAGTTCTTACATGGCAGCCCTCTTGGGACTAGTAGTGCCCGACAGGCCGGTTGGTCCCCACAGATACTGCAAATCTGTCACACGGGCAGGGAGCGGTATCTGGCTATATTATCTATTGAATATTGTATATTAATGACGGACGTTCCGCTGGGACTCGTCTAATTCATGATTGGCGCAATTAATTGACTGGATAAACTAGCCTTGCTTGCGCATAGTAAGAACTGAGAAATCCTCATTGCATAAACCAAGATAACTTGGGACTCACAATAGCAAGCCGTAGTAGTTGCCTGGCCGTTTAAATTGATTTGTTTGTGCACTGTACCTACTCTGTTACTTAACTGAGATGATCAGAATGTTAGGACATGACGGGCCAACTTATGTCCTTGTTTGGTTGGGAGGTTGGTTCGAAGTGTCGTGATGTTGTGTGAGTCCTAGTAGATAGCAGAGATCTATTATCATATTCTCTTATTACTGGCTTCATTTCTCATATCGTGCTCCCTTGCGGTACTTGCTATTAGAGGTCTAACCTCTCTGGTTTTGCATGGCCAGATTTAGAGCCAGTCCCCGAGGATCCAGCTTACTTCTACCTCCAAGATGGTCAACACTAGAGGGAAGATCGCAGGAGGACTCGAGTGGGTTTCTTACTTCCCCGCCCGTTTTTGTTATCTATTTTATACTTTGCCGTTTGGCACCGACATGTTAGTCGGATTGTCTTGTACCTATTTTTGTATAATTGTAACTAAGTCAGGCTGCAGCTGCTAACAATTGTGTATACTTACTACATCATCTTGCTGTATTTTGTAAAGCCAGATATCAAGAACATTTTGACTGAGCGTTTGGGACGCCTTACTGCTTTATCTCACATGTTCTCTATTTCTGTTTCTTGTTTGAATGATTGAGACAATAGAAGTAAAGTGACCATAGGGAGACTTTCATGTAGTATGCACCCCCTCGTCTTGTAGACAGCATTGATCGTATTATACTGTATTCATCTACCCGTAATACGTAGCTGGCTGAGTCATTCCTCCGCTCTCCAGTATTCTGGTTCTCGGGCGTGACACGCATGGAACGTTTTGAAGCCTTCTAGATGAAACACACCTCGTTCGAAGAAGTTTTCAAGTCATCATGGCAGGAAGCCAACAATCAGGTAAATCTTTCATATTGTAATAAAGTCCAGTTTGCATTGTCTAAATTGCACAGGTGGGGCCGCGACCAATTCGGGCACATCAAAACTAGAATAAGAAGACTCCAGGAACGACTTCTAAAAATTCAAGACTTAGAGGTGACGTCTCACTCTCTAGCGGAAGAAAGCGAAATCAATGAAGAGATCAACGAGCTACTATCTATTGAAGAGACTTACTGGAGTCAACGAGCGAAGTGTCAATGGATACGAGACGGGGACAAGAACACTAAATACTTCCATACGAAGGCGACAATTCGAAAACGCAAGAATGATATCCACTCCATCAAGCTACCGAACGGCAACTGGACGACTGGAAAGGAGGCCATATCAAAAGCTTTCCTCAATCACTTCTCCAACATCTATTGCGCGGATGAAGGGGTCGCCGTGAGTGCTGATTTTAGAGTAACTGATAATCCCATAACATCAGAAGAAAATGGCAGGTTGGGTACCCCCCCGAGCGAAGAAGAAGTAAAAGATACTGTGATGAGTATGGGCCCCGACAAGGCGTCGGGGCCAGATGGTTTCCCGGCTAGTGTTTATCAGGCGAACTGTAATGTAATCAACAAAGACCTATTCGATCTAGTGAAACGCTTCTTTGAGGACAGAAGAATGCCTCCCAAGCTGAATCATACATTCATTGTGTTAATTCCTAAGAAGGAAGCATCAGTGGAGCCAAGAGACTTCAGACCCATTGCTCTATGCAATGTGGCGTACAAGGTGATATCTAAAATCCTATCAAACAGAATTAAGCCCCTGATGCACAAATTAGTCTCCCCTGTCCAGAGTGCTTTCGTGCCCGGTAGGCAGATCAACGATAATATTATCATTGCTCACGAAATCTTCAATGCCATGAAGAGTTTCCCGCCAAAGAAAAATGCTTTCGCCCTCCAGATTGATATGTCAAAAGCATATGATAGACTCTCTTGGCCGTTCATCAAACAAGTCCTCTACAACATGGGAATCAGGGGCCACTCGAATAAGCTTATAATAGAGTGTATCACCACCCCCTCCTTTTCCATACTAGTAAATGGCTCACCTGAAGGGCTCTTAGTGCCCAGGAGAGGGATTAGGCAAGGTTGCCCGCTATCTCCTTTTCTCTTCGTCCTATGTTCTGAAGTTCTAACCAGAATTTTTGTGAAGTTTGAACAGGATGGGCTTAATAAAGGACTCTGCATCAGCAGTTACACCCCATCTATCTCTCATTTATTGTTTGCTGATGACATTTTAATTTTTGGCCAGGCCTCGCTTGCATCGATCCAACAATCCACGACATATTACACTTATATTCCTCATTGTCGGGGCAGATGGTGAACTATGAGAAATCGAGAATACATTTCAGTAAAAATGTTCCTACCAACGATCAAGAGATGATTGCTAATGAGCTCAACTTCAAGCAAATGACAAATGAGGATAGGTACTTGGGATATCCCTTGCTGAAGCCCAAACCTAAAATTGCCACTTAAGATTCACTGGTAGCACAGTGTGAGGCGCGGTTGCAAGGGTGGAAAGCGAAGCTTGTGTCTCATGTCGGTCGAGCTACCTTAATCAAAGCCACACTCGGTTCGATCCCCGTCTATCACCTGTTATCATACATAATCCCTAAACAGGTTCTACACAAGCTTACCAGGCAACAACGAGCTTTTTGGTGGGGGCACGCTACCTCGAAAAGAAAGTTGCACTTCCTGAACTGGAAGAAGGTCACACAACCCAAAGGAGATGGGGGTCTTGGAATTATAAGGCTAGATTGGGTGAACAAATCGCTAGTGGGGAAGTTGCTTTGGCGGTTTCTAACCAATCCAGACCAGTTATGGGTCCGTCTCCTCAGGGGGAAGTATCTAAAAAACAAAACAATTTGGTCGGTGAGCAAGTCGAAAAAGGCCTCGGCCACTTGGACGAGCCTCCTGGAAATGAGAAGCCATATGGAGGACAGTATACTTTGGAGAATCAAAGGTGGTCGGGTGAAAATATACGAGGATCCGTGGATACCCTCACTCCCGCGATTTCGCGTTTCAGTGAGCTATCCCATGGCCAATGGCCCAGTATTTGTTAGGGAATTGATGGACCCTATCTTGAGAACATGGAACTTAGAGCTCATCCGATCCCTATTCTCCGAAAGAGAAGCATCGGCCATTGTTAGTATATCCCTGCAAGAAGGAGACGGGGAAGATGAACTTATATGGGTTAAGACAAGGAATGGAAAGTTTAGCTCGAAGTCACTGTATGAAACTCTTCGAAGAGAGGCCCTTAGCAGCTCGGCGAACACAACGGATAGCAATATTTGGAGTAACCTGTGGCGGAAGAAAGACATATCTCCGAGAGTTCAAACATTCATATGGAGACTCCTCCATAGAGCGCTTCCGTTATTTGATACCTTAAGTAAGAGGATTCACAACATGAACAAGGACTGTCCGTTCTGCCTGGAACACACGGAGGATTCGAACCATCTCTTCCTTCAATGTAATGTATCGCGAGCAGTTTGGTTCGCAAGTCCGATGGGCCTTAGAGTCGATCAGCACGGGGACATTTTCAAACTTATCGAAGAATGGTTGGCGGATACGAAAGAAGGGACTAGATTTCTCATGGGGGCGGCTATCCTTTGGGCAGTATGGAAGGCTCGTTGTGCTTGCATTTTCAGTCGTAAACCACCGAGTATCCACACCAACATTCAACAGGCGAATCACTTATACAATTCGTACTCGACAGGAGGAACGGAGAAGATGGAGCACATCAATAATCTTCGAGCAGCCACAGAAGCCAGGAGCTGGAAGCCACCCTCCTCGGGGCACATCAAAATTAATGTTGATGGAGCGGTAGCTTCGGGATCCTTAGCAGCAGCGGCCATTGCGAGAGACGAGGAGGGGAACTATATGGCGGCAGCGTTCACAGTTGAGGCTGATAGAGTTCTAGCTGCGGAACTCATGGCTATCCGTACGGGAGTGCAACTGGCCGGTCAACTTGATGATAGTGATTTCACAATCGAGGGAGACTCGCTTACCGCTCATCGCATTATCACTGGAGAAAAAGAACTCATCCCATGGAGGTTATACAATCTAGTCCAAGAAATCAAAGAGGACATATGCAGAACGGGAAAGAACTTCGACTACCCATTTATCAGGAGGGAAGGGAATGAAGTAGCTCACATCGTGGCTACGAATATCATACAGCATGCCTCTGGTGCTGAAGTCTTCCACTTGAACTCTCCTCCAATTTGTATTCTTCAGCAACTCGCAAGAGAAGCTATTACTCATGTACCGACTACAACGAATTTTGAATAAAAGCAGAGCATTTTATTCAAAAAAAAAAAATTAACATTAAACTTAATATTAACATTAATATTAACATTAATATTAACATTAACATTAATATAAAAATAAAATAAAATATTAATATTAACATTATTATTAACATTATTATTAACATTAATATTAACATTAAATGGACGGCTGAGAGTGAGGGAATTTTTAGGAGGTTTTCTAAAGGGGGCTTTTGATCCGCTCCCATATATATATATATATATATATATATATATATATATATATATATATATATATATATATATATATGAAGCTCTCCTTTATTTATTTTTAGTGCAATTTGAGGTGCAACATGACAAGAGAAGTTACTACGACACAGTAGATTCATTTGTTGGCGATTTCTCTCAAACAGACCCATACAATCTTATTATTTCATGTGGAATAGCTGCAAATCTCCAGTTGCTAACGGAGACTCGGCTCCTCTAGTCTCAACTACAAAAACAATATCACAAACAAAACAAAACAATAGTTCTCGTCCGACAATTTATAACACACATCAAGCATGAGTAGAATTACAAATCCATATGTATTTGTCTCCGTCTTGTTAATTTCAGCCAAAATTTATCAGAAACTAACAGTACTACTAAAGTATTATTCGGAGGGATCCCGTTCAAAGACCGGAGGCCAGCAAAAATAAATCGTACAGTGCGCTTTTGCATCCGTCGTCACTTTGATTATTATCGTCTCTAAACATAATAATTTTATTAATAATTATTCACTTTTCGAGATCAAAAAATCCAATACTCTTATCAAAAAATGTCGAGATACTCATAGAAATGGTCTCGATATCAATACTGCAAACCTTTTTTCTTTTTCTTTTTTTTTTCTGATGCTCAGCATAACGTATGAAACTTTGTGTACGTTACGTTGCATGTCAATTGGACCCACTGTCCTCAATTCTTTCATAGCAATTAAAATTGGGCGTATGATACAAATGGAGAACCATCGGAGAGTATTTTTTGGTGCAATTTCTATATAGAAACTCTACCAACTAGGATAAAATTCCTTAGCCAAGTAGGATAGAAACACAATTTTAGAAATCACCATTGGAGATGGCCTAAGCTGGTCATGAATTCCTTTAGGGATGCGAGAAGGGCAAACCGGGCACCAGGCATTTGAAAGGAAAAGAGCCAACCTTCATATGCAAAATGTCACAGATTAGCAAAGGACCGAACTCGAGTAGCTCTTGTGGTTACCGAGGAGAGATACCCTGGCTGGGTGGCGGAAGATCAGTAGATCGAGCCACGGGGGCGTATTATTCCTTCCATTTATGGTGGAAGTTGGAAGGCAGTGGGCCCAACAAGCATGCAATGCAGTGTGCACAAAATTCCATGCATATCGTCGGACATCTAAAAAAAACAGATTGGCAATGGTGATGTTCTTAGGTGATTTTTTTTTAAGATTTCTATAATATTGTTACACGATTTTTATTGGTGCGTAAGCAGATATCATCCGCATATATTTGATCAGGGGCAGACCGGACGACGGTCCAGGACCCCCTGACGAAAGGGGACACCAACGTGAAACTGTTGGTAATAGAACTAGTATGTATGATGTGGCTCTTTTTAACAAAAGAGTTGTGATGTAGTGGTTATAATGCTAAACTTACATTTAAGAGGTCTTTGGTTCAAATCTTGACTACAACAAATTTTTTTATTTTTTATACTTCTTTTTTTACATTATGTATGAGGGCCCATTTTGGAAGTTTTGCCTCGGGCTCCCAACAACTCAGGGCCAGCCCTGTATTTGATAAGGGAATTGATAAGGGCACTGCAACTTTTGATCAGGGCTAGCCTAATGCTAGCCCTGATCAAAAAGTGAAGTGTCTTTTATAATAAGGACTGCCCAAATTCCTGGCAGTCCTACATACAGTAAGGACTGCCAGAAAAATGGACAGTTCTTTTGTTTCACATGCTGAGACTTAGGACTGCCAAGTTTTCTGGCAGTCCATTCAGTTTGCAGGACTGCCCAAAATTTGGACAGTCCTTGTTATTAAAAAAGTGAAGTTTTTGATCAGGGGCTATCCCTAATGGGCTAGCCCTGATCAAAAAGTGCAGTGCCCTTATCAGTTCCCTTTGATAAAGAGCTTACATTGGCCTTGAAGCTAAAGGCATAAATTTGACCGGTGGTTAAGCATATTGGTCAGAATTTAGGGGACGACAAAGATATGGAGAAATAGATCCCGCAGTTATGCTTTGGAAGTAAAAGGGGCTCTATATTTAACAAAAGAAAAATTGGCAGTAGAAGGAATACACTTCTTGACAACATCAGTTTAGTGCTTATGGATATTCAAAGCATTAAGCTCATGATAAATAGCAGCATCCCAACATGATAGTTCAGCAAAGTTATTTTTCCAATTACTTTCACAAGGCATTACATATAGTCCGCGACATAATTTGATGACTTCACGGCTCTGAAGATCCATGCGGTGAAAGGGAGGGGAAAAAACGAATACACAAAGATGATTGGAGAATCTGGGAAAACAATATACAAGATGCAGTTTCATCCGAATCAGCACAGGAAAAGCCCCAAATATTGTAGCGTCTGGTACATAATAGTTGGAGCAATGCAGTGCTAAGTACTAGTCCGGATTATGTGTCATTCCTCACATTCAAAATGTAGTCTCAAGGGGGCATGCACATTATTAAATTTATCAGCAAAGAATTAAAAAATCCTACAAAGTGAAACCATGAAACATTCGTAGAGAACATAAAGTTGAAGGCTCGCAATCCACTTGCAGAGAGTACAGCTTGAATGCGAAATAAACAAATCTTAACATTTAATCCGAAGCAGCAGCACAGACTAACATTCAAGATACGATTTCAAGGTTGCAAGAGTTTCAACTTGCCAAACACATTGTTAATCTCTATAACAGAGATCTTGTTCATTAGCATTATATACGATGATGAAGCTATTGTCGCATTCATGAGAGGAAAAGACTCCTATTAAAGAAACATAACGGCAGCTATAATGATATATCAAATGAATAAGATCAAGTGACAAAATAACCAATTGTTCGACTATTGAACGGGGAAGGGATAAAAAGGGGACCTCAAGCACCAAAACTGCTACAATAAAGTATGTGTTCACTCTCCCTACTACTACTACAAGAGAAAATCTCAATGCCCTCTCACTGGTTGTAGCACATATTACAATTGATTCATTTGACTCACTGAGTACTATACACATTCTACAACCAAAGCCAAGGGTTTCCCTGAACCCTTCCATTCTCGAGCATATGATGAAATTACTGATCGGATCTCACTCTGAACAAATTGATAAAAAGAATGGGTAACGGAATATATGTAGACAAGCAAACTGACCAATGAGCAACGACTAGTTCCAATTGATTGCACCAAAAAATATAATTTACGATGACATGACAGATTGCAGTGCAAGCTGCTGCTGCGGCTGTAACGAAGACAAGGTTGAGGCCAGCACAGCAGGTGGCATAGTCTGTTGGAGCTGCCTCAAAAGGTTTATCATTCTGCTAGCAGTCTGTCCCGTGGCAAGATCCTTACCCGCACACAGAACCTGGCAAATAAAAGAGCCAACAGCATTATCAGAAGGCTGGAAAAGGATAATAGCTATCATCGCATAAAAACACCACTGAAAACTTCCATGGTAGCTGCAAGTGGAATCTATTATTAACCAAAGTAACGTCCCTAGCTCCATTAGATGCAATCGCTCAAAATATATGCTGAATAATGTAGCTAGTAGTTGAAGAATGTGCATATTAACATCCTTAAACTCAAGATGTTACATAGATAGAGGGGGTATGCAAATTAAAACTGGACTGGGGGCAGTATAACAGATACCTTGCAATTATTTGAATACAAGTGAAGAGGTGGTCCTTAGTATGCTAAATTGAAATGACTTCAGCCAAGCCTAACAAATTGAAGGCATTATATTATAGGTTTCTTTGTTGTAAGCAAAATTTGAATGACAGCAATTTCACTATCGATCTCACTGAAAGCCCTTCTACAAGAAGGCTTTAAATTAGACTTATGTTTGTGATCAAATCATCAAACTGCTTTCAATAATGACAGGGCGCAAATACAAAAAAAATAGCAAACTATCTGATGCAGTTCACAACACGATAGAACACATTAATTCACCATGTTGGCTAGAGAAGGTTATCATTGAAAGTATAGTACAAAAATAGGATATGCGTCAAAGGGAGCCAAGAAGGTTCAAACTAGGGAGCAAGTTGCTTGGACTGTCTATAAAATAAAAAGGATAAAGAGAAGCAGAGCAGATGAAAAGAAACAAGCCCAAATTGAAGCATATTCATAGCATAGCACATTCATCAGTCTAGTGGATAAACTTCAAAAGGCTACCATAGAACAAAGTTATGAAACACAAAACAAAAAGTCCACAAAACATAAACTGTCTCATTCCAATATCTAGACAATGTCAAAACTCTGAATTCCTGAAATAAAGTACTACGAGTTTGATCCTTTGAAACCATGCAGAGGGGATGTGAAAAGGACACGATATCCAGGTCTCACAAGCACTAGGTACATTCATAATTATAAACAATAACACAAGTAAAAGGAGAACGCTCGAAATGATTCAAATCCACCGAACACAGAATAGACCTTATAACTGAAATAATTGCGTACCTGCATCTAATAAACAAGCAAGCAGATATTATTACCTCAGCAAACACTGAAAGGATTTTAGGAAGATATTGATTGTTAGGACCCAGAAGCTCTTTATCCGACCTATGAATCACAACAAAATATAGTTCACTGTTTTATACATGTTTGTGTGTCACAAAGGGTATATAAACTGACTGCTAGTAGCATAAGGCTTCATCACATAAATGCTAGTCATATGTGACCTGGGTTTACCTTTCTACCATTAAACAAAGCTGTTCATGAACAATTTTTGCTTCAATCATGTCACTTTTTATTGGCAAGCAGCTTAACCAAGCAGGAATAACCTGCCGGAAAAAGATTAAAAAAAGGAGCATCAGGAAAGTTGACAACAGATACAGCTTGCTATAACTACTAGGTTGAGGACTTCTAAAAAAAGTTTCAACAGCGCACTAATTAAAAGAAGCCATGAAATTTCCAATTAATAATAAGAATATAAGATGTGGCTTACGAGAGAAAAATGACTTATCTGATGATACTTGGTTCAGTCAAGAGAGAGAGAGAGAGAGAGAGAGAGAGAGAGCATGGTTTAAGCAGGTCTTAATTATTTGTAAAATTATGTGGCGAATATATGACATCTTACACCAAATCACGCAGCATGATATGTCAAAATATTGGTTCTCATTACATCTTTCACCAACAAAAATCGAACCTTAAAATTGGAACTGTTCATATGCTAGTCAAGCTGAAGGGAATATTTTAATACCCATGCTGCATTAAAGGATACAAACAAACGAGACAACTATAAATACCTGAGCAGCAGCAATACTATCACGGTGAAATAAGCATATTTTCCCCAGAGCAGAAACAGCATTGTCATATGCCATGACATTGTCTGCATGCAGTGCCTCCGGATGTCTAATCACATTATTTAACTTAGACAAAGCCTCTGCAAAATGCAAGAAGCAGAATTATTAATAAAAAGTAGAAGTTAGTGACTTAATGTGTATAAATATCACAATGACAAATTCCAATACAATTACCTCCAATAAGAGGTTGAAAGACAGAACCACCAAACTCAGCACATACACCTATACCATATACAGCAGCCTGAAAACAAAATAAGTTATTAAGAAAACTGGGGTGGCATTGTGTGTGTTTGTGTGTTGTATACACATGGAACAAACTACTATCTAAGTGAGACAAAACAGCGGTTGGCAGTGGGTGTGTGGGGGTGTATCAGCAGGTGTATGAGAGACCGACAAGTAGAAATTGACCTGTCTGACATCTGCATTTCCATCATTACATGCCTCTAATAGGAAAGGAACATAGGTATCATAGTATCTGTAATAGATAGATAAAGAATAAGGACAAGCATCTTCAGAAAATTCAATAGTCTGCAATTAAATATATCCTAGCAATTACTTGAGAGCTGCTTCCCGACATTGTTCTGCAACATCATCAAAAATGCAAATGGCAATCCTCCTCTCCTCAGCCGTTTTGTCCTTCCCCTATATATAGTAGATCATAGATGAGAAACAAAGTCAAAATAAACATGATTATATGCTCTGATTCAGAGAGGATCAAATATATAATCCTCCTCAAGTTTTTCAACTACCAGGTCTTACTTTGATAATTTTTCGACAGGATACCCTTGTGAACCTATGAACACAGCGTTACCCCACCTCAGAATTGTGGGAAAAACAATTTGCTATAAATGGAAAAACAAACTTTCTAATCTTCAAAACAGTGGTTAGGCATGGCTACAAGGGCAGAATTTATATCAATATGTAGAACATTTCTCCCTACTATAACTTATCATGTGTTTTTCATGAATCATAAAGTATTGACAAGATGGAAACCCATTATGCCCTATTTAGAAAAATAGTATAAGATTCTAATAAGTAAAATATTGATAATTTAAGAGATACCGAGGGGGACTCCGCATCAGTTTTAATATATGACAGGGTACACCTAGGTTACAAACAGTTCAACTTACTGGAGAAAACCCTGCATTCACTTATAGTAAAGATTGTTTAAACTCAAAAGAAATTTACTGCTAAGAAGTTGTTGGCAAGTCTATACATGTTAACTAATATGTCTAATGCCAATAACATGGTCCAGAGAACTCAAGTTGTGTATGCTAATTACGATAAAAGTATCTGATCAGAAGAGTGGATGTTGCTGGTGAATGAATAACATGATCCACTCAAGTCGCCTTTTATTGTAACAAAAGACCGTACATATACTCAAAAACCAGCTAATTCTTTTTTTTTTTCAAGCTATTTGGTATGATGTTTCAAAATACATAAAAGGATTTCATTGCTGTTTTGATGTTTATATGACATGTTTGCTTTCATTTAACATCATCTACAGATGCAAAAAGGGCAACTACATGAATGAGGGGCACCTCGACCTAGTAATTAGGGGGCAGCTGTTGGTCATATATCCATTGGTGGACTAATTGGTCAAAAACAGGTTTGTGCAGCAGGTGTTGAACAATCTACTTTCCTCATAATAGGGCTTACAGGGCTAGGTGATGGAATCCCTTTCTTTCATCCATAAACAGGGCCTGGTCACTTTCCCGGACAATCTCGGATAAATAGGGTCAGGGCAAGCCACGGGAACTTGAATTGCCATTTGGGCATGGAACTGACAATTTTCATGTGCTGTGAATAGTGATGATAGGCGACCTGTAAGGCATCCTTCCCGTGAAGGCAGAGGCTTGCAAGAAAACCTTCATCGGGTTCGCAAAATCGGTATCGGAAGCGGTATCGGACCATTCCTATGAGTATCGAGATCGGCGGAATCGGCAGTATCAGCAGTATCGGCAATTTCGGATCGGTGTATCGGATTTTTTTGTATCGGAAATCAAATAATTATTAACGAATTATTAACATTTAGAAAGTATATTTTTATACATTTAGACATAATTTCAAGTATTTCTAATGTTGTTTCTTAGCAGTTTTGAAATTCAATGAAATAGTAGTCACTCTTGGCAATTAGTTTACATGTGATAGATAAGTTTTCATCTTTTACATGCTTTTACAACCTTACTCTATTTTTATACCCTTGCTAATTGGTCTTTTTCGTTCAATTTTCTTTGTCGAATTGACCGAAAAAGAGACCCCCAACGTCGGTATCGATCAGTATCGGGTATCGGTCGGTATCGGATAGGGACATGCCAAGACGTATCGGTATAGGCCGTATCGGATCGGTATCGGCCGATACTGCAAACTATGCTTCATCCCCTTCTTTCCTAGGAGGGGATCATAGCCAAACCAGTCTGGACAGATGAGTAGGAGAATGATGTTGTCAACCTTATTGATCGTGGGAACATCACGTATTTATCATCATCCTTCTCTAAAAGATAACCAAACAACAAAGACTTTGGAGTAACTTCTCTGCTTAGTGAAGTTCAGGAAGTCAACAAATGGAACAAAAGGATCCTACATTATAAGGTTGCCATTTTTAAGCAAAAAGGATCTTTGATTTCCACATACGGGAAGTAGATCCAACAATCCGCATAAACCGTCTATCCTTTCTTTAAAAGAAATATTACATACCAGCTTCATCCTATCAGGCTCATGGTATAAACAAGTTCGTAAAGGTCTTGTGCTTCTAGTAGACAATGGAGTTGTTGTAGGTACTGAAATCTAAAACAAAGACGGGATTTCATAATAACGTCCATAAATAATCAAATTTCAACCGTGGATATTTGATTGGTAAGCAGACAGCTTTGGAGCATTTCACAAGGGCTATTGTGTTATTTATCAGGAAGTCACTGCTTCCATAGCAATTGGTATATATTGCATCAAAGCTTGCAGTTGTTCTGTATGGAAATATTAGAAGGTAGTCCTTTTACCAAGTGAAACATAGGTGTTGAAATAATATGTCGTAGAAAATTGATTCAAATTACCGTCTATGTTCCTTTTTTTATGTTTTTACCATCTAGTAATTCTTGCTTCTAAAACTTTGACATTTAAAAAGGTATTTTTTGTGTTTTAACATAAATATAGAGCAATCCACCATTCAGTCCATACTCAATCTGAGTATCATAAAAATCTATGTTGAAATCCAATCTTGGAAGCAGTAGTAAGATATGTGTTCAGCTTCAGCTTACATGTCCAAGATTTGGCCGGATAGCATCAGCATGTGTCTCCATCATCCATAATTCAAAAATGACTAGTAAAGGCCTAAAATTCATAGCATCTACACAGGTAAAGCGGTAGCAAAGCGGCCGATTCCGTTTTTTGACTAGACAGGACTTGTCGTCAAAAAACAGTAAAAAAATTGATTTGTTATTTTCAATATTAGTACTAATTCTACATAATGATATCCAATGACCTATCTATCCCTCTATAATTTATTCTTTTTGCCTACAACTTTACTCCCTCCATAATTTATTCTCTTCATGCCCATATTTGTACATCCCATTAGCTTCTTTTATAGGGAGCACAATCTTCCTTGTCCAAATATGTAACACAGACTTTGTACACTTTATTTATCTTCTTTGCCTACAACTTTACTCCCTCTATAATTTATTCTGTTCATGCCCATATGTGTACATCCCAGCAGCTTCTTTTATAGGGAGACCAATCTTGTTCAAGTATGTAACACCAACTTTGTACACTTTCTATATTTTGCTAAAAGCAGACTAACACCCACCCATCGATATATGAAACCTAGGTACTTGGATTCAAATAGGACTCCTACTTTACTAAGACCATGACCTACCAAATACAACTCTTAATAAATCTCAAATTTATTTATAAATTAAGTAGGATTTGGATTACATTCCCAAGAAATAGTGAAGAACTATGCACATTGCTTCTTTAAATTTTCAGTGGAAAAGTACAATACATTTCAAGACCCAAAAAAAAAAAGGAATTCTCAGTTGTCAAGGTGTACTTCCCTATTTTAAAGTATGGGATGGACGTAATTAACCTAATATTATATTATCAATACCACGTACATCACAAGGTTCTGAAGTCCCTAATCCCTAACACTGATTTGAAAATATTTTCATTAGTATTGATTTGATAATTTCCAATTATATGTAAAAACTTGCACTAATTCTACAAAATAACATCCAAAAGCGATTAAAAAGTAGCAAAATCAGTGAGACTGGTCTGCTTTTTAAGGACTGGTTTTCTTACACATTTTTTGTGAAAAATTAGGCGGTGCTAGATTGTCTGCCGACTAATCGCTGCTTTAACTGCATAGCATAATAGCAGCAAGAAGCATAAACCATACACACGAAGAAAGAGACACTAAAAGATCAAGTGTATTGCTGCTGAACTGTAGGTAGACAATAAAAACCCACCTAAAGATAACAGACAAGACTAAGAATAAATGGTTAAGGCTGCACCACAAACTAGTGATTTAATTTCAAATTACAATTTACTGTGTTTTTTTGCATTATATTATCTGCTTGTTTCTTTTGCTTTTAAAGTTTAGTCATCTATAACGTTCATGTTTTTTTATTTCTGGACATAAAAATGGATCTTGCAATCCATCGTTCAGTCCATACTCAATTGGAGTAACATAATCATCTATGGTAAAATCAGAATCTTTGAAGAATTAATACGATGTATGTGTTCAGCTAACATGTCTAAGTTTACATCTCGTAGCATGTTTCTCTATTGTCCAAAGTCCACAAATGGCTAATACAGCCTAAAATTCATAGCAGCAAGAATCATGATCGTACTCAAAAAGAGAGAAAAAGATCAGTGTATTGTTGTACCACAAACTAGTGGCTTATAACAATATAACTGCACAAGTGTTTCAAGCATAGTTTAAAGTATCGGCCGATACCGATCCGATACGGACGATACCGATACGATTTGGCATGTCCCGATCCGATACCGACCGATACCCGATACTGACCAATACCGACATTGGGGGTCTCTTTTTAGATCAATCTGGCAAAGAAAATTGAACGAAAAAGACAAATCAATAAGGGTTTGAAGCATAATAAGGTTGTAAAAGCATATAAAAGAAGAAAATTGATCCATTGCATGTAAAACAACCGGTAAGGATGACTACTATTTCATTTAATTTCAAAACTACTAAGAAATAACACTTAAAATACTTAAAATTATGCCTAAATGTATAAAATATATTTTTTAAATGTTAATAATTTATTAATAATTATTTGTTTTTCGATACCAAAAAAATCCGATACTCCGATCCAAAACCGCCGATACTACCGATAACGCCGATACCGATACTCATAGGAATGGTCCGATACCGATTCCAATACCAATACTGTGTCAAGGGTGTAACAAAAACACTCATCAAGACCTAACACAGTACCCATAGACCTATATATATATATATATATATATATATATATATATATATATAACATGTCAAACAAAATACAGAAGATGGAGAACATACCCACATAGGTGTTATATACACAGATAGCTCATCGAAGAATGGTAAGAAAGAAGTCTTGAATGTTTTTATCAAGGTTCCCAAGCAATCACCAACCTGGAAAATTGTACATGCAACATATTTCAAATTTCACACACTACTAATTAATACATTAAGGTAAACCTGCATTAACTAGTTCACCAAAAATCCAAATAACAAAGCATCTTTCTAGGGACATACCTGATCAAATACTTCTTCCTCTTGTTCATTCTCTTCTTTAAGCAACTCACCTTCCTCAGCATCAAAATCCTCTGCCTTTGTCCTCTCTGCTCTTTCTCTTTTCCTAGTTGTGCTTGCAGTAATAACATGTTTGATCTCATCAACTATACTTCTGACCTGGCCTTCATTAAGAAGTGGTCCAGAGAGCTGAATGAAGAACAAACAAAACCAACGCATAAATTCCCAATTCTGATGATTTGCCTATTACGAATACCATTTAGTCTACCAGAAAAGTAAAATTAAATGTTCACTAGAACTTTAACGGCATTAAGATATCAATGCTAACATAATCAAGAAAATTTTGGATAGTGATCGGGCTGCCAGTCTTACTGCTTCATAGGCATGAAGTTTGGGTAGCACCAAATTAGTGTAAGGGAATCATGTGAAACAGTTTGGATATGTGAAAGAGGAATATTTGTACCTCTGTGGTCGAATCATGTAATGATTATAGTTGAATCAATAGAATGAATAGTGAACCTAAGGGCTAAGGCGATTATTCCAAATATTAATAGTGAATATAAAATTCTAAAAACAGTGGTGAATACATATTAATGAAGACAATCAAATAAATGGGAGAACTAGTTTCTTCACCTAACTAAACATGCAGGCAGTATTTTTAGAGTGACAAATAATATTCGTTTGGGAACGGTTGCCTAAACAATTTTGAATGAACGCATGAAAAACTTATGTGGTTCTGTGTAAAAAAAGGGGGGAGATAACTAAGAAATTCCTCAAAATATTTCCATAAACTCTACTATCCAAAACCTTGCTGGAGACAATAATAAAATATTGAATATTGGATGAGTTAATACATAAAAGAGACATAAACCCCCAATTCCATCAAATTACAACCTCAAATACATTGATAAACCATTTCTTCTCCTACCAACTTTTTAAAAGAATCCTATTCCTTGCTGAAGACCTGTAACCAAACTGAAGTACGAGGCTGCCCTCTAACACAAGTTGCAAACAACAAAAGTAAAATCTTAGGTAGCTCATCAAAAGAACTCGTACTAAAAGCTCCTAAAATAACTCAGACTTAAAACTTTATATACTAAATGAGGGAACTAAAACTAAAAAGAATATTCGGATACAAAGGTGGAATTCCAAAGAAGTTTCTCCCATTGGTTTCAATTTTATGGAGGAAAGAGGTCTGTTAGTTTTCTCTAAAGAGACAAAATGTGAAGGGAAAAAAATCCATATAACTAACTATTTTTAAAATGTAAGGTGAAGGTAAATAATTATATTATCAGTGTTCTAAAAATCAGCCTAGGCGGCCGCCTAGGCGCTAATCAGCCCTAGGCCGAACCAAAAACACCATGTCTGGCGGATTTGTGCGATTGTGCAGCCTTGTGCGGTTGTTCAAATTTTAAGATTTTTTAAGATTTTATGCTTAGTTGTATTGTGGATATGTTGTTTGGATTTTAAAATTGAATTTGGATTTAGAACATTGAAATTTCAAATTGTATTACGGATATGGTGATTTTTTTATCAAGTGTGTTTCATTATGAAATAATGTTGATGATGATAATGATAGAATACCGGTTGATGATTTCTTTATTAAGTGTTTCATTATAATGAAACACTATGAGCTGTTAGAAGGGGAAAACATGTTTTACCCAGGCGGCCTAGGCGCCCCTCCTCGCGTCGAATCCACATACGAATTTTAGAACACTGTATATTAGACATTTTTATGAATTTATATAAAGTTTAGATCAAATAGAGATATTAAATTGATAGCCAAGCCACACCTAAAGGGTTCCCATTAATAAGTAAAAGTAGGAAATAAACAATGCCGATAGACAGATTACCCAGTGAATGTTCTGTGCCCAACTAAATAGGTGATTGGAACCATAGGACAATAACTTAATATCCTCCTCCATCTTGAAACTTTGCTAGTCTGAAACTGCAGAAGTTTCCTTGGATGTACCTAAAGAGGACATTGTCTGTTCCATCCAGGAGCATGAATCATACGATTCATAACTAGCAAAAATTACATATTTAGATATGTACATGTAATTAGCATTCCCAAGTTAGTTAGCACATCACTGTAAATGACAAGTCAAGGCTTGAGGTGCACAACCATATTAAAATGTCAACTACGGAAGGTGTCATTTATCCTTCCGCAACCGGGAGTACCAAATATATTGCAAGAGCCTACATTATAACTTCATCAAGGATCTTTACTTCACTGCCCTTCAGAATCTTGGCAATGTCAATATCATCACAACAATTTGTCAACTCATAATAGTGCACTCTATAGCAAGGTTTGCACTATTGACATCAGAGTCGGTCTCGGACCCTTCTTACGTGTATCACAATCGGTGGTTTCGATAGTTCCGGCAGTTTCTGATCGGAGTTTCAGAATTTCATAGAGAAAGAAGATAATATGAAGTTATTTAAAAAACTAGAAGAATATTGGATACATTTAGGCATAGTTTATGCATTACTTGTTAGAAATTGTTTTCGTTCACTTTTATTAGACTAAGTACCCCGATAGTATATAGTTTTGAATGAAATGATATTATAATGTATTAGCATTGTGAACTTAATAGTATACAACTTTGACAAATAGTAATGGTTACATTGTGTCGATGATTTATATCGTCAGCCTATAGCATATTAATCTTCATAATTATTTGTATCGGTGGTTTCATTAGTTTGGGCAGTTTCTGATTGGAGTCTCGGAGTTCTTGGTTTCGGAAAATAAATAGATAATTAAAAAATTAAAAAACTATAAGAATATTTGATAAATTTAGGCATAATCTTATGCATTACTAGTTAGATATTATTTTCATTTACTTTTATTAGACAAAGTACCTCCATACTATATAGTTTTGAAATGGAATAACATTACACTAACATTGTGAATTATAGTATACAACTTTGACAAATGGCAATGGTTACATTGTGTCGATGATTTATATTGACAGCATGTAGCATATTAATCTTCAGAATGCTCTAATCATTACGTCTAGATTGTTTTTTTCCCCCATAATTCTATCTTTTATTTTTCTTCCTAGCTAAAATGACCGGGAACAAGAGCCACAATTTCAGTATCGGAAAGTATAGGGATCAGTGGGGTCTCAGATCGGACATGCCAAAATCGATTCAATACGGCCGATACGTTCCGATATCGACCGATACTTTCCGGTATCAACAGATACTGCAAACCTGCTCTAAAGCACTACGCAAATTTAACAAATGGATTAGTGTGTTGATCCCTTTCTTAATAAATTGGAATGGTCAGGGAATTTCGCAAAGAAAACTCTACTGCACGAATTCTTCTAATATAAAGCACTACACTGTAATTGTAGTAGTAATCGTTGCTTGCCTCGTGCACTGTAACTACATAGCCAAGAAAACTCTACTGCACGAATTCTTCTAATATAAAAAAAAGATCAAAAATTCTACCAAGAGTAGAAACTTCGCAAAGAAATACTTGAAGTTTCACCTACACGTATGCTTCACTTTATGACAAAATCACTCATGCAGACCATAAAATATATGCTATCTTTGTTGCCATTTTCTAAAGCTTCTTCAAATAGGTCAGTAATTTATCATATGCGTCATAAAAAGACTCTGTAGCATGATGTTATGTGCAACATTAGTAAATACAAGTTAATATTCCACATAGCCCACAATGGAACAAATCACAGACAACATAGCAGTTTTTGCATAATTGAGCATGCAACCATCGACTTCACTGTCCAATTTCAACTAACTGCTAACCACATTGATATGCCGAGGAAAGAAAATAAGTAAAGAAAAGATAATATGTTAAGGTAAAAGGCAAACCTGTATGCATTCATTTAAAGAATCCAACATGCTCGCACAAATCTCAGTCTCAGGTTCCTACCAAAAGAAATTGTTCCAACTCATGCTACTAAAAATCAAAAATAATGATGCTGCATTACAGGGCTAATATAGTTTAATAAAAATGTTAGACCTTATGTAGTGCCTCGACCAGAGCTGGAATTATGTAGTCAGACAATTGTTTCACATATGACTCATCACGACCTTGAGCTTGTCCCTTCTCAACTGCTAATTTAGCAGAGCGTAGTAGTTCCGGCATTGCTGGAGACAAAAGAGAATGATTCATAAAGAACATGTGCTTAAAACTTCAAACCCTAATGGAATAATAATAACAATAGAACATCAGAAATATTAATACCTGAAACTGCAGCCTTCCTAACTTCTTCATGAAAATAAAATTTGAGAAGAGGTACCAACGTGGGAGCTACCTGCATTTTGAGTATGCAAATAATCACTTTGTTAGTGTGAGCGAGTACATTGCAGCTATGCATATTGCTATTTCATTAGAAGACCAAATGAAGGAATGCAAATACGCTGATCATAACCTACCTGATCAATCCATGGGTAGAAGCCCTCCTTGAGTTCATCAGCATAACAGCAAAGCATGTTACAAGCTGTTGCTTTTTCCTCCAGAACACTAGTTCTAATACCTATCCTTTTATCCCCGAGGGTAATGGTTTCAATGCTGCATTACGGACATATGGATTGAGAAAATGGTGCAAAGAATTTCGAAGAAAAAACAATTTACATCTGCAGGTTGCCAACACTAGGATCAAGATTTCACATAAACACAAAAAAGAAAGAATAAAGAACAATGAAAAGAAGAAGAAAAAGAAATAAAACTATGTTCCTATTATGCTAAAAAGTATGTAGGATAGGATTCTCACTTGATGTATTATTTAGAGTGAGATAATAAAAAGGCGGCTACAGTAATCATATGAGAAGTGCAATGTGAATAACTGAATATTGCATAGCTTGCTACAGGTTAAAACAGGGACATATCAGCCAAGTGCAATGGCAGGTGTCATTGATTAAAAGAAACACTTTAATTCAAAGATAAGTCATATTATCTGAGGAAACCAGTGCATGTTCTATGAACAATAGCTTTATATAATTAGTGAGCAATCAACCAGTTTTAGAAATGTAAATTCATAATTATGCATGGTTGTGGTTATAAAATATATTGACCTGAAATTCAAACTCAGATTTTAACGAAGTTACCTTGCTCTTGCTATTAGGTTCTTATGTTTGCATCTGAAACTACCCCTCAAATCCACCAAATGATATCATTAGCAATCTAATCCATAGAACACAAAAGGCTGCAGAATGTCACAAGTATGGATTTCAACCTTTAACATTATTCTTCTCAAGGTATTATAAGGATACTTTTTTAACCTAGATCCCATGATATTATAAGAATTACTTTTATAACCTAGATATTAATTTTCATCAGCTTGTTCCATTTTTTCTGCTTCTATCAATAATGATTAGAAAGAAAAAAAAAGTACGGATGGAAGCGAAGGCTAAACAATTTGATCGACAACCTTTTGGCAAAACAGTATGGACATTGGCTCAAGGGAGGTGAAGAATTTTACAAACAAAATGACATAATAAGAAAAGAAGAAAACAAACAACATAATAAATGCAAGGTAGTTAGATCTGGAAGCAAAAAGGTTTTGCATCTTCCCAAATTAGATAAGTTACATGGAAATAAAGTACAACACGGCACAGTTAGGCCACAGCAACACAGACACAAGATTATTTTTGGTGTCTTATTGATTTTGGTGTGTTCTATTGTATTTTATGTCTCACACAACGTAACATGCACATAGAACCGACTTTCCGAGTGTGCATAGCTCAAGCAGGTCTTTGTAGAAACGTCCACAAGCTCAGCCAAGGATATAATGAGAAATCAACCCACTTAAGCATGTTTTCTTCAAAATGAGCTAATAAAATCATGGAAGTTGACAACTTGTAACGAACCTTTCATCATCTGATTCATCAATGTCATTTTCTGAATCTGCAGAGGTGATTGTTACATCTGGTTTCAGCTGAGCAGACTGAAGCAGCGGAGGCATAACTACACTCATGTATGGCAGAAAATCTTGCCCTAAGCATTTGCAAAGTCTAGCCCATGCCTATGAAAATATATCAATACTTCAAAACAAGGGAGAAGCTGTAGAATGCCAAGGAAATGAAATGAACTTTGGTATAAACATACTTGTAGCATGTAACTTGTTATTGGGTCATCTGTCTCCATTTGAGATCCTTGCAATGACATAAGCACTTCCATTACCTAGCACAATCAAACACACAAAGCTATAAAATTGTTGTGCTAAATTATAAACGAAATTAGCATAAGGCGCCCTAATTCTCCCTCTGATTTGATATATTCAATTTCCAAGATATGCTGACTAACATAATTGTTGTATGAACCAACTACAAGAACCCCTGACATAAAATTTATGAAATGGACGTGGGCAGTAATTTATAGACCTTAGATTTATCCCCAAATAAAGCAGTGATATAAGGAGTTCATACAAATATCAAAATCCATTACGAGATCGTTAGAACTCTGTATGGCACATTAGTCAATACCTGTTTAGCATCATCCCTGAACTTATCCTTGCCCACTGCCATGCCAACGAGACTAATGCATTCCATTGATTTTGCACGAAGCATACGATTGGACTTGTCAGTTGCATTCATCAGAATTGCTTTTAGATAAGGCATAACAGCATCATAATATTTCTGGAAGTTTTCCTGCATGAATTTGTGGTGAAAAAATAATTACAAAGAAAGAACCAGAATACCAGCTTTCGCTCATTACCTGAGATGAGTCTGCAACTGATGCCAAAGCTGTTAATGCACCCTCTTGCACCATCTGCTTCCCATTCTGAGGAAAAAAATTAAGCAGTTCTACTATTAAACTTCAACTCTTTCTGAGAGCTACACTCAAGAAAAAACAGATTGCATGTGTGAAGTCGAGGTTTCAAAATAAATTTGAGCACGTACCTGTAGCAAAACAAGTAATTTACTAATAATTCCATCCAAGTATGGTGCCAGAATATCTGGAGTACAGTTCTCGCTGAAATTCAGGACTGCTGATGCAGCATGTGCCTACATAATCATTTTAACATGGGAGCATAATTATATTGTAAAAGATGTATCCAGTACTTTTTCAGTTTAAAGAAAAGTTGCGGGTGATCGAGATGAAACAAAAGATCACAAGAGCAGAAGAAACAGAACATAGGAGAGAGAAAATTTTGGAAACCCAAAACCAGAAAAAACCAAGGCCAGCAGCAGATCGCTTTCTTCTTTGCTATTTTCAGATTATTCAGTATATAAGGTGATCAACAGCTATTTATAAGCTCCTAAGAAACCCTAAACTAGTTAGGATAAGTAATAGACAAAATTCCCAAAATATCCTCAACTAAATTTCGGGTAGAACTACAACATACCTCAAAATACCCTCAATTTTTAGACTCTTCGGACTCGTTTCGCATCAGAAGGGTTTTTATTGCTGGTATAGCTGAGCCGACTAGGAGACCAGTCCAGCAGACGATTTAATTAGGATTAAAGACACCCTAACAAAAATATGGGCACAAAGGACATTGATAAGGACAGATCAAGCAGCTAGCATGAGTTTTAATCAGAGTAATTTTAAAAAAGCTCGATCAACAATGTCCTATCACATAATGCATATACCAACATAGCAAAATGCAGGCTTTTAAGACTCCACCACATCCTATCATAAGCTATAACTGAAGTCATTGCACTGTGCAGTCAGTGCAAGGGTAATATAATTTTGTGTATGGTTGGATCAATGGACAACATTATTGATCACTTGTCTCAACTTTGTAAGTCGGGCGAGAACCTTTTTTTCATGCTTGTCCAAATGCTGGTGAGAAAGGGACAATGCAGAACCCAAAGGTAGCTTTACAAGATACCTCATGGTAGAGGGATTACAATATGGATGCAAATGCTTTTGTCAATTGGTTCGCATCTTCAAAAGAAGATCTGTTGCCAACAAATCACTGAAGATTACACCAAATAGATATCACATGCTTAGTAATGTCTGGGTACCGTACCAATGGGAGGGTCAAGGTCTCTAGGAGTATAATCTTAAATAATCCAGTATGAATATCACAAACCATATGAACGTCAAAACTCCAATCATCTCTGATTTGGTGATGTAACACCTCAGTCGAATAATTCCATGCTATGCGAATAGAGTTTCCAATTAACAGAAGGAACTGAGAATAGTAAAACACAGCTAACTTTTCCACCACAAGTACAGAGCAAATGTAATCAGTTATACACTTGGATATCATTATTCTACAGATATATCACCTTAACATGTGTCATATCATGTGTTCTCTGACGCTGTGCAAGTTTGGATCTGTTTTAACTGAACCAGGAAGTACTGGGATTATTCCGTTTTCACTGAATGATGAATTACATATTTACATTAACTAATAATTTAATAAATATTCCCCAACAGATCTGTGGACCACTAATGAATGAAAAAAGTACATGAACCACCAGTAAATAGTCCCAGTTCGTAAACCACATTGATCATTTTATTAGTACTGAAGAAACCTATAAGATTAAGATCCTTGTTCATCTCAATTGATTTAGTTACTGAGGTGCATCAGCTGATTAGAGGTGTAAATGAGCATTGCTAGTCACGAGCAAGCAAGCTGGTAGAGCTCACAAAGCCAAAATTTAAACTAGTAATAGACTCATTAAGTAACTGAGCCTGAGCCCGAGCATGAGCTTAGGAATATGGCTCGCAAGTAGGCTCATCTGGATGACTATATTAATATTTAATACTTTGTAAGCCTAATATGTGACTGACTTCTTTGATGGCATCAATAGTTTTGGCCAAATGGATTTGATTTCTCCTTTGATAAGATCTGTAGACTTGGATGGAAGTATGGATTTTAGTTAACAATATGTAGCTGTTTAACTTGATTATTATTTTGCTACACTACATGACTTGACCCCCATGAGCTCATAAACAAGCTCAATTTGGTGTCGAGTTTTGTGCTTGAATTCAAGCCCATCAAGCCTTTTAATGCAATCGAGCGGCTCGCAAGCCAAGCTTGAGCTTGTGAATTTTATTACAAGGATCTTGAACTTAGACTAGACTCTCTCTTCCTACCTCAAGCTTACAGTAGCTTTTCACAAGGATCAAGGTCGGCGGCTTTACACCTCTATAGCTACTGATTACAATTATCTAAAAGATGTTAGGATAAAAATTATAAAATACTCAAAACATCTCAAAAGGAAAGAATAATTGGGCATCTTACAAGCTTAAAACAAAAGAGGGAGGCTTAATCATCTTTTTTAGCATATTTCGGAACTATTTTCATTTCTCACTAGAAGATGGACATATTTTGGATAGAGAATTAAAGAAATTTATTTGGAATGATCATTACTACATTCTATAAACATGTCTCTCTTTTCGTCGATCATGAACTAAAGCTCCTTGAAGGTTAGACTACCGAATCTATAGGAAAGTTCCATTTATCCCTTAAAAAGCCAAAACACTAAAGGAAGGAGATCATTTTGTGTATTAACACAAGATTAATGCTTAATAGAGGAAAGTATGAATTGTTTAGGCTACCATCAGTATTTGATATTATGTTATTATTTTGACTGACATACCATTTCTGTCATCCAATGAGGCTAACCTGCATATATTGGTCAACTTAACAAACGTGATGTTATGTTACAATATCTCATTATGAACAATGACTGGCTGTTGCCAACTATTGTGATTAAGTGACCAATTTTATTCTAATTAATTGGCCGCTCGCTTAATCAAATCAAACAGCCAGTTCTTGGTAGATTAGTCAATGCTTTGTCATATTTATAGAAATATTTATTGAATATTACTTAGAATATTGGTACAACACCCTTTCAATATTCAGTCAACTTTTATTGTTTGTATGATAGCTGCATTTGTTCATAGATACTGTCTCCTCTGACATTACTTGGTATTCCTTATCAAAATGTGTTTTGCAATTTTTGGGTGCTTTCATATATAATAGTTTATTCCAAATTAAACAAGCAAAAGAACCATTTACAAACATCAAAAGAAATAGCTTAAGGTATTGAAGTAATATGTACAAATCAACCAATGTTTTTAACCTACGCAGTCATACTACATTGACTTGTGAAGCAACTTTAAAGACAGCTTAAGGTACCAAATGAGAATGATTCATATCTGACATACATGATAAGATAGTGAAATATGCACTAGTTCCTTTCAAAACAACAAGTTTAAAGGTAAGAATTATCAATATGACGTGCCAGAGCTTGTAACCGACACGTGCAAAGCCACTAGCCAGCAAGTGAATTCGGAAATCATCCATAGCAGATACCAATGCTGATAGGACACTCACATAGGGGAATCACACTCACCCAGAAGAGGAATTTTTTGTTTCATCCAAATAAAATTGAAAGTGCTAAAAGGAGGTTATCGTATGTATCACTAAAAGGTTAAATAAAGACGAATATGTTCATGTTTGAATTAATGATACCATTTCCGCGATCCTTTATGTGGCTTATTCTACATATATTGGTCAACTAAGCTAATTCAAAATTATAATCAAGCAATTTGATTACATGATCACACGGAGCCTATACCAATTAATCATAATTACGTAAGTACCTAAAAAGTCAATATTTTTCTTGAAATCAACCAATAACTTTACTATAATACCGTCTTAAAGTCAATTTTTCTTATTTGAGGGCAGGCCGTAAATAAGGACATGCAGTTTTTGCAACTAGACTTTCTATGTTATTTTTGCAACCCTTTAGTATTTCTTTTGAACTTACAATTTGCCATATATATATATATATATATATATATATATATATATATATATATATATATATAAACAAGCAAAAAAGAATCAATTCACTGCTATCAGAACAATCAGATTTAATAATCTCATATAAAATCAAGCCACGACCCCAACATATCTAAATAATAGATACATATGCAACTATGTATATATTAACTTATAATATAAAGGAATAAACTAAGTAACCATACTTCAGTCAAAATAAGCATGTTATATCTTACATAGAGACCATAAACATAGTTAACCTACATAACCATACTAAACCGATTCATGAAGAAACTAATAGAAGAGCTCACATTATCAAAAGTAAGAGTGGATTATCATAAGTAACGTAATAGTGATTATGTACAAGTTTTGATTCAAAAAGTAACTTTTAAGGGGAGATTATCTATGTAAACCACAAAGTTACTTGCCTGCACACGTGGATTCTGGAAATCATCCATAGCAGATGCGAGTGCGGGCAGCACCCTCCCATGATACTGGACCTGCAAGTCTGGACCTAAATCGGTAGATAGCTGCCCAACAGCATTAATTGCCGCCCACCGCACTCTAGGGTGGGGATCTTGGAATGAGTTCAGAACCATCGTAACCACTGGTTCCAAGTTCTTAATCATTACCTATGTAACAAAGACAACAACCAACCAAAATTACTAAACAAAAATCATAATTTCCCAATTGGTAATCACCCATATGACAAAATTTTAAAAAATGTATACCTTTGAGCAACCTTCAGCAATCTGGGCGAGAGCAATGAGAGCAGCATGGTGCTTCTGCCACTCCGGAGCGGCCAGATAAGCTGGAAACAGCTCTGATGCGACCGGCACTATTGTGTTTCCACCGAGAGCAATAGAGAGACGATCGAGGCACTCCTGGCCAACACTATAGTTACTCGTCTCCCCGGCATCCTCGTCCTCAGACTCGGCAGAGTGCCAAGCCGGCTCGTCCTCCACATCGAGCAGCATCTTCATCAGCACGGCGAACAGCCTCCCGATGAACTGGGGCAGCCGGCGCACCATCCCTGGTGCCCGCTCCCTTGCCTCTGCCAGCGTGATCACAAACTCAACAGCGAGGTGCCTCGTCCCCTCCTCCAAACCGTCAGCCTCAGCGATCTGAAGCATCGCACCGATCACGTCCGCCAGCTGCCTCCGCAAAAACCTCGGCTCGGACCCCGCGAGCTCTATCAGCAGCTCGAGCGCCTCCTGCGCGGTCGCCTCCTGTCCGGAGTTCAGCGACTCGGTCAGGGTCTGCATCATTGCGGGGAGCAGGTCCTGGAACCGGTCTCGGTCGGGCGCAGTCTGGAGGCACTGGATGAAATTGATGGACGCGCCCAGAGCGGCGATCCGGACGTCTGCGGAGGTCGGGTGGGAGAGCGAGTTGAGGAAGACGGAGTGGAGGGTGGGCAGGTAGGGGAGCAGCAGGTCGCCGATGTACTGCGAGAGCTGGGAGAAGATGAGGAGGGAGGACTCCTGGAGGCGCGGGGAGTCGGAGGTGACGGCCTGGAACATGAAGGGGAGGACCTCGGGCCAGGCGTTGTCGGGGAGGAGATTGGACGCGAGCTCCGAGACAGTGTCGCAGAGCTTCTTGGTGATGGTCTTGGCCTCCTCGCGCTGGACCGCTGCGAGGAGGAGGGACTTGACGGTGGACTGCGTCGAGGGGGAGAGGCGCGGCCATAGGTAGGAGGGGGAGGAGGAGGCGGCGTCGGAGGAGGAGTCGCGGGTGAGCTGCTTGCGCAGGAGGATGGAGGACATGGCGCGGATCTCGAGGCTGGCGGAGGAGTGGAGGAGGTGGGCGAGCTTCATGACGAGGGCGTCGGGCTGGTGGTCGCGGCAGAGGTTGAAGGCGGCCTCGGCCTGCGACCGCTGCTCGTTGGCGGAGGACATCAGCTGGGACACCAGAGACTCGAACGGGGCCGGGTCGGCACCTAGGATCGCCGCCATCTCCTGCTGGTGCTGCTCCATTGGAGAATTCTAGGGTTAGGGTTTTGGAAGGGGGAGGAGGAAGAAGAAGATGAGATTTGGGGGCTTTGTGGGGAAAAAATGAGGGCCTTTTATTGTTAGGGTTTGGGCCGGGCTGGCGCTCGATCATTTGGGGTTTGTTTTTAGTTTGGGAGGGTAATTATGAGGGAATGGTGACCTGGCGAAGGGTTATTGGGTGGGGAATGGGGTCAAGATTCCTTTTTGAGGGTTTTGACTAATAATGGTAAGTAATGATGGGTGGGGGGATTAGTGACATTTTATCTTTATTGTTGATGGTGAGTACATGGGATTTGTTATTTTATTTATTTATTTTTCTTCTTACCGATAGTATCTTTATTTATTTTCCACTAGTCACATTCACATCTGTTGTATGTATAAAAAAAAATCAAAAATAGTAATAATAAAATATATATAAAAATTTAAATTATATTTAGAATACTTTAAATATAATTTGAATATATTTTAATATAATTTGTTATGATTAATTTTTAAAATTTTGGATATGTGTTTAATTAGATAATATTATGTAGTTGGTTTAAACATAATTTTAATTTTAGATATATTCTAATATCGGATGTTTTTAATTTTTAGGAGAATTCAGTTATCCACAGAAGATAAAAAAGATAGATAATTTAAAAAAATAAAATGGTTGATGATACATACACGGCTTGGATTTAGCCGTTTTGAAACCTCTTTATATTAGTAGATATATAAGATGTGCATTAATGATTCTTTTAAGGAAAATGTTAAGTCTTATAATATTTTTCAAACATGAATCTCGTTTCTCCGGCGACGTCAACTCTTTTTTTTCGCGACATGTGTGTTTCCCATAATATGACTAATTTTAAAAGATGACACAAATTTTGAGAAGAAAGTTAGAAAAATTTAATACACGTTTGTCAAAGTACCAAAAAAACTAAAGGTAACTTATCTTGACATCAAAAAAATCAACGATCTAATGATATACTTGTAACTTTGTACCAAACTTTATAAATTCTAATAAATATTAAGATATATATAAGTTTTGATAACAATAATTAATAAATATAAAAAAATATATCAGCATACGTTCCCATCACGCTAGCAACCTTAGACTCTTCTAAATAGTCGCATTATCCAGCTCCCGTCTCTGTTTTCGATCTTGCTCCTGCTTCTGACTTTTAAGGTTAATACTAGCGGATAACCCAATTTGGCACTTATTCACTAGAAGGTGGTCACATTGAGAGCAGCTGTTAGAATGTGTTTGATCAACTTCCAAATATTGACAGAATCTGGGATAAAACTAGGTTTTTTCTAAGGGCACCACAAAAATTGCTTGGGGGCAACCCTTACTTGGGGGCAGCCCAAGAAGGTGGAGAATTTGCTAGGGGCACCCAAATTTTGCTTGGGGACAGCCCAACCCCCCAAATCCTTCATTTTTTTCTCATTACTCATTCTACACTCTCTCTCATAAAAAAAAAGAGCTCTCTCCCTCTCCCTCTCCCTCTCTAAAACCCTAATTTCTTCTTCTCCACCACTCCACTCCCAATTTCTCCACCAAGATTTCTTCCACAACATTTGTAGATTCGAAGAGACGACACGCAAGTCAAAGCAACCGGAATCTAGGTACGTTCTTCCCTAATTTCTTCAAAAATTATGTACATTCTATTCAAAACCCTAGAATATTTTTAATTCTCTACATTTTTTTGATAAATTAGGTTTAGAATCTCTTTATGGTTCATGAAATAAATTTTCGAACACAAGAAACCCACATTTTATCTTGAAATCCTAACCCTAGAACACGACAAACGAGCATATCGTTTTTGGCCGTTCGGGTTGAATACAGTAGGACTGCCAGGACTGTGGCAGTCCTGATTTATATTAGGACTGCCACAGGCCTGGCAGTCCTACTGTAATGAGATATGGGGGTGGGTAACTGCATGATTCTCATATGCGGGGGGTAACTGCATGTCCTATTTATGTTTCTATTATTTAATAACTATATGTTGTCCTGCAGTCCACCGGCCGCTAACAAAAGAATACGGTCCACCGCGTCAAAGCGAAAGGAACGTGCGGGACGTCCTCTCGAGCGTTCGCTAACAATTTTCGAACCGGCGCCCCAAGCTCGGTCTCGGACGCCGCCACCGACACGTCAAGCTCGATCGAAGCAACGAGCTCTGGATGTTTTTGTAAAGATGTTTTTGTTGTTTGAAACTTGAAGGATATATTTGTTGTTTGGAAACTTAAGTTGTTGGACAGACTTTTGAAGGATATGTAGTTGACACTTATGTTATTTTTTTGAAGTTGGATATTTTGTCTGATATGTAGTTGTGATTTATGTTGTTATTTATGTAGTTGTCTGATATGTAGTTGTTATTTACGTTTGAAAACTTAAGTTGTTGGCCAATTCCTGATATTCTTGATTTAGTATCAGGACTGCCAGCACCCTAGCAGTCCTACACTTATGTAGGACTGCCAGGGTCCTGGCAGTCCTAATTGAAACCCTCTGTGATGAGAGTTTCAAAATGAAACTCTCTGTCACAGAGAGTTTCAAATAGGACTGCCAGGGGAGTGGCAGTCCTATTTATAACTCTCTGTGATGAGAGTTTGAAGCTGAAACTCTCTGTCACAGAGAGTTTCAATTAGGACTGCCACCCCTGGCAGTCCTACACCCTGGCAGTCCTAATTAAAACTTATTGTTATATAAATGGCCATTCTCATGTGTTTAAGCACGGAGAATGGTCATTCTCCGTATAATTTAGCACGGAGAATAGCTATCTGATCCAGTATCAGGACTGCCACCCCCTAGCAGTCCTACATTGAATTAGGACTGCCAGGGTGCTAGCAGTCCTAATTGAAACTTGTTGTTACAGCAAGTATCAATTAGTACTGCCAGCACCCTGGCAGTCCTAATTTAATGTAGAATTGCCAGGGGGTGGCAGTCCTATTTGTAAGTCTCTGTAATTTAGCACGGAGAATGGTCATTCTCCCCGTGTAAATTGACACGAAGAATGGTCATTCTCCTACGTTTTAACACTGGGAATGTGTAGTGCCCCGAAATTGTGATACGTATTTTATACGTATTCGTATTTCTGACCCGTATTTCTCTTTTCCTTGATTAGTTAGTTGTGGTTTATTTTCATATTTAGCATTGTGGTTTAATTGTCATTTATCGTTCATGGATTAATTCTGATTAATGGAGCTTGGTTTATTGAGTATTTCATGGTTCATCATGGCATTGCATTGGCTTGGTTTGGTTCGGTTTAGTGGGTTTGGCTTGGTTGGGTTTCATGTGAACCAAACCACTCCCACCTACCACCACTCCTACCATAAATATCCATCCCTCTCTCTCTTCCATTATTATTCATTACTCTTCTTCTCCACCATTACTTCTTCACCTACCCGGAGAGAGAGAGAGAGAGGTCTAGGCAAGTGCAACTTGCTTCATGGAGGAACTCCAATTTTATTGCTTCATTCTCTTCTTTACTGCATTCTAAAGCACTTTAGTACTTGACATTTTTAATTTTCATGGCTAGATTCTTGTAGATCTAAGTTTATTTTTATTTTCAGAATTTTTGGGTTTTGATCTACTTAATCCTGTTATTTCTAAGTTTTGATGGTTCCATGTTGTTGAGAATTTCATTCTGCCCCATTCTGACCTATGGAAGTTTGGCTTTGGACTCTGGATGAAAGATTCATGGAGCTTGGGAGCCATGGCTTGAAGGGTTCTTCTTCTCGGAAGGATGGAGAAGAAGAACAGTTCATAGCCGACTGGACTTAGCTGCATAGCTTTATGCAGCAAGTTTTATTCCTGGCCGCATAAGCCTTGCTGAGTTACTTGGCCGCATGGCCTATGCCGCAGGAACTCGATTCTTCCAGCCGCATGAAGATTTAATCCTAGCCGCATGAGGCCCAGTCCTAACAGAGCCGCATAGGCTTCTGAGTCCGGGCCGCATGACCCGATTTATTTTAGCCGCATGCGCCCTCTTACCTATGCAGCAGCATATGTGCCCGCCATACTTAACCACATGACCCGGAGTCGTTCGAGCCGCATAGGCTCCACTGCTCCTTCAGCCGCATACGCATTTATTGCTCCTGGCCGCCTATGTACAGCCCCCTCCCGACCGCATGGGTACTCTCCCCCCTGAGCCGCATAAGCATTTTCCCCTGCTGCCGCATGGGACTCCGCCCACCCTGAGCCGCATGAACTCAACACCCTGAGCCGCATGAACTTAAACTCCCGCTAGCCGCATATGCCACTGTCATTTCCTAGCCGTATGAGAGCCGGTTACTTTCTGGCCGCATAAGGCCCAGTCTTCTCCAGCCGCATGGGCTGTTCTCTTTCCAGTCGCATGTGATCATTACCTGGCCGCATATGCCTTAGCCGCATGGCTCTTCTATAGTCCTGAATATTGATATTTTATTAGATATTTTACGTCCATTTTATATCCTTACGCCTTTTGTCATGAACTTGATAATCACGAATTTACTTAATATGTTTAGAAATGATAATTGAACATGACATGATAGTGGCCCGTCGTGGTGTACTCCTGACATGATAACTTGACCTGATAATTGACCTGCTACACATGACACGACAGTGACCCGTAGTGGTGCACTCCTGACATAATAACCTGACATGACCTGATAGTGGCCCGTCGTGGCGCACTCCTGACTAGCACACTTGATATGATAAATCTGACATGATTATCTCGAATAGCTGTTGCGACGGCTACCTGACATGACATGACCTGTATAATTAATCCTGACACCGTGGTTGTATTGATTGTAGTTTACTGGTCCGGTTGTTTCTTGCATCATGTCTAGGACATGATCCCTGAGTACCACGGTCCGGGATTCATACTGAATCTGGCTAGGTTAATGACTAGATTGATCAAATAGTTCATGGAGAATTTCCCAGTTACCTGTTGCCCCTTTGGTCCCGGCCTTATATATATACATGGGATTTGTTGCTATCCGTCGAGATGAGCGCACTTCCAGCCCGCCGTCGAGTGTGGTACCTTAAGACACATGTATCTTACTACAGTGTGTCTGCTATATCCTGCTATCTTTTCCTTTTCTTGCTGGGATCACTCAGGTAGTAACAAACAGGTAACCGGACTTGGAATTCTCATTGCATCTTGCTAGTAACTAGGCATGTGATAACCCTAGTTAGTTAAAGTAGCAAGCCGTACTTACTGCTTGGCCGTGATTGATTGTATGAGAATAATCTGTCTAGTCTTGTCTTGATCCTGTACAAGATTGTTACATATCCAGATTTCTTATATTTATCTTGCCGATAAATGGTGAGAGAAGCCAAGTTCCGTTCAGACAAAGGGTTACAACCCCGGTCCTTGTTTGGTTTACGGGTTGTAACCTGGTTATCTGAATAGTCCCATGGTTATCTCATCGTATATCATCCTGTCATATTTTTTCATATGCTCTGTCTTTTATTGACTCTGTACAAGATTGTCTTTTATATTCACCTATCATGCTTTTCTTAATTACTGTCTCTTATTATGTAATTATAATCTTTTGCTAATATGCTGGTTTTAGTTCCTAAGTGAAGCCTCCTTTGTGACACTTGCTCTTTCTGGGGTCTGACCCAGCTGGTTTTGTATGCCCAGATACCGGAGCAGCAGCAAAGGATCTACCTGCTTTCCAGCCAGATAGTGACCACTAAAGGGAATCCTGGCAACGAGTGGGTTTCTTTTGTTCTCCCACTGTAATTGTACATTATTCTTTTTAGGCGTTTAGCCGCCGAACAAGTGTTAGCTCGTGTATATTTTACTTACTGTCTGCCTACGGGCTGTAACATGATTGGCAACTCGAGGTTGATCATGTATGACTTAACTCTTGCTAGTCCTTATATTTTGTACGACTAGCTTCATGATCATCTGGATATATAATATTTGGGACGTCTTATAATTGTATATTTGGTGATCTGATATCTTGTAACTATCATTACTTGTTGAGATTGAGACACTAGGCTTGTTATTGACCCTAAGAGACTGATGGCTTATAGATAAACCCTTACATATCTAGACAACCGTGACCGTATGGTGAGATGGATTCCATTTCATTATACGTAGCTGGCTATGTCTGCCCCCGCTCTCCAGTATTCTGGTTCTGGGGCGTGACATGGTTTAAGTGGTGGCCCATACAGGTCTTGTCAATCAAGAAATGTGAGGGTTTACCGGATAGATGTCTCAATCTGTACTCGTCTTTGATCTCCACTCATATCTTCTTATCTCCTTGGATCCCTGACTTGATAACATGCTTGCATCATTATTCTATCATGTCCTTCCTTAATATTCCCGATGTCACTGCTTCAGTGGCATCATTCCTGTTGATCAGCCAGAAGGAGTTCGGTCGGCAGACCAGCAACAGCAAGAAGATCAAGATCAGTCCTCAGCAGCCGCCTCCCGAGCCATGCCTTCTGGAGAACCAGTGCCCCCAGTCCAGCCGGTTCAGCCAGCAGGGCCAGAGGATGGGGTCTTGATAGGGCTCATTCGTGATTGCTTGCGTATCAAGATCGTCGAGGTAATGCCTTGCAGCAAGCAGTACAAGAAGCTATGAGCGGAAGTGGTCCTCGAGGGAATAGTACGGTCAACAATTTCAAGCGCCTGAACCCTCCCTTCTTCGACGGCAGCGAGGATGCTATTGCTGCAGATGCATGGCTACAGAATATTGAAGTTATCTTGGAGGCAGCCAGGACCCCTGAAGTAGAGAAGGTGGCTGTGGTGCGCCTGCAGTTACTAGATCTAGCCCGCAGCTGGTGGGCTATGCAAGCAGCGAGTTTGGGTACGCCTATCATGTGGGCGGTATTCAGCGATATGTTCCAGACCAAGTACTTCGACGCAGTGGCTAGATATGACCTGCAGGCCAGGTTTAGTAATCTCAGGCAGATGAGCAGGATGGTCGACGGATATGCGGCCGAGTTTTCAAGGTTGAGTCGGTTTGCTTCCACCTTGGTGGCGACCGAGCTAGACAGAGCACAACAATTTCAGCAGGGGCTCCACTTGGAGATCATATTGGCAGTAGAGCAGTTCGAGCACAGAACTTTTGATGCCGTCTTGCGAGCAGCGAGGAGGCATGAGTACACTTTCCGAAGGATAGCAGACCGGACCGGAGATCGAAAGCGGTCTCGCGACCAGATGAACCAATCCTCAGCACCGGCCCCAGCAGCTAGGGCCCTGACCATTGGAGCTACGAGGACAGATTCGATTACCTCCTTGCAGCATTCTGCCCTGACCTATCCCCAGCAGCAGAAGCAGAAGCGGCCTTTCGCAACAGGTTGTTCTCATTGCGGGAAGCCGGGGCATGTTGTTACTGAGTGCCGCAGGGCACAGGGATTGTGCTTGGTTTGTGGTTCGCCGGACCACATGATGGGATCTTGTTCATTCAGAAACAGATCATCGTCGACAGTAACTAGTCCCTCGGTTATGGGACCAGCACCAGCACCAGAACCAGCTCCAGTTCATCAACCACAGCATCTCCCATTCCCGGGTCCATTGCCGTCTCAGGCCCAGGCCTTCCAGCAACAGAGGCCTCAGCAGTTCGCCCTGGCCCAGGCCCAGATCCAGAATCGGCAGAGAGGTATCTGTGTCCTATTATCTTGCTTTCCGCCGTCATTATGCGGAACACGTGTCATGTTTCATGTGTCCTAATTACAACGGTATATCCCGGGCCCGAGCCATTTTTTAGATCATTCGAAAAGGTTGGTACCAATAGCCTTTAACCTTTTCGTATGAGGAGAGGCCCGTGTCCATGTTTGACCAAAGAGAGAGACCTCAAGCGCAAGACTATCAGTTTAGTTCGTATTGCTTGAGTTCATCGCTCCTTGAGAGAGTCAAACGTGGGAGTGTGAGGATGATATCCGATCACGTTATCCCAATCGATTTTGGCTCGTGAGGTGTAATATCTTCCTTATGCCTTGCACTTCGATTCCTTGCTTGCATGTATGATTGTATGATTGAATGGTAGCGTAGATTGCTTGCGATAGTATAGCTGTCCCGACATCTCTAGCCTCTTGATTAAATTTCGAGGACGAAATTCTTTTAAGGTAGGTAGGATGTAGTGCCCCGAAATTGTGATACGTATTTTATACGTGTTCGTATTTCTGACCCGTATTTCTCTTTTCCTTGATTAGTTAGTTGTGGTTTATTTTCATATTTAGCATTATGGTTTAATTGTCATTTATCGTTCATGGATTAATTCTGATTAATGGAGCTTGTTTTATTGAGTATTTCATGGTTCATCATGGCATTGCATTGGCTTGGTTTGGTTCGGTTTAGTGGGTTTGGCTTGGTTGGGTTTCATGTGAACCAAACCACTCCCACCTACCACCACTCCCACCATAAATATCCATCCCTCTCTCTCTCTTCCATTATTATTCATTACTCTTCTTCTCCACCATTACTTCTTCACCTACCCGGAGAGAGAGAGAGAAAGAGAGGTCTAGGCAAGTGCAACTTGCTTCATGGAGGAACTCCAATTTTATTGCTTCATTCTCTTCCTTACTGCATTCTAAAGCACTTTAGTACTTGACATTTTTAATTTCCATGGCTAGATTCTTGTAGATCTAAGTTTATTTTTATTTTCGGAATTTTTGGGTTTTGATCTACTTAATCATGTTATTTCTAAGTTTTGATGGTTCCATGTTGTTGAGAATTTCATTCTGCCCCATTCTGACCTATGGAAGTTTGGATTTGGACTCTGGATGAAAGATTCATGGAGCTTGGGAGCCATTGCTTGAAGGGTTCTTCTTCTCGGAAGGATGGAGAAGAAGAACAGTTCATAGCCGACTGGACTTAGCCGCATAGCTTTATGCAGCAAGTTTTATTCCTGGCCGCATAAGCCTTGCTGAGTTACTTGGCCGCATGGCCTATGCCGCAGGAACTCGATTCTTCCAGCCGCATGAAGATTTAATCCTAGCCGCATGAGGCCCAGTCCTAACTGAGCCGCATGGGCTTCTGAGTCCGGGCCGCATGACCCGATTTATTTTAGCCGCATGCGCCCTCTTACCTATGCAGCCGCATATGTGCCCACCATACTTAACCGCATGACCCGGAGTCGTTCGAGCCGCATAGGCTCCACTGATCCTTCAGCCGCATACGCATTTATTGCTCTTGGCCGCCTATGTACAGCCCCCTCCCGGCCGCATGGGTACTCTCCCCCCTGAGCCGCATAAGCATTTCCCCCTGCTGCCGCATGGGACTCCGCCCACCCTCAGCCGCATGAACTCAACACCCTGAGCCACATGAACTTAAACTCCCGCTAGCCGCATATGCCACTGTCATTTCCTGGCCGTATGAGACCCGGTTACTTTCTGGCCGCATAAGGCCCAGTCTTCTCCAGCCGCATGGGCTGTTCTTCTTCCAGCCGCATGTGATCATTACCTGGCCGCATATGCCTTAGCCGCATGGCTCTTCTATAGTCCTGAATATTGATATTTTATTAGATATTTACGTCCATTTTATATCCTTACGCCTTTTGTCATGAACTTGATAATCACGAATTTACTTAATATGTTTAGAAATGATAATTGAACATGACATGATATTGGCCCGTCGTGGTGCACTCCTGACATGATAACTTGACCTGATAATTGACCTGCTACACATGACACGACAGTGACCCGTAGTGGTACACTCCTGACATAATAACCTGACATGACCTGATAGTGGCCCGTCGTGGCACACTCCTGACTAGCACACTTGATATGATAAACCTGATATGATTATCTCAAATAGCTGTTGCGACGGCTACCTGACATGACATGACCTGTATAATTAATCCTGACACCGTGGTTGTTTGCATTGATTGTGCTTGTATAAACTACTGGTCCGGTTGTGTCTTGCATCATGTCTAGGGCATGATCCCTGAGTACCACGGTCAGGGATTCATACTGAATCTGGCTAGGTTAATGACTAGATTGATTAAATAGTTCATGGAGAATTTCCCAGTTACCTGTTGCCCCTTTGGTCCCGGCCTTATATATATATATACATGGGATTTGTTGCTATCCGTCGAGATGATCGCACTTCCAGCCCGTCGTCGAGTATGGTACCTTAGGACACATGTATCTTACTACAGTGTGTCTGCTATATCCTGCTATCTTTTTCTTTTCTTGCTGGGATCACTCAGGTAGTAACAAACAGGTAACCGGACTTGGAATTCTCATTGCATCTTGCTAGTAACTAGGTCTGTGATAACCCTAGTTAGTTAAAGTAGCAAGCCGTACTTACTGCTTGGCCGTGATTGATTGTATGAGAATAATTTGTCTAGTCTTGTCTTGATCCTGTACAAGATTGTTATATATCCAGATTTCTTATATTTATCTTGCCGATAAATGGTGAGAGAAGCCAAGTTCCGTTCAGACGAAGGGTTACAACTCCGGTCCTTGTTTGGTTTACGGGTTGTAACCTAGTTATCTGAATAGTCTCATGGTTATCTCATCGTATATCATCTTGTCATGCTTTTCCATATGCTCTGTCTTTTATTGACTCTGTACAAGATTGTCTTTTATATTCACCTATCATGCTTTTCTTAATTACTGTCTCTTATTATGTAATTATAATCTTGTGCTAATATGCTGGTTTTAGTTCCTAAGTGAAGCCTCCTTTGTGGCACTTGCTCTTTCTGGGGTCTGACCCAGCTGGTTTTGTATGGCCAGATACCGGAGCAGCAACAAAGGATCTACCTGCTTTCCAGCCAGATGGTGACCACTAGAGGGAATCCTGGCAACGAGTGGGTTTCTTTTGTTCTCCCACTATAATTGTACGTTATTCTTTTGAGGCATTTAGCCGCCGAGCAAGTGTTAGCTCGTGTATATTTTACTTACTGTCTGCCTACGGGCTGTAACATGATTGGCAACTCGAGGTTGATCATGTATGACTTAACTCTTGCTAGTCCTTACATTTTGTACGACTAGCTTCATGATCATATTGATATGTAATATTTGGGATGCCTTACAATTGTATATTTGGTGATCTGATATCTTGTAACTATCATTACTTGTTGAGATTGAGACACTAGGCTTGTTATTGACCCTAAGAGACTGATGGCTTGTAGATAAACCCTCACATATCTAGACAGCCGTGACCGTATGGTGAGATGGATTCCATTTCATTATACGTAGCTGGCTATGTCTGCCCCCGCTCTCCAGTATTCTGGTTCTGGGGCGTGACAGAATGGCCATTCTTCGTGTAAATTAAGACGGAAAATGGTCTTTCCAGTGCATTTTATGGTCAGTTGAAACTTTGGAGGGCCATAAATTTTGACTGGGAGGTCGAAACGAGACTCGGTTTGTCGCAAAATAAGCGTATCTTCGAGGAGGCTGAGATTAACAAGTTTTTCGTTAGACGGCCTTCCAAAATTTTAGAATCGCAAAAAATGATGTTTGGACCTCCGTTTTAGCACTTTTGTCAAAATTTTAGAATCGCAAACAAATATTAATTTAATGACTTACAAATAGGACTGCCACCCCCTGGCAGTCCTACATTCAATTAGGACTGCCATGGTGCTGACAGTCCTAATTGATACTTGCTGTAACAGCAAGTTTCAATTAGGACTGCCAGCACCCTGGCAGTCCTAGTTCAATGTAGGACTGCCAGGAGGGTGGTAGTCCTGATGCTGGATCCGATAGCCATTCTCCATGCTAAATTACACGGAGAATGGCCATTCTCCGTGCTAAAACACAGAAGAATGGCCATTTATATAACATCAAGTTTCAATTAGGACTGCTAGCACTCTGGCAGTCCTCCTTTTGTGTAGGACTGCCAGGGGGGTGGCAGTCCTAATTGAAACTCTCCGTGATAGAGAGTTTGAAAACTCTCATCACAGAGACTTACAAATAGGACTGCCAGGGGGGTGGCAGTCCTGATACTTGTCACCCCCGTTTCTCGTATTTTGTATTTATATACTCGTAATTTGATTTTGGCAGGTATTTTATTTTTTGGACTTGTGGGATTTTGAGTTTTATTTTGTGGGCAAAAATTGGTTAGGTTTGGTTTGGTTTGGTTCAACATGCATTTGGAACACCTTAGTCTATGCTCCACCCTCAACACAACACAACCACCCTCATTAAAACCCTACCAACCTTTTCTCTCTCCTCATAACTCTTTCATTTATTTTCTCCATCTCCTTCTTCTTCCTTCCTCTACACAACTCACCAACACCATAGGCAAGTGCACCTTGCCACCATATGAGAACCACTTTTTATTTGTCCATTAGCTAGATTAGGCCATGGAGATCAACATTAGAACTTGACATTTGGAGTCTCCTTTGTTCTAGATCTAAGTTTTCTCTATCTTCGGATTTACATGGTTTTGATCTATTTTAGTTGGGTTTTTGTGGATTTTGATGCTTCCATGTGGAAGAGAACTCAATTTTACTCAAGTTAGAACTTTGAAAATCTAGATTTGGCTTTGATTTGACCAAGATATGAAGAATGGAATTTTTGGTGTTCTTGATGCTTGCTCTCGGCCTGGAGACGAAGACTGCAGCCTGCGCTCTTTAGCGCAGTGCTGGACTGCGCATCCCCCTCTCGGCCTGCGCTCTTTAGCGCAGCGCCGACCGCGCTGCTTGTCCCTTGGCGAACTGCGCTCAACCCCAGTGCGCATCCATCCATGCGCAGTCTGCTCATGCGCCATCCATCTATGCGCAGTCTGCTCATGCGCTACCTATACCCCTGCGCAGCTCACCCCTGCGCAGTTGGCCTCATGCGCACTTGGCTCCATGCACACATGACCCCTGCGCACTTGGCTCCATGCGCACTTTGACTCCTGCGCACTTGGCCCTATGCGCCACCCAACCCGGCGCCCTGTGCCCCTGCGCACTTCGCACCCTGCACAGCTAACACCCTGTACAATCCAACCCCCTGACCCCTTGCGCAAACCATTGGCTCTTGGAGTTTTGGTTTTATTTCTTTAAGCTTGGCTTCTCTTTTGTGGATTAGTTTTTGAAATCTTGTTCCACACAGCACGACTATCTTGACCCAATACGATCTGACACGATTTTCAGTAATTGCTACGACTAGTACGGTCTTCATGATTTCTGTGATTTATGATCCTAGTACTCTCTGATCTTCATGATAGTGACCCGATGGGGTGCATTCTTGACTTGTAACCTGATAACTTGATAGTGGCCCATGGCGGCGCACTCTTGACTTGTAACTTGTAACTTGACTTGACTTGATGCTGTTGCGACGGCTAACTTGACTTGTATAACCAACTCTGACACCGTGGGTGTTCCTGCTTGCTTGCTTGTGAAATCCACTTGTCTTGTCTGGCATCATGTCTAGGACGTGACTCCCTGGTTTCCCATGGTCAGGGATTCGTACTTAACATGGATTAGGCTAATGACTAGTTCTAACTATAGTTCATGGAGAATTTCCAGTCACAGGCAGTCTCGTTATCTGGACGCTTTAATTGGACTTGAAGCTTGCCGACGAGTAGAGCACATTTCCAGCACACTGTCATGTGTTGCACCCTCTAAGTCACCTAAGGGTATATCGTCTCCGGGGCGATGTACCCAACCACACTCTCAACCAGCGGAAGGATAACTGAATAGTCTGCAGGGCTTGGGACTGGGAAATTCTTATTGCATCTTGTTAGTAATTAGGCTTGTGATAACCCTAGTTAGTTAAAGTAGTAAGTCGTAGTAATTGCTTGGCCGCTTGTGAATATATGTTGTCCAGCCCTGTCTAAGTCTCGTCCCGTCACTGCACTTGGTACCCTGAACATGATTGTTTTATTTATCTTAACAATAAATAGGTAGAGACAGAGTGCTATTCAGGCGAAGGATTACAACCCCGGTCCTTGTTTGGTTTACGGGTTGTAATCTGGTTCCCGGAATGGTTCCACGTCCCTAGTCGTTTATTGTCCTGTTGGTCTCTCTATTACTTGTACTTTTCTTCCATTTTCTTATGTTCTGATATGCTGGCTTTTGTTCTTATTTCGTGGCCTCCTTTGTGGCACTTGCTCTTTCTGGGGTTTGACCCAGCTGGTTTTGTGTGGCCAAATTTCGGAGCAGCACCCGAGGATCTACCGAACCTCTATCCCGATGGTGGCAACTAGAAGGAACCCGGGCTACGAGTGGGTTTTCTATTTTGTTTCGCTCACTCTATTGTAAATTATTCTTTTGAGGCGTTTAGCCGACGAGCACCTGTTAGCTCGATGCACTTTTAATTACTGTCTGCCTACGGGCTGTAAACATGATTAATAAATCCTAGGGTTGATCATGTATGACTTAACTCTTGCTAGTCCTTGCATTTTGTACGACTAGCTTCATGATCAGCTGATATGTAATATTTGGGACGCCTTTTATTGTATATTTGGTGATCAAATATCTTGTAATTATATTACTTGCTTGAGATTGAGACAATAGGCTTGACCTTAAAAGACTGTTGGCTTGTAGTAAACCCTCATATCTAGACAGCCGTGACCGTATAGCGAGATAGACTTCATTTCAATATACGTAGCTGGCTATGTTCGCCCCGCTCTCCAGTATTCTGGTTCTGGGGCGTGACATGGTTTAAGTGGTGGCCCATGCAGGTCTTGGCAATCAAGAAATGTGAGGGTTTACCGAATAGATGTCTCAATCAGTACTCGTCCTTGATCTTCGTTCATATCCTCTGAATCTCTGGAATCTTGACCTGATCACATGCTTGTATCGTTGATCTGTCCTGGTCCTTCCTTATTGTTTTCTATGTCGTTTTCTTCAGCGGCATTGTTCATGAACCAGCCGATCAGCAAGGCGGAGCAACTCCCGTGGACCAGCAACCAGGAGATCAAGCCCAGCACTCCGGAGTAGCCTCCAGAGTTGTGCCTACTGGAGGAGAGCCCCCAGTTCAGCCGTTCAGCCTGCCGAGCCGGATGATGGCACTTTGGTAGGTCTCATCAGGACCTTGATAGCTTCTCAGGATCGTCGAGGAGACGCCTTGCACCAGGTAGTGGCAGATGCTTTGACCAGAGGCGGTCACCTAGGGAACAGCGCGGCCAACAGCTTTAAGCGCTTGAACCCTCCATTCTTCGACGGCAGTGAAGATGCGATTGTCGCGGACGCTTGGCTTCAGGATACCGAGGTGATTCTGGAAGCAGCCAGGACACCTGAGAATGAGAAGGTGGCGGTGGTACGCCTGCAGTTGCTGGATTTAGCTCGCAGTTGGTGGACGACGCAAGCCATAGAATTAGTGGCACCCATTGCTTGGGTGGTATTTAGAGAAAGATTCCAGACGAAGTATTTTGATGCGGTGGCTCGGTACGACCTGCAGACAAGATTTACCAACTTGAAGCAAGGAGGCAGATCGGTCGACAGTTATGCATCTGAGTTTTTTAGACTCAGTAGGTTTGCCCCCACCTTGGTGGCAACCGAGTTTGATAGGGCCCAGCGGTTCCAGTAGGGACTGCATTTGGAGATCTTGTTGGCAGTCGAGCAGTTCGAGAACCAGACGTTCGATGCAGTATTGAGAGCGGCTAGGAGGCATGAGTACACCTCCCAGAGGATCGTGGATAGGACCGGAGGTAGGAAGCGGTCCCATAGCCAGATGCAGCAATCATCAGCTCCAGCCCCGGCAGCTAGAAGTTTGACCATTGGAACTCCGAGGCAGGCGGCCTCAGTGACGTCGGTTCAGCATTCAACCCCGACGTACCCGCAGTAGCAGAAGCAGAAGCAGACTTCCGCGATGGGATGTTCTCATTGTGGGAAGCCAGGCCATGTAGTGGCGGATTGTCGTAGGGCGCAAGGATTGTGCCTAGCTTGTGGAGCGGCCGATCACAAGATAGGAGCCTGCCCGAATAGGGGTAGTTCTTCCTCTTCCAACCTAACCAGTCCATCGGTTAGGGGACCAGCACCTGTGCAGCAGCAGCAGTACCCGAGGCCCTTATTGCCTCAGGCCCATGCATTTCATCAGCAGAACCAGCAGCAGTACACCCAAGCCCAAGTACAGAGCAGGCAGAGAGGTTTCCAACAGAGGGGACCCGCAGCTAGAGGTCAAGCCATGATGATGGCTATGGAAGAAGAAGTTGCACCAGGTGAGGTAGTGGCAGGTACTATTCTCGTCAACTCCTCTCCAGCATTGGTATTATTTGATTCTGGTGTATCGCATTCATTCATGTATGCACGATTCGCGACACGGATAGGATTGGAGCCCGAGTCATTATCAGTGAGGCTCAATATACTTACTGGTAATGGTCTTGTGGGAGTAGATCGAGTATTTTTCTCGTGTCGGATCGTAGTTAGCGGTAGAGAGTTCCCCGCTAGATTTATAGAGTTCCCTATGGCAGACTATGATGTAGTCTTAGGCATGGATTGGTTGAGGAACCAGTATGCTAGGATAGATTGCCATGTTGGCAGAGTTGTTTTCAGTATTCCAGGCGAGCCAGAGTTTTCATTTTCTAGAGGCGCGGTGGAGCCATCTTTTCCAGTGTTGCGGATGGCAGTAGCAGCAGTACAGTTACCCCGGATAGTTGAAGAGTTTCCAGATGTCTTCCCAGAAGAACTTCCAGGGATGCCGCCAGAGCGGGAGATCGAGTTCACTATAGACTTGATCCCTGGAACAGTACCAGTATCAGAGCGAGTCTACAGGATGGTGCCCTCAGAGTTGGAGACTTTGTACAAGATGATTGAAGAACTCAGGACCAAGGGATTCATTCGTGCTAGTGGATCGCCCTGGGGAGCCCCGATGCTTCTTGTGAAAAAGAAGGATAGTACGTCCAGGTTATGTGTAGATTATCGTACCTTGAACTCAGTGACAATCAAGAACAGATACCCTCTCCCGAGGATAGATGACTTGTTTGATCAACTCAGAGGGGCTTCAGTGTTCTCGAAGATAGACTTGCGGTCAGGATACCACCAGATCAGAGTCAGAGAGCAGGACATCCCGAAGACAGCTTTTCGGTCTAGGTATGGACATTGGGAGTTCCTTGTTATACCCTTTGGAGCGACCAATGCGCCGGCAGTATTCATGGACCTCATGAATCGCATTTTCATGCCTTACTTGGATCAGTTTGTGATCGTGTTCCTAGATGATATCCTGGTCTACAGCAAGAGCGAAGCAGAGCATGAGCAGCATCTCAGAATCGTCCTTCAGACGCTTAGAGAGCATCAGTTGTATGCCAAGTTCAGTAAATGCGAGTTCTGGCTCGATCGTATTCGTACTTGGGTCACATCATTACTCGAGGAGGAGTGGAAGTGGATCCCCAGAAGATTGTGGCTATTGAGACATGGCCAGTACCCAGCTCAGTGGCAGAGGTTCGCAGCTTCCTTGGATTAGCCGGCTACTACCGGCGATTCATTTCAGATTTTGTAAGAATTTCGGCGCCGATGACCCAGTTGACCCGCAAGGATGTACAGTTTGTTTGGACAGAAGAGTGTCAGGAATCATTTAAGAAGTTGAAGCGAGGTTTGATAACGGCTCCCATTCTCACACTTCCAGATGGGACCGGAGGATTCACAGTTTATTGCGACGCTTCAGGCAGAGGATTGGGGTGTGTTTTGATGCAGCATAGGAAGGTAATATCTTATGCATCACGTCAACTTCGTGATCATGAGAAGAATTACCCGACCCACGACTTGGAGCTGGCAGCAGTAGTGTTTGCACTTAAGTTATGGAGATACTACTTATATGGAGATAGAGTGGAGATATTTACTGATCACAAGAGTCTGAAGTATGTTTTCACCCAGAAGGACCTTAACATGCGACAGAGAAGATGGCTTGAGCTATTGGTGGACTACGATGTGGACTTGCAATATCACCTAGGGAAGGCCAACGTTGTAGCAGATGCATTGAGCAGGAGAGCCGAAGTTTATTTCCTGAAGGCGCAACCAGAGTTATTGGCAGATCTTCAGAAGATGGGAATTGAAGTGGTTCTTCCTACCAGTGTGGCATTGATGGCCAGTCTACAGGTTCAGTCCAGCATAGTTGAGAGGATCCGTACGGTGCAATCTACAGATTCCAAGATGCAGCGGCTCAGAGCAGAGTATGAGGCAGGAAGAAGGCTAGAGTTGTGTATCCATGAAGATGGTACACTTTGGCACGGTACTCGTCTTTGTGTACCCAGTGGAGATATCAGACAGGAAGTTATGGTAGAAGCTCACAGTTCACAGTATTCTATTCATCCCGGTGGCACGAAGATGTACCGAGATATTCGTCAGCATTTCTGGTGGAATGGCATAAAGAGAAAGATAGCCCGATTTGTCTCTCGGTGTTTGGTTTGCCAGCAGGTTAAAGCTGAACATCAGAGGCCCGCTGGACTTCTTCAGTCCTTACCGATTCCAGAGTGGAAGTAGGAGCATGTGACCATGGATTTTGTGACTGGACTGCCTAGATCCCCGGCTGGTCGAGATGCTATTTGGGTTATAGTTGACAGGCTCACGAAGGTAGCTCATTTTCTCCCATTCAGAGTTGGGCAGTCAACGGCTCAGTTGGCAGAGATGTACCTCAGGCAGATTGTCAGACTTCACGGTGTGCCAGTCAGTATCACCTCGGACCGAGATTCAAGGTTCACATTCTACTTTTGGCATAGCTTGCAAGAGAGTTTGGGAACTCGTCTCCAGTTCAGTTCGGCATATCATCCGCAGACAGATGGTCAGTCGGAGCGTACAATCCAGACTCTTGAAGACATATTGAGATCTTGTACACTTGACTTCGGTGGGTCGTGGGAAGATCACCTGCACCTGGTGGAGTTCTCGTACAATAATAGTTTCCAGGCCAGCATTCAGATGGCTCCGTTCGAAGCTCTGTATGGTAGGAAGTGCAGGTCTCCGCTAGCATGGGACGATGTCGGAGAGAGGCAGATGCTCGGTCCAGAAATGATTGCCCAGACACTTGAAGTGGTTAGAAGGATCAGAGATTGTCTTCGAGTTGCCCAAGACCATAAGCGACATTGGGCCGATGCCCATCGACGTCCCTTAGAGTTTGCTATCGGCGACCATGTATTCCTTAGGATCTCGCCTAACCGCGGCGTCATTCGCTTTGGCGTACGGGAAAAGCTTAGTCCTAGGTATATAGGGCCGTTCGATATCCTGGAGCGAGTAGGAGATGTATCCTATCGTCTTGCTCTTCCGTCGTCGCTAAGTGAGGTGCATAATGTATTCCATGTGTCCCAATTACGACGGTATATCCCGGACCCGAGCCATATCCTAGACCATTCGGAATTGGTTGTTGGTACCAACCTTTCGTATGAGGAGAGGCCCGTGTCTATATTGGACCGGAGGGAGAAGATACTCAAGAACAAGACTATTAGCTTAATCCGCGTTACTTGGGGTCATCACTCTCTAAGTGAGTCAACGTGGGAGCGTGAGGATGACATCCGATCGCGATATCCCGACTTGTTTGACTCGTAAGGTATAATGTCTTCCTTATGTCTTATGCTCTTCATTCCTTGATTGCATGTATGATTGTATGATTGAACTGCTTAGTGTAGTTGTTGGGGCTTAGTATAGCTTGTCGTGGCAATCTCTAGCTCCTTGATTAAAATTCCAAGGACGGAATTCTTTTAAGGTGGGTAGAGTTGTCACCCCCGTTTCTCGTATTTTATATTTATATACTCTTAATTAAATTTTGGCAGGTATTTTATTTTTTGGACTTGCGGGATTTGAGTTTTCTCGTAAAACGGGTTTTGACATGACTTGGTTTTATTTTGTGGGCGAGAATTGGTTTGGTTCAACATGCATTTGGAATACCTTAGTCTATGCTCCACCCTCAACACAACACAACCACCCTTATTAAAACCCTACCAACCTTTTCTCTCTCCTCATAACTCTTTCATTTATTTTCTCCATCTCCTTCTTCTTCCTTCCTCTACACAACTCACCAACACCATAGGCAAGTGCACATTGCCACCACATGAGAACCATTTTTTATTTGTCCATTAGCTAGATTAGGCCATGGAGATCAACATTAGAACTTAAAATTTTGTGATTTGGAGTCTCCTTTGTTCTAGATCTAAGTTTTCTCTATTTTCGGATTTACATGGTTTTGATCTATTTTAGTTGGATTTTTGTGGGTTTTGATGCTTCCATGTGGAAGAGAACACAATTTTACTCAAGTTAGAACTTTAAAAATCTAGATTTGGCTTTGATTTGACCAAGATATGAAGAATGGAATTTTTGGTGTTCTTGATGCTTGCTCTCGGCCTGGAGACGAAGACTGCAGCCTGCGCTCTTTAGCGCAGTGCTGGACTGCGCATCCCCCTTTCGGCCTGCGCTCTTTAGCGCAGCGCCGACCGCGCTGCTTGCCCCTTGGCGAACTGCGCTCAACCCCAGTGCGCATCCATCCATGCGCAGTCTGCTCATGCGCCATCCATCCATGCGCAGTCTGCTCATGCACCACCTATACCCCTGCACAGCTCACCCCTGCGCAGTTGGCCCCCTGCGCACTTGGCTCCATGCGCACTTGACCCCTGCGCACTTGGCTCCATGCGCACTTTGACTCCTGCGCACTTGGCCCTATGCGCCACCCAACCCGACGCCCTGTGCCCCTGCGCACTTGGCACCCTGCGCAGCTGACACCCTGCACAATCCAACCCCCTTACCCCTTGCGCAAACCATTGGCTCTTGGAGTTTTGGTTTTATTTCTTTAAGCTTGGCTTCTCTTTTGTGGATTAGTTTTTGAGATCTTGTTCCACACAGCACGACTATCTTGACCCAACACGACCTGACACGATTTTCAGTAATTGCTACGACTAGTACGGTCTTCATAATTTCTGTGATTTATGATCCTAGTACTCTCTGATCTTCATGATAGTGACCCGATGTGGTGCATTCTTGACTTATAACCTGATAACTTGATAGTGGCCCGTGGCGGCGCACTCTTGACTTGTAACTTGTAACTTGACTTGACTTGATGCTGTTGCGACGGCTAACTTGACTTGTATAACCAACTCTGACACCGTGGGTGTTCCTGCTTGTTTGCTTGTGAAATCCACTTGTCTTGTCTGGCATCATGTCTAGGACGTGACTCCCTGGTTTTCCACGGTCAGGGATTCGCACTGAACATGGATTAGGCTAATGACTAGTTCTAACTATATATAGTTCATGGAGAATTTCCAGTCACAGGTAGTCTCGTTATCTGGGCGCTTTAATTGGACTTGAAGCTTGCCGACGAGTAGAGCACATTTCCAGCACACTGTCATGTGTTGCACCCTCTAAGTCACCTAAGGGTATATCGTCTCCGGGGCGATGTACCCAACCATACTCTCAACCCGCGGAAGGATAACTGAATAGTCTGCAGGGCTTGGGACTGGGAAATTCTCATTGCATCTTGTTAGTAATTAGGCTTGTGATAACCCTAGTTAGTTAAAGTAGTAAGCCGTAGTAATTGCTTGGCCGCTTGTGAATATATGTTGTCCAGCCCTGTCTAAGTCTCGTCCCGTCACTGCACTTGGTACCCTGAACATGATTGTTTTATTTATCTTAACAATAAATGGGTAGAGACAGAGTGCTATTCAGGCGAAGGATTACAACCACGGTCCTTGTTTGGTTTACGGGTTGTAATCTGGTTCCCGGAATGGTTCCACGTCCCTAGTCGTTTATTGTCATGTTGTTCTCTCTATTACTTGTACTTTTCTTCTATTTTCTTATGTTCTGATATGCTGGCTTTTGTTCTTATTTCGTGGCCTCCTTTGTGGCACTTGCTCTTTCTGGGGTTTGACCCAGCTGGTTTTATGTGGCCAGATTTTGGAGCAGCACCCGAGGATCTACCGAACCTCCAGCCCGATGGTGGCGACTAGAAGGAACCCGGGCTACGAGTGGGTTTTCTATTTTGTTTCGCTCACTCTATTATAAATTATTCTTTTGAGGCGTTTAGCCGACGAGCACCTGTTAGCTCGATGCACTTTTAATTACTGTCTGCCTACGGGCTGTAAACATGATTAACAAATCCTAGGGTTGATCATGTATGACTTAACTCTTGCTAGTCCTTGCATTTTGTACGACTAGCTTCATGATCAGCTGATATGTAATATTTGGGATACCTTTTATTGTATATTTGGTGGTCAAACATCTTGTAATTATATTACTTGCTTGAGATTGAGACAATAGGCTTGACCTTAAGAGACTGTTGGCTTGTAGTAAACCCTCATATCTAGACAGCCGTGACCGTATAGCGAGATGGACTTCATTTCAATATACGTAGCTGGCTATGTTCGCCCCCGCTCTCCAGTATTCTGGTTCTGGGACGTGACAATACTGGATCGGATACTTTAACAAATTGGTATATTTTGCCACACATACTTGCACACATGTAAACACATATAATACAGATAGCACACATGTAAACACATATAACACAGATAGCACACAGGTAGATACATATAACACAGATAGCACACAGGTAAACACATAACATACTGAACTTCATATTTCACTGTATACAAAATTTACTCCATATAGATTAGTGGACTTCATATTTTACTGTATACAAAAGTGGTCCTCCATATATAAAATGCATGTGAAACTGTAAATATATCCATACTTAGTCGATTTCGACGTCGTACTGGTCAGCCACCACAGTTTGTCGTCCCGGGCAATTTCGGGTCGATCTAGATATCACTAGAACTATGTTGTTTTTTCGTCCAACTTCTCGACACCAATGTACCGCACCCTCGCTTGATTCAAAATAAAGATCGGTCCAGAATAAATGGGCTACATTGACTGCAATTGGAGCAGGTACCACAAAATCGGAAGATCTCAAGTCCTACAATAGAACTTAAAAGTTAATACAATTAGACAACATCATAAAGCAAATATGTTTCATAAATTAGGACTGCCATAGAGGTGGCAGTCCTTCACATATGTAGGACTGTCAGGCCCCTGGCAGTCCTACATATGTGAAGGACTGCCACCTCTCTGGCAGTCCTAATCTATGATCGGGACTGCCAGAGAGGTGCCAGTCCTCTGTGTCACAACCCGATTTTTCATCCGATGAAAAGTTAAAATTTAGTTATCAAGAGGGCTTATGATGCATCAAAGTGTTCTTCGGACGTGGCGGAAAGAGAGTATACAACATTTGATGATCCTGGTTGTTCCATGTTCAATATTTTTCTACATTAAACACATAATTCAACTTTTTATATGTAAAATTCATGTTTAAAATATTAAACATATATTAATTCGATGACTTACCAATAAATGAGAGAAGTCAATGACCTAGAGTTGAGGAAAAAATTTGGGATAAAATTCAATGACCTAGAGTTGAGAGAAAAATTTGAAAAAAATGTAGGTTGGAAAAAAACTTGGGGTTAAATTCTTTGACCTAGAGTTGAGAGAGAGAAGAAAAGAGTTGAGGGAGAAAAAAAAAGAGTAGAGGGAGAGAAAAAAAAGAAAACAAAAGTTGATATTTATACCTTTGCTTGGACTAGCCCCAAGTAAAAAAAATTGATGGCAAACTTGTAATATTTTGAAACATTTTTGGACTAGCCCCTAGCAAAAAGGGTCGTGCCCTTAGAAAAAACCTAAAACTATTCCGCTGACAATTCCTGCGTAAACAATTTACAACAGACTATCCCAAATTTTTAGGGTTCGCTTTTGACTCTTTTTCTTGCATTCAACTCTTTTAAGGCCACATCCTCTATAAAACAAAAAGGGTTATTTTGTATAAGGGTACAAAGTTTATGATATAATTAGACTTTGGGTACTGGGTTTGTCCGTTTTAGACTTTTGGTACTGTAACTTTTTAGTGACACATTTTAGTGACAAATATTCGTCATTAAAAGACTTATTTCGTCACTGAAGGTTCACTTTTATCACTAAAATGTGTCACTAAAAAAATTCGAGTACCCAAACTCTAAAACGGACAAACACAGTACCCAAAGTCTAATTATATCATAAACTTGATACCCTTATACAAAATAATCCAAACAAAAATCATATATTTCGTTTTGCACTCGATCGCGTCATTTATTATGCCTACCCCTATTTGCACCAGCTTTTGTAACTAAGATCTTATTACTCCCAACTATAACTAGTGCATTTATTAGTCCGCATTTCACATGTCTATACCATCCGATGCAATGTTGTAAGAACTGGATCGGGCCAGCAGTTGGACCGGATCCAACCGGTTTATACCAAAAATTCGGTATGATTCGACTAAAGTTGGATCTTTTAAAGAACCGTCGATTTTTTTTAAAACCAGAGTTCAAGCGGTAAACCGGCCGAACCAGTTCACAATTGAACTGACAAATTTTGGTTTTCTAAGGAAAAAAAATTATCATGTGAAATTTGGACTATTTGATTCTTGGTTTGGTTTTGATAGACCTTATAACTCTAAAATTAAAACAAACCAACATACTCAGGACCAAACTAAACCAATAAGTAAATATGTATATTTTACCTATTTGAATCAAACAAAACTAAGTATATTTGAACCCCTGTTAAACCGATTCGACTTATCCTAAAAAAAAATTAATTCGATCACCGGTCCGATTTTTAAAACATTGATCTGAGATGTTCTTTTGTCTTGTACTTAACTGGCACCGGCCACAAAAGTTCCTCGTTATATTTCTACAATTTTTTTCCATCAATATTTGCAAGAGTAAACATATGTAAGGTTATTTGGAAAAGAGATGTTCAACTAACCAGTAGACAAAAAGAGTAGAACACAAGTAAAATAGTCTACACAACTTACATTGAACGCTACATGGAGTTGATATTTTACATAAAACTACATGTTTACATGAACTTGAAAAATCAAGTAGTAATTTATTATCTATTCTATTATATAATAGAAAAACTTGATTGTAAAATTTTTAAATTTTTAAAATATTCTTGAATACTTTATAAACATAATATTATTATGTCAACTTGCAAGTTATTTATGTTTAAGAGTCAAAACAATAAAGTTTTCATGCAAGTTTTTTTTTTTTTTTTTTTTCCATACAACTCTTCATTTTTCAATGGTAATAAAAAATTTTGTTCTTACCATTTTCCAAATGTTATTATTTTCAATAGAAAAAAAAAATTGTACTTCAAATCTCTTGGCATTGTAAAAAGAAAACACAAGTACATGAATAGTCACCTGAAAAAGACGAAAAATATGATAATTGACCTTATGATATTCTAATTAAAATACGCAAGGGCGGAGCCAGGATTTGACTTTACCCTGGGCTGAACATAAAACACTCCCAAACTACATACCTCGTCTACAAGATACTCGAGGACTGCAACAATGTAAACATGAGGCGCCAGTGCTAACTTGTTGCGCATAGTGGCCATTCTTGAGGACTACAACGATGTTAGCCTATTAATACCAGACCAAAGAAATTTTTTAAGCAAATTGTTCTGACATTCATTCTACAAGTTGCAACTTGCAAGAAAAAAAGAAACAACATCACTTTTGAATCAACATCTGCCCCTGTTTAACTGTCATCGGTGATTCAAAAATAAACTATGAGGGTACTCAATACTTAGTTTTCAAAAACAAACTAGGGGCTTGAATACTTAGTTTTGAAAGTAACATAACTGTTTAATGTGTCCGATCGATTTTAGGAGGGTACTCAATACTACTCATCATGTTTCCAGTTTTAACATCGTCAAAAACTTAAGAAATTCTTGAAGCCATGTTTACTTGTGATTACATATCTAACTATAAAATTTAGATTATCTAATGTCAGACTGTAGCAGAATATAAAATTTAGATCATGTTTCCAGGATTAAAATTGCAGAGACTTTATTTAGAAGATAAAACCACTAACCAAGCAAGAGAAATACAACATAAACAAAAATGTGGCAGTAAAAAAAAAATCCAACATATATGCATATATTCTAAGGAATGTCATATTTTCAAGAACTCAATGTTGAAGCCAATGCAGTACTAAATTAGCCATGGTTAAATAGTCTTTTTTTTTAGTTTCACAATAACCTAGATAAAGCAATGTTCATTCAAAAACTAGGAAGCAATAATGCTACAAAAATGGTGCCTTGTCCATATTTTGTGACTTATGTCATGCCAGACACATATAATACTTGCAAGCCTCTCAAAATTACTTCTATCTAATTAGCTAGCAATATTCCAACATACTAAAATAACTAACAATCAATGGAAAGAACAGAACTTTGCCAAATTCCAAAGGAAAAGGGGCAAGAAAAACCCTAAATCTCAAGTAAAGAGTTGATGGAGCTTACGCCATGCAGGCTGTAGCAGGCAGCAGTCGTGGCGGAGGAAGACGCCGAACAGGAGAAGGATGGAGCTCGAGCCTCTCCCTAGCTTGAGATTTGGGTGAGGTGAATATCTTTGATTGTTTACAGAGAGAGAAGTTGAGAAATAAGACACTCCCTGGACCCTAGCTGTCGACAAGACTGGACCAAGCTCACTAGTAGCGCTGCTGCTTGGCGATGGTATCATGGTACTAGACCTAGCTCAGCTGCGCCGCGAATGGGACTTGCCCTAGCCTTGTTGCCGAGCTCATGGGGAGAGAGGGAAGGGGAGGTGAGAACAGAGAACCGATTTGCAGGTTGCTGGAGCCTCAAGCTACCTCAAAATTATTAAGTTGGGTGGTGGGATGCATAGGACGGAGCCTACAACAAGGCCTACAAAAAAGTTTGGCTGGCTGGGTGGGCTGGAGCCCACCCCAGCCCACCAATAGATCCGCCCATGAAAATACGTGCAAAGCACGTACATGTAGACTAGTACTCTATAATAGAAAAAACTTAGTGGTGGATTTGAATTCTTAAAATATCCTTGAATATTTTATACACATGATGCTATTATGTCAACTTGCATGTCATTTATGTTTAATAGTCAAAGCATTAAAGTTTGCATGTTATGAGTTTCCTTTTTTTCCATACGACTCTTTATGTTCCAATTATAATAAATTTTTTTGTCCTTACCATTTTTTAAAAGTTATTATTCTAAATAAAAAATTAAAAAAAAACAAAATTAGTACTTCGAATCTCTTGACATTAGAATTTTAAATTTTAAATTTAAATTTTAAAATTTAAAACTAAAAACTAAAAATTATAAATTATAATTTATAAATTATAAATTACAAATTATAAACTAAAAACTAAAAACTTAAAATTAAAAACTTAAAATTAAACTATTAAATATTAAATATTAAATATAAAATATAAAATATAAAATATAAAATATAAAATAATAAATAATGAATAAATAATAAATAATAAATAGTAAACAATAAACAATAAATAATAAACAATAAATAATAAACAATAAACAATAAACAATAAGCAATAAACAATAAACAATAAATAATAAATAATAAATGATAAATAATAAATAATAAATGATAAATGATAAAAAATAAAAAAATAAATAAAAATAAATAAAAATAAATAAAAATAAAAATAAAAATAAAAATAAAAATAAAAATAAAAATAAAAATAAAAATAAAAATAAGAATAAAAAAATAAAAATAAAAATAAAAATAAAAATAAAAATAAAAATAAATGAAAATATCCATATCGTTTTCGTACCCGTTTCCATGTTCGTATCGTGCAACATAGTTGACTAGTTTTTGTACCTATCTGAACTGAAAATGTCTATATCATGTGTCCATAATCCTACTGTAACCCCAATTTTTCCACATTCTTGAATTATTAATTTTAGCCTTTAAAAATATTATATTATCCATATGGATTTAATTCTTACTTATATTGTTTTTTTTTCTTTTTCAATGAATTGAAGTTCAGCCCAACCCATGAGTTTAGACCCGGCCCATTTTCCTTGTCCTGATAGATCATCAGGAATGAAGAAATTCCTTAAGCTTCTACAACTAAGTTTTTCTCCTTGATTTTGAAATCAACCAAATTCTTCTCATTGAGATTTCATTTTGGCGCCATTGCCAGCAGCCAATCCCTTTATATATACTACTCCTCTCACCCATTCTCTTCACCAGCTCCTCAAGATCGAAACCAATTCTTCCATTCTTTTATCAATCAAGTGAAGGCAACGGCGGAGACAAGGAGGATGATGGCGACGACGACACCATCGGCGAGGTGGACGGTGGTCTAGCACTCGACATTAGATCTATTTCGAGTCGGCGATCAGTAAGTACTAGATCATTAGAACAGATCTAATTGTTGTTTTGGTATTCTCCTAATCCCTGTATTTTCTTAGATCCAATTTAGGAGCGATCAATTTTCCTATTGAGATTCCTCTCGAAGGATGTTGTTCCTGGCTTGATTTGCTCTAGGCTGATTGATCGATCAATTGGTTAGGTAAGAACTACCAAAACCACTTAGATTTCGAAATTGTGTTCTTCTTTTGATTTTGATCCAAATTTCTTACGACGATTTGTAGATCGGATCTAGGAGCTAGCTGTTGATTCGATCTGTTCTTGGTCGATTTAGTGAACCTGAAACCTTGGTAAGGCTGAATCCACATGTTTTAATCTATAGCTTCTTGATGATGTTCTCGAATTCCTGGATCAATCTGTGTTGGATCATTGACCAGCAATTGATGTTATGAACCATGATTTATTGTTCCTTCGATTGATCAGATCTAGGTCAGTAAGAACGTGGGAATCATAACAGCAATTGAAGAGCAGTGTTGTGGATCATTATTCAGGTATTTCTTAAACCAGTTTAAATTATAAGGACTGTTGTGCTTGATTTTAGGATTTTTGGTTAACTTGTCATTAGTAAGATCGGTTATGATTTTCCAATACAAATGGCAAGCTCTGATATGTGTTAGGAATTTAAGTATCAGTGATTCTAAGCAAGGGGGAATGTTGTAGCATTTCGAGTGTTATTTGAGATTAGTTAGTGTAGCAGTATTTTCAATACCTGTTCTCTGTTTTGGATGTATAGATCATTTTTTTTTTAGTCTCAATTTTAGCTAATGTATCATAAGCTCTGTTCTGAGACAGGTATGTGTCCTAATGAGGACTAATACATGAAATCCTGTAGAGACTGACATACATCAGTTCTACTTAGACTGATTGTATCAGTTCTACTAGGACTGGTACTCACCTAACTCGGCTGAGTGTTGGAGTAGTGTTAAAGCCATATCAGGCCTAGTAAGAATGGTTTGTGCTATAGTTACTAGGGCTGATATGAGTTTTTAACTACTTTAGATATTATGCCTAAGAGTAGCAGTTCTTGAGACTGATATCTGCTAGGATTCAGGACTAATATCTCATTGTCTCATTTTGGGATTTACTATATCAGCTATGGTGGAGAATTTGATTAGTTTTTGAATCCTGGATAGATTTTGGTTCACTGTTTTGGTGTGGAAGAAGCCAAATGTTGAATACTATGATGTTTCCTACTTAGATTTCTTATGAACCTGTTTTGGCATTCCTGGTTATAATATTTTTAGTGTGTTAGAACCTGAGATTTAAGTCCAAACTTTTGCAGGAAATCTGAGAACTAATAGGATGGTGTTTAGACTAAGATTGTAAATCCTCCTATTAACTACAAGTTCTCTTGGTACTTTTTAGTCACTGGCACCAGAAATTTGAGACCATGAGAGTTTCAATTCTCAGGACTTGAGTTCTCAGGAAACTGAGAACATGAGTGTTCATTCCCAGGAATCAGGAATGAATTCAGTATAACCTGGAAAATTTATGAACTTAGGAACCAAAGACATCTCACTGTTTTAGCCAATTGAACCTGGGTTTTCTCAGTGGTTCAGTAAACAGTAAACCAGGACATTGAGAACCTGGAACCCATGCATTTTTTTATGCACTGTTGTTGTGCTAACTCAGGAACCAAGTCTCAGGAAAACTGAGACATTAGTTCAGTATTGTCTCAGGAAACCTGAGACATGAACATAGGACAACCTGAGATGATATCCTCATGATTTCACTTCAATTGAATTTCAGGTATTAAGAATAGCATCTCATTAGGTTAGTTCAGGTTCTTCTTAACTTTTGGCAGGAAAGTTTGATCACTGGTAAGTCCTTGTTTCATTAGGGTCCTTTATAAGTTATAAGGTCTTGGAACCAATGCAAGTTTAGTTAGTGAAACCTTAGATTCTAGGAATCATTTCACATATTGTTATTTGAGGAACCAAACCATATATCAAGTTCCTGATTTATAACAGGATCCTAATAGGATATTGGATTCCAAATAAGTTCAATTCTAGAGATTTCATTCATGGGGATAAGGTTAATTACTCTACTTTTACTTAAGGTTTAATCTAACTAAATTAGGCAAATAATCAATTATAGGGTAATTTGTTTTATCAAGATTAGGACCTAGGATATATTTTAAGTGACTTGTTAGATTAAGAATTAGTTATTTTAGATTATTGACCAACTTGTATACATCATTATTTTATACAGGAGGATATCTAGCTCTATTGACTACTTGTACTTTCCTGGAGCAAGGCAAGTACACTCTACGGTTTTGTGCTTTTTATTATATATCCTGTGCTTCCTTGATTGACACAATTGCAACACGTCATGTACTTTCTGGTGCTCATGTTCTCTTGTTCTTATTACTTGTATCTGGGGTGGGGAAATATACTATCTATGTGACCAATCCCAAGTAACAACTCAGGTGTGTTTAGCTTAGACCCCGCATCGTGCACGTGGGTCCTAAGCCGCCCATTCATGTGCTTTCAGGTGCTTACCCTAGCCGGTCACATATTTAGTTATATTTCAAATATAGTACACACATGTTCAGGAGATTACCTTGTACTTATTTTCTGTGGTTCCATGATATCATGTTCTTTCAGGTGCTTACATATAATGTTCTTTCATGTTCTTACATTCATGTTCTTTCATGTGCTTTACACTGTTTCTTCATGTACTTATTCACCTGTTCTTCCTGTACTTTACATGTTCCCTTGTACTTTCATATCATGATGTCTTGTTCATTACCTAGAATTGTACTTGCTCCGCTCCTGAATATGATATGTTGCAGGTGAGATGGAGGCATTGTGTGACACCTACTATAGACAGGATATTGCTTTCCCTACTGAGCCAGCTAGAGCTGCTTGTGACCTAGAGGCTGCAGAAGCCTAGTGCTTCATTAGTATTTTTCCCATTATCTTTCCATGTATTGAGACTAGCAAACTCTTTTATTAGTTGAAATGTAATAATTCAGATATTGTACTTTACTCTGGTTACATTTATATAGATGCTGTGATTCATTCATGTTCATATTATCTGGTTAGTTTCCCTAGATTGGTACAGCTTACTTTGTTGTGTCTAACAACAAAGGCTGGGCGTGTCCGACTCGTATCCGGTTATTCGGGAGCGGGTCGTGACACCTACAACATATGACATGGTTATATTTGCTAAGTTATCTACATGCTCAGGATTTATTTCCCAATCTTAGTTAATATGACATCACATCTACTTATATCTCCTTTTCTCATATGTAACTAACATTTATAACATAATAATTACTTTGTCCTTTTCATGTGTTACAGGTTTCTCCACTGCAATTGTTTTCTGGAGCCAGTGTTGCACTTGGAGGTAAGCTAATTATGTTGCATAGCGATGAAACCTTGATGCCATAGTTTTTAGTTGGTTACAAACTTAGGTGATATCTAATATTTCATTTAAAATTGGCTAATACTATATTTTTTTGGTTTAGAAAAGTAGAAGAGATTCTTTGTTGTGAGATTGTGTGTATTTATTGGTACAAATAATCCTTCCCAATCAAGATTATGAGTTCAACGTAGCTGACAGTAACTATTGAATCATTGATCACCTACGTCTTTATGTATATCAAGGCTGCCACTAATGTAGTTAGCAACCTGCATTAAGCTCTACATTTAATAATAGGAATAGTTAAGCATGACGCGTGGTGGTGCAAGTAGTTAAGATCGGATCTTTATCCCTTCAACCAAAATAGGGCTAAGAACTTTCATCGAGTTAGGGTTGGTTGGCTGCCCTTTCTATGGTCAAGTTCCATTTGCGTTTGACAAGCGTGAATTTAGGATATTCTTCTCTCTACGATTAACTTTTCTGAAGTCCAATCAGATTCTGATTCTCTTGAGATAGATTGGATATATCTTGTAGATTTAGTGACAATTTGTTCAGAATCAGGATTGTTTTTGGACTATCAGTTTACCAATTAATGTTTGGCCGTCCTGCCCGATTTCTTTTTTTTTACTTATATATATTTCATGTTCTAATAAATAGTAAACAATTTAGATCTTACTTCAAAGCAACTGGAGCTATATGTAATTTAAGTATAAATAGATCAAAAGCTATTACTAAACTTTATCACTAAACACTAAAGTTATGGATCAAAACAAAAATCCTATAATTTGATGTCGAATATTGTGCTTAATAACAAAATAACACATATTTATATTAAACATGCATCCACTAATAACTGATAGTGGAGATTCATAAGCATCAACCTAAGATCTATCTTGGATTTGTTATCTTGCTTGTGGGTAGTTCTTCAAATGCAACAGAGAAAGAACATCATAAGCACCATGCCTCCAACAAAAGTTTATGATTCTGCCTTTTAGAATAGGAAGATCACTAGTATTTCCTTTTAGAAAATTTTATCATCTCTTTCTTTGATTCTAAGGAATGGGTCTCTTAGAATTTCTAGTACAACTCTAACTCTTAATTTCCTATTTACTGGGATCAAGAAATCATTTTTCTCTAAATCTTTTTCTTAATAGTTGTTGTTCTTATAGTAAAATGAAATAATTTGCTTAACCGTTTTAGTGCCTCAGCTAATGTTGTATATGTTGTATCAACACAGCAGAGCAAAAGCTCAAATCTTCCACTCTTTAGTCCCACATCGGCTAGGTGGGATGTCTCCACTATTCATATATTACTATGCTTCCCATTGTTTCATTAAAGCCTGGTGAGGGTGCCCTATGGGCCACGCGCGCACCGCCGTCGCCGCCCGGCTCGGCTCGGTTTACGTAACGGGTGCGGGTACGTGCGCACATCTGCGGGCGCCGAATGCCGATTCGATTTCCTCTTCAGATTTGGGCTGAGACCCTAAATTTTTTTTGCTCATCATTCAAATTTGACCGTTACTATTCATTAATTTCTGTAACGTTTGGATTCTAAACTCGGTCCAGATTCAACGAACCTTGTGTTTTTTGTGTACTGCAAACGTTCGTCCTTAATTGACTAATTAATTTGTTTTAATTCTCGTAGCCGTTGCAAACGCTGGGAACAGCCTATATATTAAGCTCCCTTCTCCTTCTAATTACACAAAAAATTTCTGACAAAAACTCTCTTCAAAAATCTCGTACTCTCCACTCTCCGAAACACTTCGTCCTCCTTTTTTTCGCTCTGGACAGAGCTAAGTCGGTGGTCACTCTCTCTTTATCGTGTGCGGCAAAAAAATTTCGGTAGAGCGGAGATTTTACCACTAGGGGCGTTCGGATTCAGTCTGTACATAGACCCGGACTAACTCTTAGGGCAATGCTACGTGCACGGCTTCCCAGGATGCCGGTAACATTTACATATTTTATTTTGTTTGCAGATTTTTAATCGAAAAATATTGAAAAAAATTCAACAATCTAAGAGTTATCTAAATTGTAATTTCAATTTAAAGATATTATTTTTCAATCTTGTTAAGATCATTCTCTGTTCTGTTCACGAAAAAAATATTTTTTTCTTTCTCTGTTAAGAAACCAAGTTCTGTTAGCCGACTTCAATTTGTTAGTGTTAACACATTGGCAAAAAGCAAAAATGTAAACTTCTACATACTATATATATATATATATATATATATATATATATATATATATATATATATATATATATATATATATATATATATATATATATATATATATATATACAAAAGACAAAATTGTAAACTTCTACATAATTGATAGTGTTAACATATTGGCTACTGTTAGCCGAGTTCAATAGTTTGTTACTCATAGCACTTTGTAGACATTTATTTGCTCACCAAAGTATTCTCACATATTATTGCTTAATATGTATTCCTTATATTATTGCTAGACAAGTTTCTATTTTATAAATTTGCCCTCATTTAGGCACTATATTATTTAACAAATCTTTATTAGATATTGTCAAATAAATTGTTTAGGATTTTTCAAATAATTGTCATATCATTAATATATATATTGTTATTAGTTACAGAACAATTGTTGCTTCATAAGACTATGTTAGAGATTGACAATTTTCATAATTAATACTGTACTAGTTGAGTAGTTTCCTTTACTCAATATTTTAATTTAGGCCAAATCAACTTGTTTTGGAACAAGCCGAAAGGGCCATTCTGTCAAAAAGGTATAATTCGTCTAAGCGACCGGTACTTAAGTGTTCCTAGTGAATCACTGCTTGCTGGGATTCGGCCCCTACAGCTAACCCAACCTTATCAAAACTTGAAAAACTAAAATTTTGAAGATAGATTACTAAAATTATTTTAATTAATAATTTTAGCTTAAAGCCATCTTATTAAGTAAATTTAAACTTTTACAGACCTTTAGAAATCATGTCTGCCAAGGAAGAGACCTTTACTGCAAAGCCCGCTAAGTTCAATAGCACCTATTTCAAGAGATGGCAGAGCCAAATAAAATTTTGTCTTACCACTTTAGGCCTGATTTCTGCCATCGATGGGTCCACACCCATCACAAATGATTCTGATGAGACTGAGTCTGACGTAGGGGTATCCAAGTCCTCCTCTTCCTCCAAACCTAAGACCCCTAAAGAAATAGACTACCATTGCTTCCACAGAATCTTAAGCGCTATGTCTGAGTCACTCTATGACATATTTTTTGAATATAAAAGCGCTAAAGAACTCTAGGATACTTTGGAAGGTGAATATGGTTGTGATGATGCTGGAATCGATAGATCTAATTCCTCTTCAATCAACAGATATGTCATGGTAGATAACAAACCTATTAATGACCAAATTCATGAATTCCAAGAACACCTTAGGCTTGTTCAATCCAAAAGTACATTCTTTTCTACTGAGCATAAAATAGGATACTTGATAGACAAACTCTCTCCTTCTTGGTCTAATGTGGCAAAGGATCTCCTATTTCTACAAGGAACAATTACATACCCTCAAGCTCTAAAGAGACTTAGAACAGAAGAAGAATATAGGTTAAAGGCCAAAGCTAGGTCTAATGCCACAGCAAGGGTAAACCTTGTAGAAAGCCATGGCAAAACCAAGGCTAACAACCATCTCAAACCCAAGAAAAACTCCTTAAAAAAGAAGCAGAGTTTTCAACCAAATCATCCAAACCTCACTACCGAAATCCTCATTATCCAAACCCTCAACACCATCAACACCAGTCACCCCCAGTTTTCATGAACATGGGTATTTTAGTAATTTTCTACTTTAAAATTATTTTGAAATTATTTATTTATTTATTGTATTATTTTGGGGTTGTTTGAGTCGGGTTCGAATTTCAACACATTCTGACTTGTATCGGGGACCCGGGGTAGTGTTGACTCTAGCGGGCCCACACACTAGTTAGCCATGGCCCACATGTTAGTATTTTAGTTAGTGACTAGGCTAATTATTTTGGTTAGGATTAATTTGGATTAGTGGTTTTAGGAATGACCAAACTACCCCCGACTTAAACCCCTTTCCATGTATTAGTAAATAGACTAGAGAGGGGGCTTTTGGACTTTTCCTAATAGGACAAAACCCACCCCTTATGGCTGGCCACTTCATGAGTGGATAGGGATTAGCGACTTTATTATTTCCTCTTCCATTCTCTCTCTTGTTCTTCCCCAATTTTTCTAGAGAGCAAACCCTAGAAATTTCTCCACCAAATCCTTCCATTTCTTCACCAAATCTTCTACCTTCCTTCTCCATTCAAAACAAGGAGGGAGCTACTCAAGTTTGAAGGGATTCGGAGCTTGTCCGTGTCCGTTTAGGATTCCTACGTGTCGGTGGCATATCGGGATCGATTCGAGTCACCGAGAGGTATAAATCCCTTCCTTTCTTCATTTCTCTCATGCATTAGAATGGTATTGACCTATAGGAATGACCCCCATGGTTTTGTGCCCATTGGTGTCCATTTCGTGTCTATTTGGATACTTGTAGAGGTGTCCTATGAGTAGGATCGTGTCCTAATGGGGAAAACCCTATTTGGACACATGTAGATTTATTTGTGTATTGATTTGATGTTATTCTAATATGTATTCCAGATCTTCATGTGTTTAGGAATAGTTTTTCCTATGTATCTTAATGTATCATATTTCTAATATCTATATGTGTATATATGTGGTGATATGTATATTAATCTCTATGTATATATATATGTATATATATATTTTTTGTTCGGTGTATATGTATATATATATATATATATATATATATATATATATATATATATATATATATATATATATATATATATATATATATATATATATATTGGTTAATATATATGTATATATATTATGGTGGCATTGTGTTTGGATGGGGGGCACACAGGTTCGGCCAAGTGATGGTATGGGTTGGTGTGTGTGTTGGGTATTGGAGAGTTTGAGAGAGAGTAGATAAGTGTTGTGTAGGCAAGGTGTTTGAGTGTGGGTACTAGAGAGATGTGGGTGGTTTGTGAGTGATTAGAAGGGGGAAGCACTGTCCATTTCAGCAGCTGTGTGGCTGTCAATGACAGTCCACACTTCTCCCATTTATGTCCTGATGTTCACCCCCTTGGCTGTCACATTTGAACCCCCAACAGTCCAGTTTTTGGCCATTGTTGGCTGTCATATTTTGACCTCCAAAACAGTCCTTTAAACCATCAAATACCTGTCCCCATTGTCCCATAACAGTTCACCTGTTGGACTGTCCAAGAATAGCCAATAGACAGTCCAGATTTGCCCCAAAACACTACCACATATCAACCACTTGTTGGCTGTCCCAACAGTCCAAAATTCCCCTCATGTGGCTGTCAGTTTTAGTCCACATTGCTCCATTTCAGTCCCCATATCAATCCCCTTAAACCACTCTATACATGGCTGTCATTTGCATCAAATGCATACCCTCCTAAACTACCTACTTGCTGTCCAAACCACTGTCAAACCAGCCCCCAAATGCCCCTATAGACAGCCCTTAATTTCAGTCCTAAAACACCTAAATTGCAGTCCCCATATGACCATATTTCAGTCCCACATATGACAGTATAAAACACCACATATACAGTCCTGAAGCCACTTAATATCAGCCCCCTTAGTAGCCTACACATGGTTGTCCCTTTGATCACAATTCAGTCATAAACCACCAAGTGGCAGCCCTATAAACCATCCTAAATCAGTCCATAGTTCAACCATGTTAGCCCCTTGACATTCCATCCAGTTTCAGTCCACCAACACCACATATTAGTCCACTTTATGAGCCTTGTGTGTGTGTGTGTGTAAGAGCCTAGTATATATAGTTAGTGCCTATAGGATAGCCTATATCTAAACTAATAGGAAAACCTATAGAGAAGCCTTTTAGAGTGTGATATTATGTGAGAGTGTGGTGTATGAGTGATTGTGATATTATGTGAGAGTGTTGTGTGTGAGTGAGACATGATACATGGTAAGGTATTGGTAGGGTAATATAGGTTTTGCCTAGAAATAGGGTATTGGAGCCTAGAGTCTAAGATAGGGTTAGAACTTGATTCTCTTGGTTGGTAATGATCAAATATAGTGCTCATAGACTAGTTTTGACGTCGGTTGACCATTTTGACCAAAAGTCAACAAAAGTCAACCGAGAGTCAAACTTAGTCTTTAAGCGACTAGATTTGACCGAAACCAAACCAGAGTTGACCAATTGACTGAAAGTCAACAGTTGGTCAACATTAGACTACTTTGACCTAGGGTTAACATAGAGTTGACCAAAGTTGACCAGAGTTGACTTTTGACCAAAAGTCAACTGTAAGTCAACCTTTGACCCCGTTTGACCTAGTTTGACTTGGATTGACTCCCAGTGACCTAGTATGACCTAGTATGAACCAGTATGACCTAGTATGACTCAGTCTGACCTAGATTGACCTAGTATTGACTTAGACTTGCATTCATGACTTGAATTAGTTTTCTTTTTCAGTATTAAGCCATGTTTGACTCATAGTATCTTATTTTAGGTCTGTGATCATTCTGAGCGTCTGTTCACCTTATCAGCTCAGGACCACAGGCGAGTACATTCACTGATAGTTTTCATTGTCTTGATATCTACTATATCCGATTCAGTTGTAGTGTTTTACATGATTCCTGACACGACGTTTCACGGACTAGTATGCGTCGGATCCTGTCATGAGATGTTATTCCTAGACTCTCTTGGTATATGGGTATATGATATTTCTGTGTTTTTGTACTTATATAGACATTGATTTGGGAGTGGGATGGCCCCCCTGCTCTCGAACCCTGTGTCATGACGTGCCATATCCGGATTCGTGATACTATTCGGGGATAGAGGAATTATTAGGGGTTTTGTGATTAAAGCCTCCCTGTAACTATATTTTGCTAGCGCCACCCTCACCTCACGTAGGGTGTAGCAGATATCCCATTACCAGTTATCCAGGTTGGACGGCATGACTCTCCGTTGAGGACACCGTGGATTGCCGGGCCAAGTGGGTAACCATCTCTTGCTTCCCTAGCCGATCACATATCGCTCTAATAGTTCAAATCACCTTTTACATTTATTAGCGTATCTTATATTCCAGTTCAGCTTTACTTTCTGTACTTCTTACCATGCTATGATTCCATTACTCACATGCTCTACCTATCTTTATACTGTGCCATGATTTTGAGACTATGTCCTATTTGAAAGAAGGGTTACAACTCCGGTCCTTGTTTGGTTCAGGAGTTGTAACTCGGCTTTCAAATGGTCCCTAAGTCGCCTATATCTTTGTCTTGTATTTCATTATTACTGTCTTTTATAGTATTTCTTAATTCATATGGAACTGCTGTTGGTGTTTGTACTTGCTTATTTTCCTGACAGGATACCGTTGACAAATTTTACAGATGATTCAGAGGCTGATTGCTCGACCTACTATGGGGTTGAGTCTGACGGATTAGATTTAGACCGTGGCTTGTTGGTAGAGCCACTAGACTTTGCTCATCCTGAGTAGCATAGTTTAGTTAGGTTTGCCTGGCCTGCGAGACAGCTAGCATTTCAGTTGTAGTATCTATTATATATATTTTCTGAGACTCGAGATGTTTGTGTATAGCTCTGACTTGTGGATCTTGGACTTATTTCCTGTTTTATCTATCATATCTCTTTTCCATGCTATCTACCTTAGTTTGATATATGTGATTGAGACTGTATTGCTATGTCACCTCCATTCGCTGTGTATATACTGTACAGGTACATTTATCTGTTTTAGTCGTAGTATTTACAGACCCTATATACAGCGTTCTACCGTCGATTTTGTGGCGTAGGCTGGACGTAACCACGTAGTCGTGCCCCTCTTCAGGGTGCGGGTCGTGACACATTTTTGTGGTGGCCCATGCAGGTCTGTGTCGCAACTAGTGCAAACTCGTAATGGTGCTCGACTTAGAGTACTAATTACGAGCCTGCAATTAGGACGTAGGATTAGGGTATGATAGGAGTTACTCAATCACATGTTAGGAAATTTCTGATCTTTTGATTACCATGACAAATTCTTTTGCATTGAATTTAATTGTCCTTCTTTGATATTCCTATCATGTGCCATATTGATTCCTTGTTTCAATCTATCCTCAGGATGACGATCACTCGCTCTCAGGCAGCGGGTTCTAGCGCTGTACTGGAGAGGCCCGATCCGGCAGGACTTCCACCTCTGGCTACGGAAGCTGCACTTGAGGGAGCTGCCACCTCAGTTCCTGTCCCTCCGGCGGAAGCAGCAGCAGCGACGGTTCCAGGAGGTCTTCCACCTCCAGCACCGGGACCGTCCCTAGTCATCCCTGACATTATTCCACCGTCGCCTCAGTTACCGACGGACACTCAGGGGATGATGGCCCTTCTGCAGCAGATGCTGCAGACACAGAGAGCACATGCAGAGGCACAGCACCGTCAGGCAGAGGTGCTACGACAGACCATGGAGAACTCGTATCAGCTAGCTATGGCAGCAGTGGAGAGAGGTGCACCGGCTACAGTTCAGGGAGCACCAGTACAGCAGTAGGGTCAGGGGTGGCCCGGTACACACCTCGACTTCAGGAAGATGAACCTGCGAGAGTTCAAGGGTACCGAGGGTATCCTATACACGGACGACTGGCTAGAGGATGTCCAGCAGAGTCTGGAGTTGGCAGAGGTCCCGAGAGGTCTGTGGGTGACTTCTGTAGCGAGCCAGTTTTTCGACATAGCGCTGACTTGGTACCGCACGGATCTGTGTGCGTCAGTGAGAGATATATCTTGGGAGGACTTCAAGAAACTCTTTAAGGAGAAGTTCTATCCAGATGTAGCCTTGACAGCTTTGGAGGGGCAGTTTGCCAGTCTGGTACAGGGGAACTCGTCGGTAGACGAGTATGCAGTGGAGTTCTTCCGCCTGAGCAGGTTTGCACCTAGTTTGGTCCAGGATGAGGGGTGCAAGGCCCGAAAGTTCCGGAGGGGCCTTATACATGCAGTGCGCACTCGCACCTCTGGGAGACGTGACGCGACCTTCGAGCAGATCCTTATGGAGGTGCAGATTGCAGAGGAGGACTTCGGCCTCAAGCCGAAGAGAGGCAGTGACGCTCTTGGAGCTAGTTCGAGTGCAGGGCCGACGAAGCGCCCATATTTCCAGCAGAGGCAGTTCCAACAGCAGTAGCCTCAGTTGCAGTTTTAGCAGGCACCGGCGCATACCCAGCAGCACCAGGGTCAGGGTCAGAGGCCGGCTACACAGTATAACTTCTGCGGGATGCCAGGGCACACTAGAGAGGTTTATAGGAAGAGATTGGGCGTCTGCTATTTGTAACAGTATACTGAAAAGCAATGCTTTGAGTATAAGTGGGAGATTGTTAGGGTTATATACTAAAATCATCACTTTTATAGTAACCTTATTTCCTTAAATTTGAATGAGAATCATATGGGCAAATGTTTGCATATTGTGTTTGTTGCAAGTGTTAATGCAAATGTCTGATATTCTATATTGTAGATAATATGGTGTGTGGTGTCACACAGAAGATCATATTATCAGTTTCCTATGGAGTATATAAATAGTTCACAACCTAGATGGACTTGGACAATCTATTAGAAAGGTTGTAGTGTAATCTGGTATTAGTCTATCTTGACTATAGGTTTACACTAGTACACTTTGTGTGTATTGAACAGGACCACTTGAGGTTGTTCTCTTTGTACTGACTACATAAGAGAAGAAATACCTCAGTTATTATGGATACTTGTGCTCTTAATCCGGATATAATAACGGACATGTATATACAGTATGCATTACTTTGATTCATAAAAGAGTGAGATTCATTATGGATCAACAACCTCTATGAATTGGGTAATAACATTGTATGTATGATGGGCTATTGATTATAAATGGAATCCATGTCCCGATACATCGGGTTGATGATGTCCTCTTAAGGAGCTCATAAGGATTGTCATGTAAACCCTGCAGGTGGATTATATCCGACATGACAAATAAAGTTAAGCGGTACTACTTAAGGATAAAAGATGTCAAATCAATACAGTTGTCAGTAACTTAATTTGATCGACGGACATAAGATATCTTAACATGGGGAGCTAAACGAGCATATAATAAAAGGAGCCCACAAACATAATTTGGGATTAGGGAGGTAGTGCAACAATAGCTCATTAGTGGACCGAGCTATTGTTAATAGGCCTGGATTGTGTGTTCGGACTGAACACGGGATATCCAGATCCGTTATGAGGCCTAACCCTAATTTCTCCTTATGGTCCCTGCCGTAGCCTATATATATCCTCTATTCTCTGGCAGCCAGATGACTGATCAGAAATCAGAAATTTTCTCTAAATTCGTGATTCATGTAAGGAGAGAAAGAGAGGGCTGCCAAGGAGAAGAAAAGGTTGGGAGATCGTCGCCCATACGACGTCCAACTCGAGGAAGGAATACGTGCAGAAGATCTTGGGATCGTCCGCTTAAGATTGCCAGAAATTACTTGTCTCCTTTCCGTCGCAGGTATAATTCGTGAACCCTAGTTTCCGACTATGAAGGGTTAGAACACGTATTAGATCTGTTTAATTTTCTATCGATCAATACGCACACCAAAGGAAGGGTCTTGGGAATCCCCAGTTCCATCAGCTTATACTGAGGGGCGCCCGATCACCAGCTGAAGGACTGCCATTTTCGGAGAGTCCGAGGAGTCCAGGACAGAGCACAGCCGATCAGAGGACCAGCAGTTCAGCAGAGAGGTCCTCCACTTCAGACGCAGCAGCAGCATTTTGTGCAGTACCAAAGGGGAGCCCCTGCGGGCAGAGTGTTTACCCTGACAGCAGAGGAGGAGGCAGAGCCAGTAGGCGATGTAGTGGCAGGTCACGTTCTTCTTGATTCATTCCCTGCATTTACCTTATTTGATTCCGGTGCCACTCATAGCTTTGTGTCTGTTTCCTTTGCTCTGAGACACAATATTATTGCTGAACCTTTGGTAGGACTTGCAAGATATTGACTGGGAGAGGCATCATCCTGGTCAACAATATCTGCAAGGGGCGGAGAGTTACTGTAGGAGGCCGAGTTTTGGGTGTGTGCTTGCTCGTAATACCCCTTCCGAGGTACGATGTGGTACTCGAAATGGATTGGTTGAGCATGCACCATGCTACTATAGACTGTAGAGGAGGTAGGATTCTGTTTAGGCCACCGGGAGAGCTAGAGATTGTGTTTGCTAGAGGAGCAGCTGAGCCGGGATATGGGTTCTGCGGAGCTTTACTGGCGGGACAGGCATTACCGCATCCATTGATAGCTGACTTCATGGATGTTTTCCCGAGGAGTTGCCTGGGATGCTGCCGGATGGAGACATTGAGTTCTCTATAGACTTAGTGCCGGGCGCTGAGCCTATCTCACAGCACATCTATAGGGTCAACAACAGCGAGTTGGCAGAGCTGAAGAAGCAGGTCAACGAGCTGCAGGACAAGGGATTCATTAGATCCAGTTCATCGCCTTGGGGAGCGCCAGTCCTGTTTGTACCGAAGAAGGATGGTACAATGCATATGTGTATCGACTACAGTGCGCTCAACAACCTCACTATCAAGAACAAGTACCCGTTGCCGAGGATCGACGACTTGTTCGATCAGTTGAGCGATGCCAAGGTGTTTTCAAAGATAGATCTGAGGTCCGGCTATCATCAGCTGAAGGTGAAGCAGGAAGACATTCCGAAGATAGCTTTTCGGACTCGGTACGGCCAGTACGAGTTCACAGTGATACCATTTGGGTTGACCAACGCCCCAGCTGTGTTCATGAACTTGATAAACAAGGTATTCCATCAGTACCTTGACAAGTTCGTGGTGGTCTTCATAGACGACATCCTGGTCTACTCAAAGACGCCGAAGGAGCACGAGGAGCATATGAGGATTGTGCTCGAGACTTTGAGAAAGGAGCAGTTGTACGAGAAGCTGTCGAAGTGTGAGTTCTTCCTGGACCAGGTCGAGTTCTTGGGTCATGTTGTGACCGAGTACGGAATCTCAGTAGACCAGAAGAAGATTGCTGTGGTAGAGTCTTGGTCTACGCCCAGTACAGTTGCCGAGATACGGAGCTTTCTGGGATTGGCGGGCTACTATCGAAAGTTTGTCCAGGATTTCTCGCGGATTGCGAAGCCGATGACTAGACTCACCAGGAAGGACGTGGAGTTCGTCTGGACTGAGGAGTGTCAGGCCGCCTTCGATGAGCTGAAGAAGAGGTTGACATCAGCTCCGATCTTGACATTATCGTCTGGGACCGGTGGTTTCTCGATTTACAGCGGTACTTCTGGCCGGGGTCTGGGTTGTGTACTTCAGCAGCACGGAAAGGTGATTGCCTATGCATCTAGGCAGTTACGTCCTCATGAGAAGAACTACCCGACTCACGATCTGGAGTTAGCCGCTGTCATCTTTGCCCTGAAGTTGTGGAAACACAATCTGTATGGAGAGCGGATTGAGATCTTTACTGACCACAAGAGCTTGAAGTACATGTTCACTCAGAAGGAGCTGAACATGAGGCAGAGACGTTGGCTTGAGCTGATGAAGGATTTTGATATCGCCTTGCAGTACCATCCAGGGAAGGCCAACGTAGTTGCAGATGCCTTGAGCAGGTATCCAGTGGCTATGTATCTGACATCAGACCGTCATCTTTTGGCTGACCTGGACAGTTTGGGAATCGAGGTGATTATTCCGGGCATGGAGGTGCAGATATGGGGTTTACAGATTCAGTCTGAGTTGATGGACAGAGTCAGATCAGTACAGTATAATGATGTTGCTCTGAGGTGCATCAGGGAGCAGGTGCAGGCAGGGCTGCTTGATGATTTCTCTATTGTCGAAGATGGGTCGCTGCGGCACGTTGCTAGACTGTGCGTTCCGAGTGGAGAGCTTCGGGAGGAGGTTCTTCAGGAGGCTCATCGCTCTCAGTACTCTATACATCCTGGTGCCAACAAGATGTATAGAGATCTGAGGGAGCACGTTTGGTGGTACGGCATGAAGCGTGAGGTGGCTCAGTTTGTATCTCGCTGCTTGGTTTGTCAGCAGGTGAAGGCCGAGAGACAGAGGCCTGGTGGATTGCTACAGCCACTACCCATTCCTGAGTGGAAGTGGGAGCACATCACCATGGACTTTGTGTCTGGACTTCCACGGTCTCCAGGAGGGAAAGACGCGATTTGGGTCATAGTTGATAGATTGACCAAATCGGCCCATTTTTTGCCTTTCAAGGTGGGATTGTCTACGGAGAGGTTGGCAGAGCTGTATGTTCGTCAGATCGTACGATTGCATGGGGTTCCTGTGAGCATTGTTTCAGATCGGGATAGCCGTTTCACTTCCCACTTCTGGAGGAGTTTGCAGGCTAGCTTGGGCACCTCGCTCAAGTTTAGTACCGCTTATCACCCCCAGACAGACGGACAGTCGGAGAGGACTATCCAGACTTTGGAGGATATGTTTCGCACGTGTGTGCTAGATCTCGAAGGTTCTTGGGAGGATCATCTTCATCTGGTAGAGTTTGCTTACAACAACAGCTACCAGGCCAGTATAGAGATGTCGCCATTCGAGGCTCTATACGGACGAAGATGTCGTACTCTCTTGTCATGGGATGATGTTGGCGAGAGGGTGCTGCTTGGACCGGAGATGGTGGTGGATACAGCTGAGAAGGTCAGGCTGATTAGAGACAGACTTCGGGTGGCTTAGGATAGGCAGCGGTATTGGGGCGATAGCCACCGGAGACCGTTAGAGTTCGAGGTTAGTTTCAGTTCCTGTTTATGATTGCTGGTGATTTGTCTATCCTGTGTTCTGAGTTTATTCTATGTCTAGGTTGGTGCTTTGGTGTTCCTGAAGATTTCTCCGACACGGGGCACGATTCGCTTTGGCGGAGACGGAAAGCTTAGTCCGCGCTACATCGGACCTTTCACCATCCTTGAGAGGGTCGGTGCAGTAGCTTACAGGCTAGACTTGCCGCCTACGCTAGAGGGGGTACACAACGTGTTCCATGTGTCGCAGCTGAGACGGTACATGGCGGACCCCAGCCATGTATTGGACCATTCAGCGATCGAGGTGGGGCCTACTCTTCACTATCCAGAGCAGCCAGTGGAGATTCTGGATCGTAGGGAGAAGGTGCTCCGGAACCAGGTTATACCCTTGGTTCGTGTTGCATGGAGGCATCACTCTCCAGGTGAGTCTACCTGGGAGAGAGAGGACGACATGCGGAAGCGTTTCCCTTATCTCTTCGAGCCTTGAGGTATAATTTTGTTTCTGCATGTGATTCAGTGTATGTTTGTTTTAATTTTGAGGACAAATTTTTTTTTAAGGTGGATAGATTTGTCACCCCCAGTTTTCATGAACAGGGGTATTTTGGTAATTTTCTACTTTAAAATTATTTTGGAATTATTTATTTATTTATTGTATTATTTTGGGGTTGTTTGAGTCGGGTTCGAATTTTAACTCATTCCGACTTGTATTGGGGACCCGGGGTAGTATTAACTCTAGCGGGCCCATACACTAGTTAGCCATGACCCACATGTTAGTATTTTAGTTAGTGACTAGGGTAATTATTTTGGTTAGGATTAATTTGGATTAGTGGTTTTAGGAATGACCAAACTACCCCCGACTTAAACCCCTTTCCATGTATTAGTAAATAAACTAGAGAGGGGGCTTTTGGACTTTTCCTAATAGGGCAAAACCCACCCCTTATGGCCGGCCACTTCATGAGTGGATAGGGATTAGCCACTTTATTATTTCCTCTTCCATTCTCTCTTGTTCTTCCCCAATTTTTCTAGAGAGCAAACCCTAGAAATTTTTCCACAAAATCCTTCCATTTCTTCACCAAATCTTCTTCCTTCCTTCTCCATTCAAGACAAGGAGGGAGCTACTCAAGTTTGAGGGGATTCGGAGCTTGTCCGTATCCGTTTGGGATTCCTACGTGTCGGTGGCGTATCGGGATCGATTCGAGTCACCGAGAGGTATAAATCCCTTCCTTTCCTCATTTCTCTCATGCATTAGAATGGTATTGACCTATAGGAATGACTCCTATGGTTTTGTGCCCATTGGTGTCCATTTCGTGTCTATTTGGACACTTGTAGAGGTGTCCTATGAGTAGGATCGTGTCCTAATGGGGAAAATCCTATTTGGACACATGTAGATTTATTTGTGTATTGATTTGATGTTATTCTAATATGTATTCCAGATTTTCATGTGTTTAGGAATAGTTTTTCCTATGTATCTTAATGTATCATATTTCTAATATCTATATGTGTATATATGTGGTGATATGTATATTAATCTCTATGTATGTATATATATATATATATATATATATATATATATATATATATATATATATATATATATATATATATATTGGTTAATATATATGTATATATATTATGGTGGCATTGTGTTTGGATGGGGAGCACACAGGTTCGGCCAAGTGATGGTATGGGTTGGTGTGTGTGTTGGGTGTTGGAGAGTTGAGAGAGAGTAGATAAGTGTTGTGTAGGCAAGGTGTTTGAGTGTGGGTACTAGAGAGATGTAGGTGGTTTGTGAGTGATTAGAAGGGGGGAACCACTGTCCATTTCAGCAGCTGTGTGGCTGTCAATGACAGTCCACACTTCTCCCATTTCTGTCCAGATTTTTACCCCCTTGGCTGTCACATTTGAACCCCCCAACAGTCCAGTTTTTGGCCATTGTTGGCTGTCATATTTTGACCTCCAAAACAGTCCTTAAAACCATCAAATACCTGTCCCCATTGTCCCATAACAGTCCACCTATTGGACTGTCCAAGAACAACCAATAGACAGTCCAGATTTTCCCCAAAACACCACCACATATCAGCCACTTATTGGCTGTCCCAACAGTCCAGAATTCCCCTCATGTGGCTGTCAATTTCAGTCCATATTGCTCCATTTCAGTCCCCATATCAATCCCCTTAAACTACTCTATACATGGCTGTCATTTGCATCAAATGCACACCCTCCTAAACCACCTACTTGCTGTCCAAACCACTATCAAACCAGCCCCCAAATGCCCCTATAGACAGCCCTTAATTTCAGTCCTAAAACACCTAAATTGCAGTCCCCATATGACCATATTTCAGTCCCATATATGACAGTATAAAACACCACATATATAGTCCTGAAACCACTTAATATCAGCCCCCTTAGTAGCCTACACATGGCTGTCCCTTTGATCACAATTCAGTTATAAACTACCAAGTGGCAGCTCTATATACCATCCTAAATCAGTCCATAGTTCAACCATGTTAGCCCCTTGACATTCCACCCAGTTTCAGTCCACCAACACCACATATTAGTCCACTATATGAGCCTTGTGTGTGTGTGTGTGTGTGTGTGTGTGTAAGAGCCTAGTATATGTAGTTAGTGCCTATAGGATAACCTATATCTAAACTAATAGGAAAACCTATAGAGAAGCCTATTAGAGTGTGATATCATGTGAGAGTGTGGTGTGTGAGTGAGTGTGATATTATGTGAGAGTGTTGTGTGTGAGTGAGACATGATACATGGTAAGGTATTGGTAGGGTAATATAGGTTTTGCCTAGAAATAGGGTATTGGAGCCTAGAGTCTAAGATAGGGTTAGAACTTGATTTCCTTGGTTGGTAATGATCAAATATAGTGCTCATAGACTAGTTTTGACGTCGGTTGACCATTTTGACCAAAAGTCAACAAAAGTCAACCGAGAGTCAAACTTAGTCTTTAAGCGACTAGATTTGACCGAAACCAAACCAGAGTTGACTAGTTGACCGAAAGTCAACAATTGGTCAACATTAGACTAGTTTGACCTAGGGTTGACCTAGAGTTGACCAGAGTTGACCAAAGTTGACTTTTGACCAAAAGTCAACTGTAAGTCAACCTTTGACCCCGTTTGACCTAGTTTGACTTGGATTGACTCCCAGTAACCTAGTATGACCTAGTATGAACCAGTATGACCTATTATGACTCAGTCTGACCTAGATTGACCTAGTATTGACTTAGACTTGCATTCATGACTTGAATTAGTTTTCTTTTTCAGTATTAAGCCCTGTTTGACTCATAGTATCTTATTTTAGGTCTGTGATCACTCTGAGCGTCTGTTCACCTTATCAGCTCAGGACCACAGGCCAGTATATTCACTGATAGTTTTTATTGTCTTGATATCTACTATATCCGATTCAGTTGTAGTGTTTTACATGATTCCCGACACGACGTTTCACGGACTAGTATGCGTCGAATCCTGTCATGAGATGTTATTCCTAAACTCTCTTGGTATATGGGTATATGATATTTCTGTGTTTCTGTACTTATATAGACATTGATTTGGGAGTGGGCTGGCCCCCTGCTCTCGAACTCTGTGTCATGACGTGCCATGTCCGGATCCGTGATACTATTCGGGGATGGGGGAATTATTAGGGGTTATGTGATCAAAGCCTCCTTGTAACTATATTTTGCTAGCGCCACCCTCACCTCACGTAGGGTGTAGCAGATACCCTATTACCAGTTATCCAGGTTGGATGGCATGACTCTCCGTTGAGGACACCGCGGATTGCCGGGCCAAGTGGGTAACCATCTCTTGCTTCCCTAGCCGATCACATATCGCTCTAATAGTTCAAATCACCTTTTATATTTATTAGCATATCTTATATTCCAGTTCAACTTTACTTTCTGTACTTCTTCCCATGCTATGATTCCATTACTCACATGCTCTACCTATCTTTATAATGTGCCATGATTTTGAGACTAAGTCCTGTTTGAAAGAAGGGTTACAACTCTGGTCCTTGTTTGGTTCATGGGTTGTAACTCGGCTTTCAAATGGTCCCCAAGTCGCCTATATCTTTGTCTTGTATTTCATTATTGTTGTCTCTTATAGTATTTCTCAATTTATATGGAACTGCTGTTGGTGTTTGTACTTGCTCATTTTTCTGACAGGATACCGTTGACAAATTTTACAGATGATTCAGAGGCTGATTGCCCGACCTACTATGGGGTTGATTCTGACGGATTAGATTTAGACCGTGGCTTGTTGGTAGAGCCACTAGACTTTGCTCACCCTAAGTAGCATAGTTTAGTTAGGTTTACCTGGCCTACGAGCCAGCTTGCATTTCAGTTGTAGTATCTATTATATATATTTTCTGAGACTCGGGATGTTTGTGTATAGCTCTGACTTGTGGATCTTGGACTTATTTCCTATTTTATCTATCATATCTCTTTTTCATGCTATCTACCTTAGTTTGATATATGTGATTGAGACTGTATTGCTATGTCACCTCCATTCGGAGTGTATATACTGTACATGTACATTTATCTGTTTTAGTCGTAGTATTTACAGACCCTATATACAGCGTTCTACCGCCGATTCTACGGCGTAGGCTGGACGTAACCACGTACTCGTGCCCCTCTTCAGGGTGTGGGTCGTGACAACACCAAAAACCTAGAAACTTTGGTCAGACTCAAGATCAAAGAAAATTTTGTTTTGTGTGTGGTAGAACCAACCATACGGCCATCAACTACTTCTAAAGGAAGAAAGAACCTATCAAGACCTCCTTCAAAGAAAAAGGCCAGAGGCTAACATTATTATGAATGGGTCTTCTAGCTCCTTCAGTTATGTAAGCTATCAACCTGTAGTAAACCTTTCTTTCCATTCTGATGATTGGTGGTTGGATTCTAGAGCTAATGTTCACGTTTTATTTGATCGCTCTTGTTTTCAACCTATCAGAAATCAGGTGGAGGAGGCGTGACTCTAGGAGATGGCTCAACGACACAGATTGTGGGAAGAGGAAGAATAGATCTAAAGATGACATCAGAGAAAATTCTACCTCTCCATGATGTACTTCATGTGCCGTCTGTTTGAAGAAACCTTGTTAGTAGGTCTCTCTTTGTAGCCTCATGATACAAAATTGTAATGGAGGCCAATAAAATACTTTTTTTTTTCTAAGAATGAACTTTTTGTGGGAAAAGAATTTGTAAAAGATGGCCTCTTTATTTTGGGCATTATGAATAAATTTTCAAATCCTTCTTAGTTGTTGCTAATGTTGAATCATCAAATATTTGGCATGGCAGGCTAGGTCATATGAACTTAGGACCTATTAAAAGGATGATGAACTTAGACCTTATACCTAAGACTCCTATAGATGATGAACACAAATGTGAGATTTGTGTTCAAGCAAAACACACTAGATTATCTTTCAGATATGTCCATAGGAATTATGAACTCCTAGAGCTTATCCATAGTGATGTTTGTGATTCCAATAGGGTTTTAACCCGAGGAGGTAGAAAATACTTTGTTACCTTTATAGACGACCAATTAAAGTATTGTTACACTTATCTTATTAAGACCAAAGATGAAGTTCTAGACAGGTTCGAGGTCTATAAGTCTGAAGCTGAGAACCAATTAGATAGAAAGATTAAGATCCTTAGATCAGATCGTGGTGGAGAGTATACCTCAAATGAAATGACCAACTTCTGTAAAGAACATGGAATTATTCATAAGGTTACTGCTCCATATTCATCATAGTCCAATGGAGTTGCTGAAAGGAAGAATCGCACTCTGTTAGACATGGTAAATTCCATGCTTCTTAACTCTGGTGCCCATGATAATCTTTGGGGAGAAGCCCTTTTGTCAGCCTGTTATATCCTTAATAGGATATCCAGTAAGACTAATGATAAGGCTTCATATGAGTTATGGAAAGATCGAACCCCTAGGATTAACTATCTTAAAGTTTGGGAATGTCTAGCTAAGGTAGGAATTCCTGAACCTAAAAAGAAGAAGATAGTACCTAAAACTGTAGATGTTGTGTTCATAGGATATGACCTAGATAGCAATGCCAATAGATTTCTTGTAACCCATTCTGAAGTAAATAAAATCTCTAATAACACAATTATAGAAGGTAGAGATGCATTTTACTTTGAGAATATTTTTTCCTTCAAAGATAGAACCCCTTCAGCTTCCTCCAGCCCTTCTCTTACTCCATTTTCTAGTTCTCATATTCAAATATCAAGTTCACAACCTGAACAAGTCATAGAACCTAGGAGTAAAAGAGAAATGATTGAAAAGAATTTAGGAGAAGGATTCTTCACATTTTTGATAGAGGGTGATCCCTCAACTTATGAAGAAGCCATATCTTCTTATGATATCCCTTTCTGGAAAGAAGCTATTACCAATGAGTACAACTCCACTATGGAGAATAATACTTGGTTTTTAGCAGATCTTTCTCTAGGCAGCAAACCCATAGGTTGTAAGTGGATCTTCAAAAAGAAACTTAGAGCCGATGGTACCATAGAAAAATACAAGACTAGGCTAGTAGCCAAAGGATTTACCCAGAAGAAAGGATTATATTATTTTGATACCTACTCTCTTTTAGCTAGAATCACTTCTATTAGAACCCTCCTAGTCCTAGCTTCCATTCATGATATGCTAATCCATCAAATGGATGTAAAGACAACATTTCTAAATGGAGATTTAGAGAAAAAAATATATATGAAGCAACCTGAAGGTTTTATTGCTAAAGGCCAGAAAAAAAAGGTTTGTAGATTAGTAAAATCTTTTTATGGCCTAAAGCAAGATCCCAAGCAATGGCACAACAAATTTGACAAAGTTATTATAGAATTTGGTTTTGTGTCAAATAAATATGACAAATGTTTGTATTCTAAAAATACAAATGGAAGTTGTGTTATCTTATGCTTGTATGTTGATGATATCCTTATTCTAGGATCTTCACTGGAACAGATAAATAACACTAAGAATTATTTATCTAACTAGTTTGATATGAAAGACCTAGGTGAAGCAAACCTGATCCTAGGAATGCAAGTGTCCAAAAGGAAATAGGGCTAACTCTATCTCTTGCACATTCAATTAAGAAAATGCTAAGAAAGTTTGAGTATTTTGAAAAGAAACCTGCCCTCACTCCTTATGACAGTAATGTTGTTCTCAAGAAGAATGAACATCACCTATATAACAACATAGATATTCACAGATGATTGGGTTCCTTATGTACATAAGAAATAGGACCAGACCCGATATTGTATTTGCTATTGGAAGACTAAGTAGATATACTAGTAACCCAAATCAGATACATTGGATTGCATTGGATAGAGTATTTAGATATCTTAAGGGTACTGTAGATTATAGACATCATTATACTAGACACCCTGATATCATAGAAGGTTACTCCGATGCAAATTGGGTAACTGATTCACATGATGTAAAATCCACAACTTGATATGTTTTTATCCTAGCAGGAGCTGCGATCTCCTTGGGATCATATAAATAGACTATCATTGCCATAAGTACTATAGAATCTGAAATGATAGCTTTAGACACTACCTGTACAAAAGCCGAATGGCTTGTATATTGATGAGAGGTCATAAGGGTCGCGACTATAGGACAGGGCGATCCTAGACAACTCTTATGAATGTGTAAAAGTGCGTATGGCCAATCAAATGTGCCACCGATAGACCCAATTACCTCTAGCGTACTATGTGTGCTATTTTCTAAGTCTTGTTCAAGGAGACTGATTCAAGGCGTAGTCCATCAAGCACTTCTTCAGACAAAGACGATAGTCACTACGTATGATTCAAGGCTGTAGTCCATCTCATTTATGCATAATATACAACAGTCTAGAAGCTCTCTTATTCGTCATTTTCTTTCCTTCCTGTAACGTCCCAGTCCCAAAATACTTAGGACTAGATACGTAGACATGCCAGCTATATACATACGAAGTATACTCTAATATATGAAATCCTCGTATGTATACATAAGCTGTAAAATACAATAAACCATGGTAACTAAATCTCATCCACAATAAGAAAACAATAATGATATAAATCAACTCATGAATTGTAAATTTGTACAAGCTTGTTGGGCGGAGACAAATCCACTACCAACTTTTTCCAACGAGAAAACAATATCCAGAAAGGATAGATAAAATAGCAATGGACGATCCAAGAGCAAGCCTCCTCGATAGAAATGAAAGACCTCGATCTTGGCAAAAGCACCTGCGAAAAGACATGAAAAGCACACACACCTGGAGAGATAACCAGGTCCTCAGAGGGACGTAACAAGATACATAAAGAACATGCCACATAACTGAATAGATATAATATGCCGTAAATCACAAGTAGAGTAAATAGTCCCAATCGTAACAAGATCCAATACCTCATCATCGAAATAGTGGACTACCACTACAACTAAACAAGGACAAGGGGTAGTACACTATATCACGATACGACATTGTCCCAAGCTACTACTGGAACAAGGGTGATATGACATTGATGAGGGTTACCTGACCATTCTAATGTGTTTATGCAGTTAAGAACAAACCTTTAACGCATGGGCACTCTGGCTCAGGTACAGGAAACTCAGGTATGGTCTCATCAGGATACCAGGGACCTCAAAGCATAACATTCCTCGAATGTCAGAGGCCAGCAGGAAATCAAGTATTAGGATCCAAGACCGTATCTCCAGCGGAGATAACCGATAATAATAGGAAAGTGCATACGTGGCCCATACGTTAAGGAACTGTTCTTCCCACCCAATGCCTAGTAGAGTCACATCCATGACTCTTATACCTCTACTAACTGCCAAGTCTCCTAACATGCCTCTATTAGCAGTTAGCCCTGACGCATGCGCACAGGTGATCAGCCATCACGCAAGTACCTCTACAAGCTACTCATCTCACACATACCTCGTGGTACAACTGTGTCAAGGTTTATGTTATACAATACAAATGTTAGTCCCTTAACTCTAGGTCCAAATGCAATCAAAGGATAATAAGTAAAGTAAAGCTAATATCACTGAGTAGGCAATAAATCAGGAACTGTAATAATGGTACAGCTACAAGAACTAGAAATAAGTAAACAGTGATATATAATAACAAAAATGTAGACTAAATATAAGCAGTAAATATGTCAAGGTATCTTGCCTGAGGTTGTGTGCAGAATAGTGACGTCCAATAGCTCGAACCGTTAGAATAGTGAAGTGATGAACGCCAAATCCCTAAGACGTCCTCGGATGTTGAAATAAATATCACGAACGTGTTTGGAATATAAGATTGTTTAGGAAACGCTATCCAAAAGTTCAATTCTGGAACAAAGATAAAATAGTAATTTCGGGTCAAAACGATATCCGCCGTTGGACCCGTTTGCACCGAAACACGTGCCAAAATCTACAGTCTCTAAAGTTGTCAAACTATATGTCTACATGTCCGATTTAAGGAGACGAACCCAACAGTATGTCTAATTTTGGATTCCGGTGAGTCGTGCACAAATTCGTCCATTGGATCGGGTCACGGGCCCGCCAAATAGGCGTTCCAGTCGACCTTCTCAGAATCGGACCAAACTTGGTATACAGGACTAGAAAAATGATACGGTCATGCTGGCGCAAGTTTTGTTTCGATTCGACGAACGTGCACAAAGTAATTTGAAAAATTCAAAAATGACCGATACGGTAAATTTTGACGGATATGTATCAAATTCGTCGCGCACACGCAACCAATTTGAATTCCGTCAAAGCCCACACGTCCGCGAAGTTGATACGCACCTTTCAATGCTTTCAGTTCGCGACCATGTCGCCCGGTTTGGCGTGACGCACGTCGTATCGAAGGTTTTTCATTATTTTAAAACAGATTTTTCTTTAATTTAAAATTAATTTTAACCATAAAATAAACCTCTAAAAATTAAAGTAAAAATAGTGTTTTGATCTTGTTCAGGTTTTCTAAAAGTTTATTCAGGTAGATTTCTAAAATTTACAATATCCTGTTCGCAATTCAACCGTAAACATGGGTGGTCGGGACAGTTTCTATAGTCCAGAATTCGAGATTTTTCTCGATTTTGGAACTCAATTTACGACGCGCACACTGCGAATTACTCAAATCTATTTGAAAAGGATTGAAGGTGTATAGGTTGTTTACGTACCTATTTAATTGGTTCACAAAACGATGAATCGTGGTGTCGGGAAATCGATCGTGAACAGGCACCGTCGGCTACTACTGCTGCTGCTTTTCGTGCGCGGCTGCGTACTGCTGTCGGCCGCCGGTGGCCGGCCGGCCACCGCGGTGGCACGTACACACGTGCGAGGACCGTGCTGCTGCTGCCAGGGTTAGGGTTTCTAATCTTTTTTTCTCTTCTGTGATTTATATAAATAGGGGGGTCGGGGGAGGCTCGGGTGAACAATGCCCCTCCCTCGCTGGTACTGTTCACCTGAGTGTTTTTAAAAAATACAAAATAGATGTATATATATATATATATATTTTATATATATATATATATATATATATATATATATATATATATATATATATATATATATATATATATATATCACTCAAAATCTCCAATAAATGCAAAAAAATAGTTTCTAATTAAAATAAATTTTGATGTACATAGGTACATATAGTGAGTATACTGATATAGTACCACTATAACTATACTAGGCTAATATAAGGTAGATATATATAAACATATATACTTTATTTAGATTTAAACATATACATCTATTTATAAATATAATAATTAAATAAGATTTGCAAAAACAGAGAGGGTCCAACTAGTAGGCTAATCGGGGCATATGACTGCACTATCCATGCCACATTGTCTGGTCGATGTGCATTTAATTTTTTTTTAAGCATGACTAAGATTATATTTATGAAAATAACAAATAATTAAAAATAATTTATTTAAGCCAATAAAAATAGGAAAAAAATCCTTCAAATTTTTGGGGGATTACATCCTACCCAACTTACAAAAATTTCGTCCTCGAAATTAAAAAAATTGTCTTAAAAAAGTAACGATATATATATATATATTTATATATATATATATATATATATATATATATATATATATATATATATATATATATATATATATATATATATACACACACACACACACAAAAGGTGGGCAGATAGATCAGATCGTAACTTGGTTTCCGAAGCCATGGAGGAGGTGGTTATCATGGAATCCAATTTGGCATCGTACTCTACAAGATAGGGTATTCTTGGTTCAAGGTCCTACCCAACTTTATAGAAGTTGGCTAACCATGAAATATTGTCGTTACAAAACTTTCCGAAAAGGGCGATTTCTAGAGAGAGGTACGAGAATATTTGACACTTTCTGACGACAGTTACAGAGTCTAAGTGAGCCTAGATATAGCCATGACGTTCTTAGTCACTAACTTCTATAGGAGTATTACTATTGTTTAATATCGTTCCTATCGGTGCTGCTTTCAACCGGATGGTAGGAATCTCCTGCTTGAATATAACTATAACGTATCAGTTAAGGGATTTTCCTCTTTACCTAGCATGGGTAACTAAGATTGAGGCTGAAGGGTTCAGGGGAAGAAGAATTTATGGGTCAAGAGATGAGATGATAGTCTATAACGTGTACAGAAACCTTACTAATGGACTATGATTATGTAAGTGTTTGGGAATCTTTAAGTCATAACGGCTAGCATGTGTGGGTTGGTGTGTCATGTGTGTAGCTTGACTGGTCTAGTTTGTGAGCGCAAATTATTAGAAGGAACGCTAGTGTTGTGCTCCCAACATCATGATCATGGTAGAGGGTATCCAACGTTGCGAATAGAAGTAGACATTATAAGTCACTGAATTATTAGTCTAATTGGAACCAATCATTTCCAACCGCTTGTTAATTCCAAGAATCTTATGCTTCATAGTGAGGCTTGCAATCTATTCGCTAGGAAAATTATTATTCTCGTAATTAAAATAAGACACGATCCTAAGATAGCATGGAATTTGAAGTGTCACAGTCGCGATCCATGTACCTTATTTGTTGGAATAACCGTACGATAAAATAGAAACGATATACCATACAATTAGAAGTCATATTTGGAGCTCGTACCGTAATTTGGAGCATTTTGGAAGAAGTAGTTGTGTATGTCATTTTTTATTCCCAAATTTGTGAGTTTTAATAATGATACAAGAATCGAGGGTAGCGGTTTAACTCTTCTTACGGCCTATGCAAGATTATAGTCGAGGGCAACGACTTCTATAATTCGTCAAAAAATACCTTGGTTGACTAAATCCCTAATTTCCTGCCCATAATAAGCTTATCGTTTATGGCTACAAGGCTACTAATGGCGTCAAAGGTAGTACCTTGCGATAATACTGTTAACTAATAAGTCCAAGTATCTTTCTAGGAAATGATAGGTTAACTACATTAAGCAGGACAACCAAACTATTAAGGGTGTTGCTCTGCTATCAACTAGTGTCTTAATAATAAATAACGGGCTAGGACAATGCTCCATGTGATTCCTCTGATCATAGTCATGGGATCTATAGGAAGCCTACTTATTTAACATTACTCATATATTAATCATGCCTTATCAAGGCAGTGGGAGGGGTCTTGGTCAATCATAACCTGAAGCAAGTTGGTACTACACGGTTCCATTCATATCTTAATACAGGTTACGGAGAGATACTATTAAGGAATTCATGAAAGGGAATTAGTGGGCCATGGGATGAGGGCTACCCAACAGGTGCAGGGCCCATATCGTCCAGTTTGGTTTTTATAGTCCATATATGATGATAGACAAGGATGGGTTTAACTGAGTCTTAAGGGTTTTCCCAAATTGGACTTCATTCTTTGATTGCATGAATATATATATATATATATATATATATATATATATATATATATTTCTATAGTGGCTGGATAAAATCTTGTGGAATCAATTTAAACATCCCTATTGGGTTAGGGTAATGTAGAATAGGTTCAAATTCAAGTGGTTAGGCAACGCATCGGGTTGGTAGAATAGTTCTGTAAGTCATGAGATGCACCTTCCGTGACTTTTGTGTTTAAGTAGAACAAGAGGCCTCTATTGAGTGGCACACTAGTGGCATGTGCATAGAGGGATTCGAGTAGATCACAACCATATTGGGCCAAAAGATTTGAGTCAAGATTGGATCTCTACTGCAGTCGGAAGGTTCATCGGTGTTATGGTAAGGGTTATCGCTAGTCCCTTTTGACCTGAAAGTCGTATCATAAAAAAAGAGTACAAGAAGATGTGTTTGAGTGGGACATGATATGTCTACTTGGAGGTGGACTCGTCTAAATCTTGTATGTGTAATTTGTTGGAAGGAAACAACTGGTCTCGTGCTCCAAATATTAAGGTCACGGTCGAGGACATTAAATGATCTAAATAGAAAGCGGGAGTTCATGAGTCACTAATTTACCATCCTATTGAGAACCTATTTATTTTATTCCATCGTAATCTTAGTGAATCAAAATATAGAAGGCTTACAATCTATTCACTCTAGTAACTAGGACATGGTTTTAGGGATAATGAGGTTAGGAATACTTGAGTTGTGACATCGTACCTTGACCTTTGGTAATAATAAGTCACGATGTGATCGATAACGTGATGTGTTAGTTATAAATCAATTTCGAGGATCGTAACCCGATTTCCAATGATGGTGATGATTGCGTACCACGATACATGAGTCGATAGAATAAAATGCTCCACTCGTCCATAGTATACGAGTGTTATCGATGAGGGCAACGAACTCTACGACACGTCATATGAAGACCTCAGACGACCAAGTCAAAATTTCTATTTGTGTCAAGCCTGCAGGACTATAGTCACAAGGGTTCTAGTGGCATCGAGTGTAGTGCTCATGCATTGCTGTTGATAACTGGTAAATCATAATATGACAGGGTATTATGCTTTGGATATTGGCCAAGCTAGTGAGTGTGATATTCTAATGCTAAGTCACGTAAAAAAAAACAAAATCGTATAACTAGTGTAACGCCCCAGAACCAGAATACTGGAGAGCGGGGGCGTACATAGCCAGCTACGTATATTGAAGTGCAACCTACCTCGCTATACGGTCATAGCTGTCTAGATACATGAGGGTTTAACTACAAGCCAGTAGTCTCCTGTGGTCATGAATAAGCATCTCAATCTCAAGCAAGCAATAATAGTTACAAGATGTCAGAACACCAAATATATAATAGCAAGGCGTCCCATATATTACATATTGGATGATCATGAAGCTAGTCGTACAAAATATCAAGACTAGCAAGAGTTCAGTCATACATGATCAACCCTAGGATCTGTCAATCATGTTACAGCCCGTAGGCAGACAGTAAGTAAAGGTGCAATCGAGCTAACACGCGCTTGCCGGCTAAACGCCTCAAAAGAATATTTTTACAATAAAGTGGGAGAGCCAAAAATAACCCACTCGTTGCCCTGGTTACGCCTGGTGGTCACCATCGGACGGAAAGGTAGGTAGATCCTCTGGAGCTGCTCCGATATCTGGCCATACAAAACCAGCTGGGTCAGACCCCAGAAAGAGCAAGTGCCACAAAGGAGGCTTTTACTTAGAAACTAAAACCAGCATATCACAATAGAATATTAAAGATAATAAATAACGAACTGATAATAATAGAGATAACAATAGTAAACTGAGTACGAGGAAACCATTCAAGTAGCCAGGTCACAACCCTTAAACCAAATAAGGACCGGGGTTGTAATCCTTCACCTGAATAGAAACTCGTCTCAAATACTATTGGTACAGTGAAGACAATAAACGAAGAGAGGACACAAAACTGCTCCGGGAGCCAGTTACAACCCTTAAACCAAACAAGGACCGGGGTTGTAACCCTTCGCCTGAACAGAACTGGACCCCTGATCTTTATTGTTAAGGCCGGTATAAATAATCATGATTTGAAGTAAAATAAAACATGACGAGCATGGCATGGGGTTGCAATAAGACAATAAACGAAGAGAGGACACAGAACTGCTCCAGGAGCCAGGTTACAACCCTTAAACCAAATAAGGACCGGGGTTGTAACCCTTCGCCTGAACAGAACTGGACCCCCGATCGTTATTGTTAAGACAAGCATCAATAATCATGTCATGTCATAATCTTGTACAGGATCAGGATAAGACTAAGCTTGAATAAACTCCATCCAATCAATCACGGCCAATCAAGAGTACGGCTTGATACTTTTAACTAACTAGGGTTATCACAGGCCTAGTTACTAGCAAGATGCAATAGGATTATCCCAACAGCCATAAGCCATGCAGACCATCCAGTTATCCAGGTCAAATGTCCGTTTATGAAGAATGCAACACGTAACTGTGTGCTGGAAATGTGTCCTACTCGTCGGTAGGCTACAAGTCCACTGAATGCGCCCAGATAACGGGATTGTCTGTAGCTGGGAATCTCTTCATGACTACTGAATCATTCTAGTTAATTAGCCTTAGTCAATTTCAGTAGGTACCCCTGACCGTGGTACTCAGGGATCCCCATCCTAGACATGATGCAAGACAGTACCAGTTTATTTGTACAAACACAATCGTCCACGGTATCCAGGTCTTTCATACTTGTCATGTCAGGCAAGCTGTCTTAGCAGCATGTTATGATATATCGTGTCAGTTTACTTGTTAAGAGTGCGCCACTGCGGGCCACTATCGTGTTCTATTCTTACATTATCGTGAATGAGAGAAACTTGCATAAAATAACTAGTGACACATTCTTGAAGCCACGGAAAAGATCTACAACTTTTATGTTTTGAGTTTTTCAAGATTCTAGCTATAAAACAACTTAAACAGGCAAAAATAGTAAAATAGAGTAATTCCGGCGCATGGGATTCCTGCACGATCGGCGCGTGGGATTCATGCACTATCGGCGCATGGAATTCCTGCACAAATCGGCGCGTGGGATTCCTGCACCATCGACGCGTGGGATTCCTGCACCAATCGGCGCGTGGGATTCCTGCACCAATCGGCGCGTAGGATTCCTGTACCATCGGCACGTGGGATTCCTGCACCAATCGGCGCGTGGGATTCCTGCAGAATCGGTGCGTGGGATTCCTGCACAATCGGCGCGTGAGATTCCTGCACAAATTAGCACGTAGGATTCCTGCACAAATCGACGCGTGTGATTCCTGCACAATCGGCACGTGGGATTCCTGCACCAATCGACGCGTGGGATTCCTGCACCAATCGGCGCGTGGGAAACTCACGTTGCGTCTTCAGTACATGCGCGTAAGGAACCTACGCGTATGACACGCTCGGAGTTAAGGGATGCGTTGCCGGGACTTCACAGTGCATGGCCTCCCGGCGCATGGCCTCTCGGGCGCATGGGGGTCATCGTCCCCAAACGGCAAGTTCAGCCATGAAAGTTCCGAAAACTTGTAATGGCTATAACTTACTCATCTGAAGTCAAAATCAAGCGAAACAAAAGCCAAAACTGTATGAAATTGAATTCTCTACAACATAGAACCATTAGTTTTCAAAAATAAATAAGTTTTAGAGATCAAAACAAAAAAAACCAAAAAGTTACAAACTTAGATCTACAAGAATCCATCCATCAAATCCAGAAATGTCAAGTTCTAAAGAGGCTTAGAATCAAGTAACGAAGAGAATGGATCAATAAAACTTGAGATCCATCATGAAGCAAGTTTCCACTTGCCTAAGCTCTCACTCTCTCCCTCCTGGTGGTTGAAGAAGTAATGGTGGAGAGTAAATGAAGAAGGAAGGAAATAATGATGAGAGAGAAAAGGAAGGGGTTATAAATAAGGAGGGTGGTGGTAGGTAGGAGGGTTCACCTTTGGTTCATAATAAACCAAAGTAAACCAAACCAAGCCGAACCAACCCAAGAATAAACCAATCAATGAAATGCTAGAATAAATCAAGCAGGGAGACATGTAATACGGGTCAAATTACGTATACGTATACCAAGATACGCAATACGAACCACAGGCATTACAACTCTACCCACCTTAAAAGAATTCCATCTTTGAAATTTAATTAAGAGGCTAGAGGGACAAGAACAAGCTATACTATTCACAGGCAAGCTATACTAATCAAGCAATCAATTAATTATTCATGCAAGCAAGAAATCGAAGGCATGAGGCATAAGAAGATATTATACCTCACGAGTCAAACAGGTCGGGATATCGCGATCGGATATCATCCTCACGCTCCCACGTTGACTCATCCAAAGAGTGATGACGCCAAGCAACTCGGACTAATTTGATAGTCTTATTCTTGAGTATCTTCTCTCTCCGGTCCAATATAGACACGGGCCTCTCCTCATACGAAAGGTTGGTACCAACAACCAATTCCGAATGATCTAGGATGTGGCTCGGGTCCGGGATATACCGTCGCAGTTGGGATACATGGAACACATTATGCACATCACATAGCGACGGCAGAAGAGCAAGACGATATGATACATCTCCTACTCGCTCAAGAATATCGAACGGTCCTATATACCTAGGACTAAGCTTTTCCTGTACGCCGAAACGAATGACGCCACGGTTAGACAAAATCCTCAGGAATACATGGTCGCTGACAGAAAACTCAAGAGGGCGCCGATGAGAATCGGCCCAATGACGCTGGCGATTTTGGGCAACTCGAAGATGATCTCTGACTCTTCTGACCACTTCAACGGTCTGAGCAATCATTTCCGGACCGAGCATCTGTCTCTCTTCGACATCGTTCCATGCTAGCGGGGATCGATACTTCCTATCATACAGTGCCTCGAACGGTGTCATCTGGATACTGGCCTGAAAACTGTTGTTGTACGAGAACTCTACCAGGTGCAGGTGATCTTCCCACAAACTACCGAAGTCGAGTATACATGACGGCAACATATCTTCAAGAGTCTGGATCGTGCGTTCCGACTGGCCATCTGTCTGCGGGTGATAAGCTGAGCTGAACTGGAGGCGAGTTCCCAAACTCTCTTACAAGCTACGCCAAAAGTGCGACGTAAATCTGGAATCTCGGTCCGAAGTGATACTGACTGGTACACCGTGAAGTCTGACGATCTGCCTGAGGTACATCTCTGCTAGCTGAGCCGTCGACTGACCAACTCTGAACGGAAGAAAATAAGCCACCTTCGTGAGCCTATCTATAATAACCCAAATAGCATCTCTGCTAGCCGGGGATCTAGGTAATCCAGTCACAAAATCTATGGTTATATGCTCCCACTTCCATTCTGGAATTGGCAAGGGCTGAAGTAGTCCAGCTGGCCTCTGATGTTCAGCCTTGACTTGTTGGCAAACCAAACATCGAGAGACAAATCGGGCTATCTCCCTCTTCATGCCATTCCATCAAAAGTGCTGACGAATATCACGGTACATCTTAGTACCGCCGGGATGAATAGAATACTGCGAACTGTGAGCCTCTGTCATGATCTTATATCTGATATCTCCACTAGGTACACAAAGACGCTTCCCATGCCTAAGTGTACCGTCTTCATGGATACATAACTCTGGTCTTCGTCCTGCCTCACACTCTGCTCTGAGTCGCTGAAGCTTGGAATCTGCTGACTGTGCCATCCGGATCCTCTCGACTATAGTGGACTGAACTTGCATGCTGGCCATCAAGGCCACACTGGAAGGGAGAACAACTTCTATACCTATCTTCTGAAGATCTGCTAACAGCTCTGGTTGCGCTGTTAGGAAATAAACTCCGGCTCTCCTGCTCAATGCATCTGCAATAACGTTGGCCTTCCCTGGGTGATACTACAGGTTGACATCATAATCCACAAGTAGCTCTAGCCACCTGCTCTGACACATATTAAGATCGTTCTGGGTGAAAACATACTTCAGGCTCTTGTGGTCGATAAAAATCTCTACCCTATCTCCGTACAAGTAGTGTCTCCAAAGCTTAAGTACAAACACTACTGCTGCCAGCTCCAAGTCGTGGGTTGGGTAATTTCTTTCATGATCACGAAGTTGCCGTGACGCATAAGCTATTACCTTCCTATGCTGTATTAGAACACATCCTAAGCCTCTGCCTGAAGCATCACAATACACTGAGAATCCTCCGGTTCCATCTGGGAGCGTAAGAATGGGAGCCGTCATCAAGCCTCGCTTCAACTTCTTAAAAGAATCCTGACATTCTGCTGTCCAAGCAAACTGCATATCCTTGCGGGTCAACTTGGTCAATGGCGCTGAGATCCGAGCAAAGTCTGAAACAAATCGTCGGTAGTAGCCGGCCAATCCAAGAAAACTGCGAACTTCTGCAACCGTACTGGGCACTGGCCATGTCTTAATGGCCACAATCTTCTGGGGATCCACTTCTACTCCTCCTCTGGTGATGATATGGCCCAAGTACGAAATGCGATCGAGCCAGAACTCGTATTTACTAAACTTGGTATACAACTGGTACTCTCTGAGAATCTGGAGGACAACTCGGAGATGCTGCTCATGCTCCGCTTCACTCTTGCTGTAGACCAGGATGTCGTCTAGGAACACAATCACGAACTGATCCAAATAAGGCATGAAGATACGTTTCATGAGGTCCATGAATACAGCCGGCGCATTGGTTGCTCCAAAGGGCATAACAAGGAACTCCCAATGCCCATACCCAGATCTGAAAACTGTCTTCGGGATGTCCTGCTCTCTGAATCTGATCTGATAGTATCCTGACTGTAAGTCGATCTTCGAGAACACTGCTGCCCCCTTGAGTTGATCAAACAAGTCATCTATCCTCGGGAGAGGGTATCTGTTCTTGATTGTCACTGAGTTCAAGGTACGATAATTTACACATAATCTGGACGTACCATCCTTCTTTTTCACAAGAAGCATCGGGGCTCCCCTAGGCGATCTACTTGCACGAATGAATCCCTTGGTTCTAAGTTCTTCAATCATCTTGTATAATATCTCCAATTCTGACGGCGCCATCCTGTAGACTCTCTCTGACACTGGGGCTGTCCCGGGAATCAAGTCGATGGTGAACTCGATCTCCCGTTCTGGCGGCATCCCTGGAAGCTCTTCGGGGAAAACATCTGAAAACTCTTCGACTATTCGAAGTAACTGTACTGCTGCTACTGCCATCCGCAATACTGGAGGAGAAGGTTCAACTTCGCCTCGGAAGAAAGAAAACTCCGGCTCGCCTGGAATGCGAAAAACAACCCTGCCGATATGGCAGTCTATCCTAGCATACTGGTCCCTCAACCAATCCATCCCTAAGATCACATCATAATCGGCCATCGGGAACTCTATTAATCTAGCGGAGAACTCTCTACCGCTAACTACGATCCGACACGAGGAAAACACCCTATCTACTCCCACAAGTTCGTTACCAGTAAGTATATTGAGCCTTACTGATAATGACTCGGGCTCCAATCCTATCCATGTCGCGAATCGTGCAGACATAAATGAATACGAGGCACCAGAATCAAATAATACTGAAGCTGGAAAGGTGTTGACGAGAATAGTACCTGCCACTACCTCACCTGGTGCTATTCCTTCTTCTCCTATGGTCAAAGCCAGCACTTGACCATGTCCTCTGGGTGCGGGTCCCCTATGCTGAAAATTCCTATGCCTGCTCTGGATCAGGGCTTGGTCTTGGGCATACAGCTGCGGTCTCTGTTGCTGGAATGCCTGGGCCTGCGTCGGTAATGGCCTCGGGAACGGGTACTGCAGCTGCTGCTGCTGCTGGACTGGTGCTGGTCCTCTAACCGAAGGACTAGAGAAGGCTGATGTTGAACTCCCCCTGTTCGGGCAATTCCCAATCCTGTGTGTAATGCCCCAGTCCCAAAATACGTAGGACCGAGTACGTGAACATGCCAGCTGCACATATACGAAGAATACTCCAATATATATATAGAATCCTTGTATATGCACATAAGCTGTAAATAAATAATCACAGGCCAGAATATCATATCTAATCTCATCACAGCTCAACACAGAATATAATAAAGTCCAAATGAATAAAGCAGAGTATCAAAAGATAGCCGGGTGAACATACTCACTCCAAACAGCTATAAAAAAATAGTCTCACAAGATCGGAGTCCAACCTCCACAAATAGAAAGAAAAGAGATATAAAATAATGTCTACAACTGTCTCAGATAAGTAATAGACTAGAAATCATAAGGTACTGCCTCATCATCAATGTAAGATAGCTCCAATGCCGCTCTATACTCCTGTAGAAAATCGTCTAAACCTGGAGAGATAACCAGGTCCTCAGGGGACATAGCAAGATACAAGAAAACACCATGCTATATAAACTGTGGTAATATAATAAGAGAAAAGGTAAGCATGCAATCGGGTTCCTGACTATTCTACTGTGAATATGCAGTTGAGATACAATCCTTCGACGTATGAGCCCTGGCTGTAAATGGGATCGGCATAGTTTCCATAGAGGGTACCAGGGGCCTACGTCCATAATGCTCGGGAAGCGTCAGAGGGCACCATGTGCAAGGGCTACGTCCATAACGCTCTGGGAAACGTCAGAGGGCGCCTGGAGCCTGCGCCTCCGGAGGAGCGCACAGGTAATCATGGAAGTGTAAAGAAGCCCATATGTCAGGTATTGTTCTCCCCACCAAATGTCTAGTATCATCATCTCTATGACTGATATGAACCTCTAGTAACCGCCAAGTCTTCTAACATGCATCACTATTGGCAGTTACTTCTATCCGTCGCACGCTCCATACGTATCGGTGGCCAGCCGACTACGCAGAAACGTATCCTACATGTGACTCACATCACGTGATACAACAAGTGTCAAGGCCATATGAGATATAGCAATACCTCAACATCAATGGGTGGTCAATAAGCTAAGTCAATGCAAGAGAATAAATAAAGCAAGGAAAAATGACTGATAGAGTCGCTTGCACCCAAGTGTGACTTGGACGCACAGTTTAAACATCACGAAACAAAATGTTGAAAATAACAACTAAAAATAAGAATATAATAATCACAGAGTAAGGTGGCAAGGTATCTTGCCTGCGGTATGAGAAGGGCAAATCCAAGAGTAGCAAGTGTCAGCACCAAAACTCACAAATCGCAGATGACTCCAAACGCTGAAACAAACATCAAAAATGATCTCGGTAAAGAAGATATACCTAGAAAATGTCTGTCTAAAAGTCAAATTCTGGAACAGGGGCAAAATCGTAATTTTGGGTCAAAATGATGTCCGCCGTTGGACTCGCTTTGCACCGAAACGCGTGCCAAAGTCTACGATCTCTAAAGTCGTCAAACTACATGTCTACGGTTTCAGTTTGAGGAGAGGAACTCAACGGTATGTCCAGTTTTGGATTCCGAGGAGCCGTGTACAAAATTACCCGTTTGAGTGGGTCACGGACCCGCCAAAAAAGGGTTTCGATTCGACCTTCTCAGAATCGAACCAAACATGGCATGCAGGACCAAAATTTTGATTCGGACCTGTTGGCGCAAGTTTCGTCTCGATTCGACGACTGTACACAAAGTTATGGGCAAGTTTGCAAAACGTCGATACGGGGGTATCTCGACGGATACGCGTTGATTTCGTCGCGACACGCGACGAAACTGAGTTCTGTCAGTTCCCACACGTCCGCAACGTCCATACGTGCCTTCCGATACGTATAGCACCCGACCACGTCGCCCGGTTTGTCGGAGCGTACGTCGTATCGGACAAAATTTTCTGAAAATTACTATTTCGAAAACAGTTTTTCACACAAGTTTAATACTGATTTAATTCTCACACATAACTCAAAATATAGATGCACAGGTTGCGTGTCAATCGTGGTTATGTTGTTTTCACATGTGTTTAATTAGTTTTTGAAAAATCTCGACACACAGTTCAAAATCCGGCTTCTAAGTGGTGGTTTGAAACTGGATTCAGATTCTGTTTTCGACAGAGTTTTACTCGACTTTGCATCGAGTTACCTGTCAAACCAGAGGGTTATAGCTGATTCCCTTTGAAGGGACTCAAAGAGGGTTACATTGCCTACACGTAGCATCTTTCGGATCGCAAAACGATCAAACGTGCGAGAAGTAATCGAGGCCGAAAAAGAGGGGTACCTCGTTGTCGAGTTCCTGAACGGGGGTCGGTTGGGGCCGGCGCTCGGGCGATCCTGGCGGCCCTGTCGGCGGCGCGGTGGCTGTCCGGCGACTGGGGTGTGCGCAGGGAGGTCGATCTTGGGGTCGAGGTGGAGAGGAGATGGGAAGGTGAAAATTTTGGAGGGTTAGGGTTTCGCTTCGACGAGATTGTAATATATAGCCGCTGACTTCTATTACTAATAGCAATAGAGTTTGGGTTTGCTAATGAGTTGGTAACGTGGGGTTGGGCTCTAAGCATAGCATCTGATTCTCAGTTTTAGGGATGTGGGGTCGGACCCCCCCGCCCCTCTTCACAGCACAGCTGCTGTATTGGTGGGGGGTTCGGCCACCATGCAATTTCCTTTTTCTTTTTCTTTTAACTAATATATATATATATATATATATATATATATAACTATATATATATAACTATAACTATATATATATATATATATATATATATATATATATATATATATATATATATATATATATATATATATATATAATATATATATATATATATATATATATATATATATATATATATATATACATATATATATATATATATATATATATATATATATATATACATATATGAATAAAATTATAAAAATCCTATAATCTTTAATACGTAACAAAATACTTTTTAATAATCGAAGACTATATATATTAACAATTAAAAATATATCAAGCACAATATATATCCATAACTACAAATATCAATTACCATATTAATTCCAAATAATGTCGAAAAATTCATTTTTAAAACACTAAAATAATTAAAAAATATTGGGGGTTTACATCCTACCCAACTTAAAGAAAATTTCGTCCTCAAAATTAAACTAAGGTCGGGGGATCAAATGCAATGCATGAAAATATAATTGCAAGACATACCTTCGCCTTCGAACAACTGCGGGTAGCGATTTCGGATGTCGTCCTCGCGCTCCCAAGTAGACTCCCCTGGCGAGTGATGCTTCCACGTCATGCGAACCAATTTAATAGATTGATTCTGCAACACCTTCACTCGACGATCGAGGATACCTACTGGTTGCTCTTCATACGACAAACTTGGTCCAACTGTGATCTCGGAGTGATCAAGCACATGATTGCTGTCCGCCACGTACCTCCTCAGCTGAGATACATGGAATACGTCATGCACTCCCTCTAGCGACGGTGGTAAGGCCAATCTATATGCAACCTCTCCAATACGTTCTAAGACATCGAAAGGCCCGATGTACCTTGGACTCAGCTTGCCACGTCCTCCGAATCGAATCGTGCCTCTAGTGGGGGATATCTTCAAGAACACATGGTCACCCTCTTTGAACTCCAAGGGTCGACGACGATTATCTGCCCACTGCTTCTGACGATCCTGCGCTGCTCGCAGGTAGTCCTAAATCTTCTTCACTGTCTCCACTGTGCTCAAGACCAACTCGGGACCCAATAGCTGTCGCTCTCCTATGTCGTTCCAACAAACAGGAGACCGACAATTTCTACCATACAATGCTTCAAACGGAGCCATTTGAATACTCCCTTGATAGCTATTGTTGTAGGAAAATTCGACAAGATGAAGATGGTCCTCCCACGAACCACCAAAATCAAGCATACACGCTCTCAACATATCCTCTAGCGTCTGAATGGTACGCTCCGACTGGCCATCTGTCTACGGATGATACGAAGTGCTAAACTTCAATCGAGTGCCCAAACTCTCTTGCATACTCCTCCGAAAGTGTGAGGTAAATCTCGAGTCACGGTCCGACACAATACTAACAGGCACACCATGCAATCTCACAATCTGCTCCATATACATCTCTGCCAATACCTCTGTCGACTGGCCCACTCTAAAAGGTAAGAAATGTGCTGACTTCGTAAGTCTATCAACAATCACCCACACTGCATCACGTCCTCTAGGACTCCGAGGAAAACCCATGATGAAATCCATAGTAATGTGCTCCCACTTCCACTCGAAAATGGGTAGCGGCTGTAATAATTCGGCCGTCCTCTGGTGCTCCGCCTTAACTTGTTGGCATACCAAGCACTTGGCAACGAAACGAGCTATCTCCCACTTTATTCCACGCCACCAATAATACTGTCGTAAGTCACGATACATCTTAGTCCCTCCGGGATGAATAGAGTAAGTCGAACTGTGAGCCTCGGCCATCAGCTCATGCCGTAGATCTCCATTGGATACATAAATGCGATCACCACATCGCAGTGTCCCATCTGAGTGGATCGTCAAACCTGTCTGCTCTCCTGCTTCGGTCCTCTCCTTCAGCCGTCGAAATCTAGCATCATTAGGCAATGCTGCCTTGATGCGCTCTACCAGTGATGATTGCACTTGAAGGTTGGCTAATACGCCGTCTGCTCTGGGCAATACTACCTCAATACCAAGCTGCTCCAAGTCTCTAATCAATTCCTTCTGTATAGTCAAAAAGTGTGCCATGGGCTTACGGCTCAATGCGTCTGCCACGACATTAGCCTTGCCCGGATGATAATGAAGCTCGATCTCATAATCCTTCATCAACTCCAACCAACGTCGCTGTCGCATATTCAACTCTTTCTGTGTGAACACGTACTTGAGGCTCTTATGATCAGTGTAGATATCAACCTTCTCGCCGTACAAGTAGTATCTCCATAGCTTCAAAACAAAGATAACCGCTGCGAGCTCCAGATCGTGGGTCGGATAATTCTTCTCATGCACTCTCAACTGTCGCGATGCATATGCTACTACCCGACCGTGCTGCATCAATACACATCCTAATCCCTTTCCGGATGCGTCGCTGTAGATCACAAATCCTCCTGGGCCCGATGGTAGTGTCCATACCTCGATCGAAAGGCCGTCTTGGCAATATCTTCCTTCCGAACCTTCAATTGGTGATAGCCCGATCGTAAGTCAATCTTGGAGAATACTTTTGCTCCACTCAGTTGATCGAATAGATCGTCTATACGTGGCAAGGGATACTTGTTCTTCACCGTTACTGTATTTAATGCTCTGTAGTCGATGCACATGCGCACTGTCCCGTCTTTCTTAGGCACAAAAAGAACGGGTGCTCCCTATGGTGACGTACTGGCACGAATAAATCCCTTCTCTAATAAGTCATCAATCTGCGTCTTCATCTCTACCAACTCCTTGGGTGCCAGACGATATACTCGGGATGAAATAGGCTCGGCTCTGGGAATAAGCTCAATAGAAAACTCAATATCTCGGTCAGGTGGTAGTCCTGGCAACTCTTCGGAAAATACATCCTCGAACTCGGTGATAATAGGGTGATGTGGGGTGTCATGCATCATCATATTAGTTCCCGATGCGGGTGTATCACAACTCTCTCCGTCTTCTTTGGCGAACTCAAACTCTGCCGCATTCGGTGGTCTAAAGATAATACTGCTCCTATGGCAGTCTATGAGAGCGAAATGCTGGCTCAACCAGTCCATTCCAAGAACCACATCAAATGTTGGCATAGGGAATACAAGAAGTTGTGCCATCATCTCTCTGCCATTTATTACTACAAGACAAAGTCTACAAAACACCACTAACAGGTACAACTCCTCCTCCAGTGAGGATTTTAACATTCTTAGCTAAGGGTGTGATGGGAATGCTGTGTCTAGTGGCAAAACTAGTGGCTATAAATGAATGTGTGGCTCCAGTATCAAATAATGTAATAGCAGAAAAAGATACAACTAGAACCATACCTGATATAACCTCTGCCTCTGTCTCTATATCCTCAACAGCAAGAGAGAATGCCTTTCCTTGGTTCTGTCCTCGGCCATGAGCTCTGGCCTTGTGGTACAGTGCTGTATGTGGGGGTAATGGTGGACGAGGAGCTGGGGCTGTGGGCCTCCGGGCCTGATGTGCCTGAACTAGAGCCTGCTGCTCAGGACAATCTCTGGCCAAGTGCTGTCCTGATCCACATCTCATACATAAGCCCAAACGAAGTTGACAATCATCTCTAATATGCCCCTGCTTCCCGCAAAAGTTGCAGGTGGGCTTCTGATAAGGTGTGTGCCTCTGCTGGAACTGTCCTGTAGTCCTCCTGATAGGTCCACTCTGAGTAGCTCGGGCTGGTGTAGCTGCTGGGGTATGGCGTCCCGATGTCTGCTGCTGTTCCTTGCGAAGAATCTCCTGAGCACGAGCTTCTTCCAAGACAGCTGAATGGGAGACTCGAGACTGGGTAGTCGTATAAGACTTGAGCTCTGGTGTAAGTCCCTGGTGAAATCTCCTCGCCTTCTCTAACTCTGTCGGAATCAATCCCGCACCAAATCGACTCAGGCGATTGAACTCCGAGTCATACTCATCAACTGTCATATTCCTTTGTTTCAGATGAAGGAACTGGTCATAGAGACCATCTCTGACATGAATAGGGAAGAATCTCTCATAAAATGTATCATAGAACTGCTTCCAGGTGATCCCAGTGCCTAATCGTCTCTCTTCCGCCTTCTACCAGTGGTGAGCATTGTCTTCTAACAGTAGGTCCACTACTGTCATCTAATCTCGAGCTAGCAACTGGGAAGCCTTCAGTAGCTTCTCGGTACTAATAAGCCACTGTGACACCTCTAATGGCTTCTCTGTCCCTGTCAGGGCCTTGGGGTTCATATCTGTGAAATTCTTGATAGAGCCTTCATAGGGATACAGAATCGGTGCTGGTGCTGGTACTGGAGGTGGTGGTGGAGGCCTAGCCATAGCTGCCATCATCGTCTGTCTCATCAGCTCAGTCTGCTGCCACTGAGCCTGCATCATGGCATACATAAACTGAGTAATAGGGCTCCCATCAGTCGGTGGTGGGGGCATCTGAGGTCCCGACTGTGGGAAAAACTGCTGAGGGAATGGTGGTGGTGGAGGCAGTGGTACATTCCCTCCCGGTGGCATGGTAGTAGTCTGTCCAGCCTGGCTGCCTGGGGGTGCTGCGATATCTGGTTGCTCCGTCGTCGGTGTCGTAGTAGGCTGCGACAGTCCTGGCTGGTAGGGTGTCGCTAGAGTCATGGGAGGATTCTGTCCCTCCGAAGTAGTCTCCTCACCAGATGTGAGGGCCAAGGCAGAAGTGCGTCCGCTTCGTAGATTCATACTGTTGGTACGAGGAAGATAAGTTGATATTAGGAAAGATTAGATATGAAGTAAATCGAATAATCAAGGAAGTTTCGAAAAGATTGGAAGTCAAGAGATAGTAGTAGTTCTGGATGAGATATTCCTATTCCTATATGCAGGCTTGTTAGGCACAGTCATGTAACCCAACAATATTAACGTAGACCTGCATGGGCCACCACAAAAACATGTAACGCCCCAGTCCCAAAATACGTAGGACCGAGTACGTGAACATGCCAGCTGCACATATACGAAGAATACTCCAATATATATATAGAATCCTCGTATATGCACATAAGCTGTAAATAAATAATCACAGGCCAGAATATCATATCTAATCTCATCACAGCTCAACACAGAAGATAATAAAGTCCAAATGAATAAAGCAGAGTATCAAAAGATAGCCGGGTGAACATACTCACTCCAAACAGCTATAAAAAATAGTCTCACAAGATCGGAGTCCAACCTCCGCAAATAGAAAGAAAAGAGATGTAAAATAATGTCTACAACTATCTCAGATAAGTAATAGACTAGAAATCATAAGGCACTGCCTCGTCATCAATGTAAGATAGCTCCAATGTCGCTCCGTACTCCTGTGGAAAATCGTCTAAACCTGGAGAGATAACCAGGTCCTCAGGGGACATAGCAAGATACAAGAAAATACCATGCCATATAAACTGTGGTAATATAATAAGAGAAAAGGTATGCATGCAATCGGGTTTCTGACCATTCTACTGTGAATATGCAGTTGAGATACAATCCTTCGACGCATGAGCCCTGGCTGTAAATGGGATCGGCATAGTTCCCATAGAGGGTACCAGGGGCCTACATCCATAACGCTCGGGAAGCGTCAGAGGGCACCATGTGCAAGGGCTACGTCCATAACGCTCTGGGAAATGTCAGAGGGCGTCTGGAGCCTGCGTCTCCGGAGGAGCGCACAGGTAATCATGGAAGTGTAAAGAAGCCCATACGTCAGGTATTGTTCTCCCCATCCAATGCCTAGTATCATCATCTCCATGACTGATATGAACCTCTAGTAACCGCCAAGTCTTCTGACATGCATCACTATTGGCAGTTACTCCTATCCGTCGCACGCTCCAAACGTATCGGTGGCCAGCCGACTACGCAGAAACGTGTCTTACATGTGACTCACATCACGTGATACAACAAGTGTCAAGGCCATATGAGATATAGCAATACCTCAACATCAATGGGTGGTCAATAAGCTAAGTCAATGCAAGAGAATAAATAAAGCAAGGAAAAACGACCGATAGAGTCGCTTGCACCCAAGTGTGACTTGGACGCACAGTTTAAATATCATGAAATAAAATGCTGAAAATAACAACTGAAAATAAGAATATAATAATCACAGAGTAAGGTGGCAAGGTATCTTGCCTGCGGTGCGTGAAGGGCAAATCCAAGAGTAGCAAGTGTCAGCACCAAAACTTACAAATCACAGATGACTCCAAACGCTGAAACAAACATCAAAAATGATCTCGATGAAGAAGATATACCTAGAAAATGCATGTCCAAAAGACAAATTCTGGAACAGGGGCAAAATCATAATTTTGGGTCAAAACGATGTCCGCCGTTGGACTCGCTTTGCACCGAAACGTGTGCCAAAGTCTACGATCTCTAAAGTCATCAACTACATGTCTACGATTTCAGTTTGAGAAGAGAAACTCAACGGTATGTCCAATTTTGGATTCCGAGGAGCCGTGTACAAAATCGCAGACCCGCCAAAAATGGGTTCCGATTCGACCTTCTCAGAATCGAACCAAACTTGGCATGCAGGACCAAAATTTCGATTCGGACCTGTTGGTGCAAGTCTTGTCTTGATTCGACGACTGTACACAAAGTTATGGGCAAGTTTGCAAAACGTCGATACGGGGGTATCTCGACGGATACGCGTTGATTTCGTCGCGCACACGCGACGAAACTGAGTTTCGTCAGTTCCTACACGTCCGTAACGTCCATACGCGCCTTTCGATGCGTATAGCGCGCGACCACGTCTCCCGGTTTATCGGGGCGTACGTCGTATCGGACAAAATTTTCTGAAAATTACTATTTCAAAAACAGTTTTTCACACAAGTTTAACACTGATTTAATTCTCACACAGAACTCAAAATAAAGATCTACAAGTTGCGTGTCAATCGTGGTTATGTTGTCTTCACACGTGTTCAATTGGTTTTTGAAAAATCTCGACACACAGTTCAGAATCCGGCTTCTAAGTGGTGGTTTGAAACTGGATTCAGATTCTATTTTCGACAGAGTTTTACTCGACTTTGCATCGAGTTACCTGTCAAACCAGAGGGTTATAGCTGATTTCCTTTGAAGGGACTCAAAGAGGGTTACATTGCCTACACGTAGCATCTTTCGGGTCGCAAAACGATCAAACGTGCGAGAAGTAATCGAGGCCGAAAAAGAGGGGTACCTCGTTGTCGAGTTCCTGAACGGGGGTCGGTTGGGGGCGGCGCTCGGGCGATCCTGGCGGCGGCGCGGTGGTTGTCCGGCGACTGGGGTGTGCGCGGGAAGGTCGGCCTTGGGGTCGAGGTAGAGAGGAGATGGGAAGGTAAAAAATTTGGAGGGTTAGGGTTTCGCTTCGACGAGATTGTAATATATAGCCGCTGACTTTTATTACTAATAGCAATAGAGTTTGGGTTTGCTAAGGAGTTGGTAACGTGGAGTTGGGCTCTAAGAATAGCATGTAGTACCCCGTCCTGCTCAGTCAATCGGAGGAATAGGAACGCCGACGGCGTTCGGACTTAGCCTTGCAACGGCTACTCGTAGACATCGCTCGGTCGAGGCGACCGCTCGCTCAGGTGGGGTAGTTTCGATGAACTTGCCTCATCTTTGCCATCACATAATAAATCGTGTTTTCAACTTGCACAAGTAGGCTTAATAATAAAAGCGATGAATCCACATAGCTAAGGGAATAATTCCGACGGGTCAAAATGAGTTAGAATATGGAAAAACGTCCCACGGTCGGCTTAGAGTTGGTGCACGGCGTGCTTTGAAAATGACACTCGATCCTTCGTCCCGTGGCTTGGGAGAAGGAAAGTTGGTTGAGTCGACGAAGTTATGAACATAGCCTAAGTCATAGGCGTCGCCCGCATGAATGCTTCATAAAGCATGCACGGTCCTGTCGTCCGAGGCTTGGCATAGTCTTGGCTTGCCCCATGAGTTAAGTTGCGTTGCACAGCTTGTGCCATAAGTCTAGGCACCCAAATGACTTGGTCGTTCAAAGTTGAACGCGTGCACGGCATGCTCCATCGAGGTAAGGCTTGACGCGGCCTTTGCTCGTTAAGTTGTAGGCTTGAGTAAGTTAGACAAAGTTATGCCGGTCGACCTAAGTCGTTCCAAGTATTGTCTCGCTCATTCTGCGGTTGTCAGGTTAAATAGTCCCATGATCCCAAGGCCCGTCATATAAAGTATGACTTGGGCGATAGCGTCGCATAGATGAGAAGTCGGTTTGAGGCACGATGCACGGACTTAGTATTTTATGGCACGGACCACGGTTGAGTCATTGAGTTTGGAAAGTATTTCGATTGTTGTTCTTGAGTGAGTGAAATGATAGGGCAAAAAAGAAAGAAAGAATGCTCACGACTGGGTCGTTGAGGCAAGAAAGAAGAATGCTCGCGACTACGGGTCGTCGAGGCAAGATCTCAGATGTGAGATGTGTTGAACTTAGCCCTGAAAGAGATGGTAACACTAGAAGTAGCTTCGACCGTGTGAGACGTCAGTTTGAGTCGAGTCTTGCATGGTCATTGGACAACTTGTACAAGGTAAAATAAATCTGTTTCTCCAACGGCGACCCCGGCGGCCCAGGGGAACCGTTGCGATGGAGACATTCGTAGCTGTGCTGGATGACCGCACGGGTTAGGCGGGGACTTGCAGCGAAGCTAGCTACTCGCGCTGACAAGGAGCGTCCGTCTAATCAAAAGCTCAAAAGGAGTCCATTATAGGGATGGGCCATAGTGACTAGTTCATATAGATGAGTCGGCATGGGCGACGATCCACGTGTATGCCTTTGGATTGAGTCGAGTATTGAGTGTAGTATTTCAAGGAAGTTGGGTTGAAAGTGCGTGTATAGTTGGAACACAAACTGTTGGGCCTAAGATTTGGCTGCAATGTAGGCGACGTGCTTCGGCACAAGATGTGGCGTCGAGTCTTATGTTGTTGGCATATAAGTTGCATGGTTATGGTTGAGTTGTTGAGTTTAAGTCAGGAAACCGCCGTAAGGCAAAGTTGTTTGAGTAACACTAACATTCACAAGTCTTGATTGGGTCAGTTGGTGGTCAAAGTAGCAAGGGCCGCGAGGCGGCAAGGGCCGCGAGGCGGCGATATGGTTAAGTCTTATTGAATTGTGAGGCACGGTCTCAAGCAAGGGTTTGTAGCACGGTCACACGGAAATGGAGCCTCATCGCGTAGTTGCGTCTCTGATTATGGCCATAAGGCAAACACGACTCGATAGGTTAACGCTGAATACTGCAAGCACGGGATGGTCTAAAGACACAAAATAGCCAAGGCGTCGGTCCTAAAATATTCCTAAGGCAAGAGTCGAAAGACAATAAAAAAGGGGACTATGTTGCACAAAGTAAAGTAAACGTGTTGGTTTTGTATGGGTGGGCGAGGAGCTCATTCCACAAGTACAGTTGAGTACTAACACCCACATAATTTACATGTGCAGGCACAGGTAGAAGCTCGTGGCGTGGAGCTCGCTTGGATGCGTCGAGGCATGGAGTTTCTTGGCGATTCGAAGTGCGCGGCCACATGGAGTAAAGACTTATACGGGACATAATGTATGGACATCGCCTTCCGAAGCTTCCGCTGGATCAAGACTTGTATTGAGAGATGAGAGAGAGCTGAGTGACTTGTAATGTGAGATTGAGTGAGCTTGAGAGACTTGTAATCTTGGCCTTGCGCCCCCAATGTAACCGTTGTTTCAATATCAATAAAGAACTTCTTTGTATAACTTGTGTTTTGTTCTAAATTCTGCTGCTATTATTCAATGTCTCTGCTTGGGACTTCTGTGCGACGACCCCGTCACAGCCGCTGAAATCGGCCGTTATGGAACCCGCCTTGTACGAGCGCAATCTAGGCTCATGCGGCATCACACCTTAGCGAGGACGATCGCTCCTACGGGAGCGGGGCGTGACATAATGGTATTAGAGCACGGCTTTACGTCCTTGGACTATTGATTGAATTCTTTAACTCGTTGTTTCTGCAAACTCTGTTGCTTCCGCAAATTGATATCGTTGGTGCGCTCTCTCTCAAATGTCCTACGGGATGTCCATATAATAAGTCTAACTATTTTGCAAAACATAGGAGAACAATTTTTGTCAAAACAAAAAGATGGTTTACGTAAGCACGGTTGGCTAAGTCAGGCTGGGCATATACACCAAAGTTGCGTCGACCTTAGAAAAGTCGAGTACGGGAATTCGAATTGTGTCGGACGGGAATGAGATAGACTTGATTGAGTAAATAGGATGACTATCGATAGGGGTGCTATCGAGCGACGACAACGTCAGTGCGATATAAGGTGAGCGTGCTTGAAATTCGAGGAATGGTTCGAACGAAAAATTCAAAGAAGCCGATTTTGATTCGAATGATAAGTTGAGGATTGGTTGAATGACTTCATCCCTGAGTGGTGTATGCGATAGCCTTAGGGATGTCGATCGATTGATAAAGGAATGATGCGAATTGAGGAAATACGTTGGTCGATGACTTAAGATAAACGGATGAACGATACGTGAATTTGGTTTGAGGAAAATCGATGTTGTGAATGATTCGAGGGATAATGATCGAACGTGAATTTGAATATCGAGGAGATTATCCAGTCGGACGATAGCATCATTCGCACGACTCAGAACTTGTTGCAAAGGAAGATCGTCAGGTTACGCATATTGTCGATGATATTGAGGCGTATTAAAGATCAATATACGATAACTCGGGAGTACTCTGATTCGGCGAATGACGATCGTACAAGTGTTATTGTTCGGTTGGATGCGATACTTAGGATTTTGATCAAGATGAATGTTGGATAAAAATGATCGTGTCTTGATGGTTACGTTGATAGCCACAACGTCGACGATCTTGTCTTGTGCGCGCACAACTCTAGCCTCGCACATGCGTTGCATCAAATTTGGGGCGATCGTTCCGCGTGAGCGCTGACATGGTGATTCATGTCGCGGAAATGATCGAACTGGGAAAATCAGGATACAACAACTTTGATTGTCTCGACTTGTTGGCTTGATACGAAGGTGAACTCGAGGATTTGTAGGACTTGCGACTGATGAATGAATGAAACTTGAGGATTGAGTAGGTCCAATCCGCGCATCAAAAATGAATTAGACTAGACACAAAACAAAAGTTACGTCCCGATGAGAATGATTATCTCGCGGGAGCGTGCATGGTGATTCGTGTCCACCATGGATAATCTGACTCGTATGAGATCGGGGCGCAACGTACTGTTAAGTCAGACGACCTAGTGATCGATTGCATGAATTGGAATAGGTGACTTAAGGAGTATGGAATGTAAGAATGACTCGGACCCCGTGCGACGAATGTTTGGATGTGTGTAGGCAATCTATGCTCGAAGTTTAGAAATCGGAGTGATGCGAGCTTGGGTAGAAAATCCCGTACTATCAACTTGGTTTGACATTAGGATGGGGTCAGTGTTGATATCGTTGTTTGGGAACTATGATTCTAATACTGACGGAAAGACATAGCCTAGCAGTTAGGCAGACGTTCCGGTACGGAGCGATAGGAATGGTGAAGGCACCACTCATGAGGCTCGGTTGACATGCATGTATATCAAGGACGCTTGAATGCGTGCACGATCCGACTCGATTAGTGATGGCGGGATTTGCTATCACGAGGCTTGGTTGAAATGCCTGTATTTTGGGGATGCCTAAGATATGTGCACGATCCATACTAAGTGATACGTTGAATTCAAGTAAGATTTGAGGAACGAGGAAGTATCGAGGATTTTGAGATCGTAAGTTTTGAAGAAAGGATTGAGGGTAGCACGAGCGTGGCTTGGATTTGAGTAAAGCATAGGAGAATTGTGTGCGAGAGTTCTTGAATGTTGAGTAAAGTGATAAGTCGATAAGTGTACTCAGTTAGTTTCGAGGACGAAACTTTTTTTGAGTGGTGTATGATGTAGTGCCCCATCCCGCTCAGTCAATCGGAGGAATAGGAACGCCGACGGCATTCGGACTTAGCCTTGCAATGGCTACTCGTAGACATCGCTCGGTCGAGGCGACCGCTCGCTCAGGTGGGGTAGTTTCGGTGAACTTGCCTCATCTTTGCCATCACATAATAAATCGTGTTTTCAACTTACACAAGTAGGCTTAATAATAAAAGCGATGAATCCACATAGCTAAGGAAATAATTCCGACGGGTCAAAATGAGTTAGAACATGGAAAAATGTCCCACGGTCGGCTTAGAGTTGGTGCACGGCGTACTTTGAAAATGACACTCGATCCTTCGTCCTGTGGCTTGGGAGAAGAAAAGTTGGTTGAGTCGACGAAGTTATGAACATAGCCTAAGTCATAGGCGTCGCCCGTATGAATGCTTCATAAAGCATGCACGGTCCTGTCGTCCGAGGTTTGGCATAGTCTTGGCTTGCCCCATGAGTTAAGTTGCGTTGCACAGCTTGTGCCATAAGTCTAGGCACCCAAATGACTTGGTCGTTCAAAGTTGAACGCGTGCACGGCACGCTCCATCGAGGCAAGGCTTGACGCGACCTTTGCTCGTTAAGTTGTAGGCTTGAGTAAGTTAGACAAAGTTATGCCGGTCGACCTAAGTCGTTCCAAGTGTTGTCCCGCTCATTCTGCGGTTGTCAGGTTAAATAGTCCCATGATCCCAAGGCCCGTCATATAAAGTATGACTTGGGCGATAGCGTCGCGTAGATGAGAAGTCGGTTTGAGGCACGATGTACGGACTTAGTATTTTATGGCACGAACCACGGTTGAGTCATTGAGTTTGGAAAGTATTTTGATTGTTGTTCTTGAGTGAGTGAAATGACAGGGCAAGAAAGAAAGAAAGAATGCTCACGACTGGGTCGTTGAGGCAAGAAAGAAGAATGCTCGCGACTACGGGTCGTCGAGGTAAGATCTCAGATGTGAGATGTGTTGAACTTAGCCCTGAAAGAGATGGTAACACTAGAAGTAGCTTCGACTGTGTGAGACGTCAGTTTGAGTCGAGTCTTGCATGGTCATTGGACAACTTGTACGAGGTAAAATAAATCTGTTTCTCCAACGGCGACCCCGGCGGCCCAGGAGAACCGTTGCGATGGAGACATTCATAGCTGTGCTGGATGACCGTACGGGTTAGACGGGGACTTGCAGCGGAGCTAGCTACTCGCGCTGACAAGGAGCGTCCGTCTAATCAAAAGCTCAAAAGGAGTCCATTATAGGGCTGGGCCCTAGTGACTAGTTCATATAGATGAGTCGGCATGGGCGACGATCCGCGTGTATACCTTTGGATTGAGTCGAGTATTGAGTGTAGTATTTCAAGGAAGTTGGGTTGAAAGTGCGTGTACAGTTGGTACACAAACTGTTGGGCCTAAGATTTGGCTGCAATGTAGGCGACGTGCTTTGGCACAAGATGTGGCGTCGAGTCTTATGTTGTTGGCATATAAGTTGCATGGTTATGGTTGAGTTGTTGAGTTTAAGTCAGGAAATTGCCGCAAGGCAAAGTTGTTTGAGTAACACTAACATTCACAAGTCTTGATTGGGTCAGTTGGTGGTCAAAGTAGCAAGGGCCGCTAGGCGGCAAGGGCCGCGAGGTGGTGATATGGTTAAGTCTTACTGAATTGCGAGGCACGGCCTCAAGCAAGGGTTTGTAGCACGGTCACACGGAAATGGAGCCTCATCGCGTAGTTGCGTCTCTGATTATGGCCATAAGGCAAACACGACTCGAAAGGTTAACGCTGAATACTGCAAGCACGGGATGGTCTAAAGACACCAAATAGCCAAGGCGTCGGTCCTAAAATATTCCTAAGGCAAGAGTAGAAAGACAATCAAAAAGGGAACTATGTTGCACAAAGTAAAGTAAACGTATTGGTTTTGTATGGGTGGGCGAGGAGCTCATTCCACTGGTACAGTTGAGTACTGACACCCACATAGTTTACATGTGCAGGCACAGGTAGAAGCTCGTGGCGCGGAGCTCGCTTGGATGCGTCGAGGCATGGAGTTCCTTGGCGATTCGAAGCGCGCGGCCACATGGAGTAAAGACTTATACGGGACATAATATATAGACATCAGCTTCCGAAGCTTTTGCTGGATCAAGACTTGTATTGAGAGATGAGAGAGAGCTGAGTGACTTGTAATGTGAGATTGAGTGAGCTTGAGAGACTTGTAATCTTGGCCTTGCGCCCCCAATGTGACCGTTGTTTCAATATCAATAAAGAGCTTCTTTGTATAACTTGTGTTTTGTTCTAAATTTTGCTGCTATTATTCAATGTCTCTGCTTGGGACTTCTGTGCGACGACCCCGTCGCAGCCGCTGAAATTGGCCGTTATGGAACCTGCCTTACACGAGCGCAATCTAGGCTCGTGCGGCATCACGCCTTAGCGAGGACGATCGCTCCTACGGCAGCGGGACATGACATAGCAGCTGCTTCTCGGTTTTAGGAATGTGGGGTCGGACCCCCCCTCCCCCGCCCCTCTACACAGCACAGCTGCTGTATTGGTGGAGGGTTCGGCCACCATGCAATTTCCTTTTTTTTTCTTTTAACTAATAGATATATATATATAACTATATATATATATATATATATATATATATATATATTTTCATATATATATATATATATATATATATATATATATATATATATATATATATATATATATATATATATATATATATATATATATATATATATATATATATATATGAATAAAATTATAAAAAACCTATAATCTTTAATACGTAACAAAATACTTTTTAATAATCGAAGACTATATATATTAACAATTAAAAAATATATCAAGCACAATATATATCCATAACTACAAATATCAATTACCATATTAATTCCAAATAATATCAAAAAATTCATTTTTAAAACACTAAAATAATTAGAAAATATTGGGGGTTTACACTGTGGTCCGGGACACCACAAACTAAGCACAAACCCTGTGCTCTGCGACACTCTGATACCACATGCCCTGGCTTCCCACAGTGTGAACATCCTACTGCGGAAGACTGCTTCTGCTTCTGCTGCTGAGGGTGCGTCGGGGTGGAATGTTGAACCGACGTCACTGAGGCCGCCCGCCTCGGAGCTCCAATGGTCAAAGCCCTGGCTGCTAGGGCTGGTTCTGATGACTGATTCATCTGGCCATGAGATCGCTTCCGACCTTCGGTCCTATCCACGATCCTCTGGGAGGTATATTCATGCCTCCGAGCTGCCCTCAGTACTGCATCAAAAGTCTGATGCTCAAACTGCTCCACTGCCAATAGAATCTCCAGATGAAGCCCCTGCTGGAACCGCTGGGCTCTATCAAACTCGGTCTCCACCAAGGTAGGAGCAAACCGACTAAGCCTGGAAAACTCGGCCGTATATCCGTCGACCGTCCTGCCCATCTGCTTCAGATTGGTGAACCTCGTCTGTAGATCGTATCGAGCTACAGAATCAAAATACTTGGTCTGGAATCTCTCTCTGAATACTGCCCAAGCAATAGGGGCCACTAATCCATCGGCCTACGCTGTCCACCAGCTGCGGGCAAGATCTAGTAACTGCAGGCGCACTACGGCCACCTTCTCATTCTTTGGAGTCCTGGTTGCTTCTAGAATCACCTCGGTGTCCTGAAGCCATGCATCTGCAGCAATCGCATCTTCACTGCCGTCGAAGAAGGAAGGGTTCAAGCGCTTGAAGCTGTTAGCCGCGCTATTACCCTGATGACCTCCTCTGTTCAAAACATCTGCCACCGTCTGGTGCAAGACATCTCCTCGACGATCCTGGGAGGCTAATAGTGACCTGATGAGACCCACCAAAGTGCCATCATCAGGCTCTGCAGGCTGGACGGATTGAACTGGTGGTTCTCCTCCGGTAGGCATGACTCTGGAGGCTACTCCTGAATGCTGGGCTTGATCTCCAGGTTGTTGCTGATCCGTGGGAGGTGCTCCGCCTTGCTGATCGGCAGGTCCAGGAACAATGCCGCTGAAGAAGACGACATAGGAAACAATAAGGAAGGACCAGGACAGATCAACGATACAAGCATGTGTTCAGGTCAAGATTACAGGGATTCAGAGGATACGAGCAGAGATCAAGGACGAGTGCTGATTGAGACATCTATTCGGTAAACTCTCACATATCTTGATTTACAAGACCTACATGGGCCACCACTAAAACCATATAATGCCCCAGAACCAGAATACTAGAGAGAGGGGGCGTACATAGCCAGCTACGTATATTGAAGTACAACCCACCTCGCTATACGGTCACGGCTGTCTAGATACATGAGGGTTTAACTACAAGCCAGCAGTCTCCTATGGTCATGAACAAGCCTATTGTCTCAATCTCAAGCAAGCAATAATAGTTACAAGATGTTAGATCACCAAATATATAATAGCAAGGCGTCCCATATATTACATATTGGATGATCATGAAGCTAGTCGTACAAAATGTCAAGACTAGCAAGAGTTCAGTCATACATGATCAACCCTAGGATCTGTCAAACATGTTACAGCCCGTAGGCAGACAGTAAGTAAAGGTGCAATCGAGCTAACACGCGCTCGCCGGCTAAACGCCTCAAAAGAATATTTTTACAATAAAGTGGGAGAGCCAAAAATAACCCACTCGTTGCCCTGGTTACGCCTGGTGGTCACCATCGGGCGGGAAGGTAGGTAGATCCTCTGGAGCTGCTCCGATATCTGGCCATACAAAACCAGCTGGGTCAGACCCCAGAAAGTGCAAGTGCCACAAAGGAGGCTTCACTTAGGAACTAAAACCAGCATATCACAATAGAATATTAAAGATAATAAATAAAGAACTGATAATAATAGAGATAATAATAGTAAACTGAGTACGAGGAAACCATTCAAGTAGCCAGGTCACAACCCTTAAACCAAACAAGGACCGGGGTTGTAACCCTTCACCTGAATAGAAACTCGTCTAAAATACTATTGGTACAGTGAAGACAATAAACGAAGAGAGGACACAGAACTGCTCCGGGAGCCAGGTTACAACCCTTAAACCAAACAAAGACCGGGATTGTAACCCTTCGCCTGAACAGAACTGGACCCCTGATCTTTATTGTTAAGGCCGGTATAAATAATCATGATTTGAAGTAAAATAAAACATGATGAGCATGGCATGGGATTGCAATAAGACAATAAACGAAGAGAGGACACAGAACTGCTCCGGAAGCTAGGTTACAACCCTTAAACCAAACAAGGACCGGGGTTGTAACCCTTCGCCTGAACAGAACTAGACCCCCGATCGTTATTGTTAAGGCAAGCATCAATAATCATGTCATGTCACAATCTTGCACAGGATCAGGATAAGACTAAGCTTGAATAAACTCCATCCAATCAATCACGGCCAATCAAGAGTACGGCTTGATGCTTTTAACTAACTAAGGTTATCACAGGCCTAGTTACTAGCAAGATGCAATGAGATTATCCCAACAGCCACAAGCCCTGCAGACCATCCGGTTATCCAGGTCAAATGTCCGTTTATGAAGAATGTAACACGTAACTGTGTGCTGGAAATGTGCCCTACTCATCGGTAGGCTACAAGTCCACTGAATGCGTCAAGATAACGGGATTGCCTGTAGCTGGGAATCTCTTCATGACTACTGAATCATTCTAGTTAATTAGTCTTTGTCAATTTCAGTAGGTACCCCTGACCGTGGTACTCAGGTATCTCCATCCTAGACATGATGCAAGACAGTACCAGTTTATTTGTACAAACACAATCGCCTACGGTGTCCAGGTCTTTCATACTTGTCATGTCAGGCTAGCTGTCTTAAAAGTATGTCATGATATATCGTGTCAGTTTACTTGTTAAGAGTGCGCTACGGCGGGCCACTATCGTGTTCTATTCTTACATTATCGTGAATGAGAGAAACTTGCATAAAATAACTAGTGTCATATTCTTGAAGCCACGAAAAAGATCTACAACTTTTATGTTTTGAGTTTTTCAAGATTCTAGCTACAAAATAACTTAAACAGGCAAAAACAGTAAAATAGAGCAATTCCGGCGCATGGGATTCCTGCACGATCGGCGCGTGGGATTCATGCACCATCGGTGCATGGGATTTCTGCACCAATCGACGCGTGGGATTCCTGCACCATTGGCGCGTGGGATTCCTGCACCAATCGGCGCGTGGAATTCCTGCACAATCGGCGCGTGGGATTCCTGCACCAATCGGCGCGTGGGATTTCTGCACCAATCGGCGCGTGGGAAACTCACGTTGCGTCTTCAGTACATGCGCGTAGGGAACCTACGCGCATGACACGCTCGGAGTTAAGGGATGCGTTGCCGGGACTTCACAGCGCATGGCCTCCCGGCGCATGGCCTCTCGGGCGCATGGGGGTCATCGTCCCCAAACAGCAAGTTCAGCCATGAAAGTTCCGAAAACTTGTAATGGCCATAACTTACTCATTCGAAGTCGAAATCAAGCGAAACAAAAGTCAAAACTGCATGAAATTGAATTCTCTATAACATAGAACCATTAGTTTTCGAAAATAAGTAAGTTTTAGAGATCAAAACCAAGAAAAACCGAAAAGTTACAAACTTAGATCTACAAGAATCCATCCATCAAATCCAGAAATGTCAAGTTCTAAAGAGGCTTAGAATCAAGTAAGGAAGAGAATGGATCAATAAAACTTGAGATCCATCATGAAACAAGTTTGCACTTGCCTAAGTTCTCACTCTCTCCCTCCTGGTGGTTGAAGAAGTAATGGTGGAGAGTAAATGAAGAAGGAAGGAAATAATGATGAGAGAGAAAATAAAGGGGTTATAAATAAAGAGGGTGGTGGTAGGTAGGAGGGTTCTATGATACGAAAAACAAGAAAGTTTAATCGAGAGCAAATATGGAGTTTTCAAGGACGTAGAGAATTTCTAGGAGAATTTTTAAGGCAGAGTGGATTGAGATTTCTAAGGTCTAGTCAAGGTCGCAGGCTCGTATCAGTACAGTTACGTAACCGATACGATATGCTCTGACCTGCATGGGCCACCACAAAAACTTGTCATGACCCACACCCGCTTTTCGGATGCGAGCTCGTGAACAAGCTAGGTACGTATCGAGCGGACTCCAGCCCCACTCGAGTACGTATAAGCTGTCATGGTCATGGGTATCATGTCTAATCTAAACTATATCTCAATCCACATGAATCATATAAATAAGAATAAACAAGAATGGGTCATGGTCTGCAGCCCATTAGCATTTTGTCCGATTAGACTCCAAGAATAATATGAGTCTATAAAGTAAGCAGAAAATATCATGGAACTGAATATAAAGCACGAGAAGATAATAAAGAAATAACACAAGCAATTACCTGTACCATGCATCGCAATCCTCTACCATCCTGCTCTGCTAACTAACTCCATGTAGTCGCTAAACCTGAAGAGATCATCAGGTCCTCAGAGGACTAGCAAGATACATAATATACAAGCCAACATGTAACAGTAAAAAAAGAAGCAAGGAAAAATCAAGGATATCCAACAAGACAAAATTAACCAAGACACAAGATCTAAACACGAGGGTCCTAAGATACTGGCATGCCATACTAGAAATGGCTAATAAGTCAAAGCTATAGACAGCAGTCAAGGCAAGTACTCACAATATATAATGTCTCAATTGCTGTCAAGGCAAGTACACACAACCAAGACGGTAGTCAATCCTAGTATAAAATCATATAGACCGTAGTCAAGGTAAGTACTCACAATCTATAGAATGTCAAAGTCAGGTCCCACTCAAGTCATGTCAAGTCAAGTTAAGTCAAGTTATAATCAAGTCGAGGAAATCATAGTGTGAGACTAGACGACTCTATCAAGCAATACATATGAGACTATCACAGTGTAACATGTAGAAAATATCATAACCGAAAAGGAACAAGAAACTAGAAACATGTAAAGTAAAACCATAACAGGATGAGTGTACAAGACATGGAATAAGCAATCATGAAAGTAAGGAAAAGAAATGCAGTGAGATGATGAACATGCATATAAATTATACTGTACAAGTTGGCAAGGTATACTTGCCTGGGGTTGCACGAAGAACCAACAATGTATCGCCAATCACAAGTCAAAAAGTCCAAGTCATCACAACTGTCTCCGAAAGCGGAAATAAACGTTACCAACATTCTTAGAATAGTCAAATTAGCTAGGATTGCCTGTCCTTAAGTCTAATTCTGGACACAGGGGCAAAACAATAATTTCGGGCAAAAACGATGTCCGCCGTTGGACCCGCTTTGCACAAAAAAGCGTGCCAGAGTCAATGGTCTCTAAAGTCGTCAAACTATATGTCTACGAATCCAGTTTTCCAATACGAACCCAACCGTATGTCCAAAGTTGGATTCCGACGGACCGTGCACAAAATTGTCCGTTGAGTGGGACCGTGGGGCCCGCAAAACGGCGTACGATTCAACTGTCTCAGAATTGGACCAAACTTGGCATACAGGATCAGAAAAACGATACGGTCCTATTGGCGAAGGTTTTGTCTCGATCTGACGAGCGTGCACGAAGTAATTGAGAAATTTGTAAAGTGTACGATACGATAAATTTCGACGGATACGCATCAAATTCGTCGTACACACGCGACCAATTTGAATTCCGCCAAAGCTCACACGACCACGAAGTTGTTATGCACCTTTCGATACTTACAGTGCGCGACTACGTCGCCCGGAATGGTGGGACTCACGTCGCGTGGATGGATTTTCTAATTTTCTAAACTGTTTTAAACGGGTTTTTCTCGATTTTCAAGTCGATTTATTTTAGCATCTACTGCTTATAAAAATAATCTAAAAACATGGTTTTAATGTTGGTTAGGTTGTCTAGAAGTCTGTTCAAACGATTTTCCAAAGTTTGCGATGTTCTGGTCGCAAATCGACCGTAAACAGTGGACGCTGGGGCAGTTTCTATATCCAGGAAATTAAGATTTTTCCCAGTTTTGGGAATCGATTTGCGACGCGCACGAAGCGAATTAATCCAAACTATTTGAAGGGGATTGAAGGGCTATAGGTTAGCTTCGTACCTGCATAATTGGATCGGAAAACGATCAAGCGTGGAGGAAGATATCTCTTCGTGAAGTGGCCTTCATTGATGCAACTGCTGCTGTTGCCGCTGTCATCTTCGCGCGCTCGCGCGCGCGCGATTGCCGGCCGGCGGTGGCCTGCGGCGGTGGCACACGGTCAAGGCCCCCATGGGCGCGCTCGATGGCGTCGTCGTAGATGAGGTCGGGATTAGGGTTTGCGATATAAACTTCCTCGATCTCGATCTCTCTCTACGCCAAATATAATCGAGGGGGATCGGTTTTACTGTACTGAGTTCGGGGGAACTGCTCGAGCCTGTGGGGGATTTTAATGGCTCGGTGGGCTGGGCCTTGGACAGTACGGGCTGGGCTTGAGATTGCTACTGAAGGTCTGTAGATCAGCTTCACCATTTATCTAAATTGCTCGGTTGAGTTCGAACCCAGGGGAGGGCTGGGCTGACTGAGTTGCTGTGGGAATTCCCTGTGTGGAGCTGTGGGGAAGGCTCGAGTTCTTGTTGGTTGGTTCCAGCCCGGGTGGGCTGGGCCATTGTATATATATATATATATATATATATATATATATATATATATATATATATATATATATATATATATATATTACTGGGCCATTGGTTTTATTTGTTCCTCTTTTCTTTTGAATAATTAACATGTATGTATATATATATATATATATATATATATATATATATATATATATATATATATATATATATATATATATATATTTATATATATATATATATATATATATATATATATATATATATATATATATATATATATATATATATATATATATATATATATATATATATATATATATATTACTGGGCCATTGGTTTTATTTGTTCCTCTTTTCTTTTGAATAATTAACATGTATATATATATATATATATATATATATATATATATATATATATATATATATATATATATATATATATATATATATATATATATATATATATATATATATATATATATATATATACACACATACGCACGTATATATAATATATTATATATACATACAAATACACACATATATTCATATACATGTATACATACACACCTATATTATATATATGTATTTTATATTTATACATTCACATATATATATATCAATACATATTTAATATATTATATATATATATATATATATATATATATATATATATATATATATATATATATATATATATATATATATATATATATATAATATATATATATATATATATATATATATATATATATATATATATATATATATATATATATATACACACACACACACATATGTATATCAATATACATATATCCTTATATACAATCTCCATAAACCCAGTTAAATCCCAATAACAATTATTCCTAGGATAGGGCCTACCTACATAAATATGGACACATATACAATAATATTTATTTATATAAAATAAACATAACCAATAATAGTAAAGTAAAATTTTTTAATAAATACATCAAAAATATTAATAATAATAATAATCCTAATAACACTGAAATTAAACCAATAATATATCATGGTGAACTCATCAACCACCCCATTTATTCGGCTCCAGAAATCGTGCAATATTCTAAATGCTATTTAATAACAATAATATCTATATTCTACCCATAACAATTATTTAGTAAATAATTACCAATTCCTAATTTATACAAAATATTTGCATTTACCAAACATGTCTACAAGGTCGTATTTGGTCCCACTACACGACTACATGGGCTTGGGTTTGACTTGGGTCTAATCTGGACAGGTTCGATACAACCGGATTTCCGAAAACTCAATAATATAATTAAATAGTAAATAAAATCTTCGGTAGGGTTAAGTGGCAACTTGGCCTGGTTTTCTCAGTTAGGACACTCCTATGGCTCGGCATTCCCCTGCCATGGTTAAACACTAGTCAAAGCACGTCACTGCACTATCCGTGCCATGATTCTTGGTCGTCTGGTACTTCAAAACTTAACCATGGCTAAAATCGTCTACCGTAATAATTAACTAAATAAACATTTATAAAATTCTAAAATCACTATTTAAATCAAATAAATAATAAAAAAATATTCTGAAAAAAAATTCTTCAGGAAGGGAAGCTACAAATAGTCTCCTAAGTTGGCATTTTGACTAAGGATAAAATCCTAATCATTCTCAAATTCAAATGCTTAGAAAGTCATGGTATTAGTTTTAGGGTTGAGAGATGACAAGTAACTCAAGCAAGATTGTAGTCATATGGCTTGGCCGATGGTAGCTACACTTGTGTATATAACTAACATGGCCATGGGGGATACTCTGTATCTATTTACTAAATACGAGCGTTCGTCTTTCCAAATCAGTGAAAGACAAAAGCAATAAAAAGTTCAAGAAAGATGTCATTGAATACAATTACGTGATTCAAAGGCGAATGTATAATTCAAGAGGACTTGCCAAGGCCATCGTGGATGAGATCCTAGATACCTTGATATCTCAATCCATGTGGGATAATCAAATAAAAAGCGAACCAAATGTATCATGGTTGATCGGACTGTAATACATTGATTCTGATAAGACAATATGTTAGTGGGCGTCCCCAGTATACATATGTCCTGAACAAGCTCGATAAAGAATAAGCTTGCAAAATTAGGCTAAAAATAGCAACATTATTTATAATATTGCAAAGTAATAGTACAGAGAATATGTTGAAAGCAGTAATAAATAGTTCGAGTTTCACAAGAATCTAAGTCTTATCTGGTGTGCTTGCGCATACGGTCGTCCTACTGGTTCTTGTATTAGGCCTTGGTTGACCAGTGGAGTATGGGCTACAAAATCTCTATATTCTAGGTAAACATCTCTTCTTACACTAGCATATATTCATTATCACTCTATTACACTTTAATACTAGGTTACAAGGATACATGTGATAGGTTGTAGTCATACTACTCAACTTATAAAGTCAACTAATAGAGTAACTGAGAAATATAACAAGTATACTCGTATGAGTTATCTCCTAACCTTCTTATTCAGCACGAAAGAAGATAAGGTTTACAGTGAAATGAATCAAGCAGAAGGAAGTCAAGGTAATCGGATGAGAGTTCGAGATTTGGAATCAAGGGAGGAGTTCAAGCATGTTGATGAGATGCCTATATGCTAATCCTATATGCAGGCTCATATCAGTACAGTAACGTAACCAAAGTGACAAACTCGACCTTTATGGGCTACCACAAAAAAATGTAACGTCCTAGTCCCAAAATACTTAGGACTAGATACGTAGACATGCCAGCTGCATACATTTGAAGTATACTCCAATATATGGAATCCTCGTATGTATATATAAGCTGTAAAATACAGTAAACCATGGTAACTAAATCTCATCCACAATAAGAAAACAATAATGATATAAATCAACTCATGATGTTAATTTGTACAAGCTTGTTGGGCAGAGACAAATCCACTGTCAACTATTTCCAACGAGAAAACAATATCCAGAAAGGATAGATAAAATAGCAATGGACGATCCAAGAGCAAGCCTTCTCGATAGAAATGGAAGACCTCGATCTTAGAAAAAACACCTGCAAAAAGACATAAAAAGCACACACCTGGAAAGATAATCAGGTCCTTAGAGGGACGTGACAAGATACATAAAGAATATGCCACATAACTAAATATATATACTATGTCATAAATCACAAGTCGAGTAAATAGTTCCAGTCGTAACAAGATCTAATACCTCATCATCGAAATAGTGGACTACCCCTACAACCAACAAGGACAAGGGGTAGTACACTATATCGCGATGCGACATTATCCCAAGCTACTACTGGAACGGGGGTGATATGACATTGACGAGGGTTACCTGACCATTCTAATGTGTTTATGTAGTTAAGAACAAACCTTCAACGCATGGGCACTCTGGCTCAGGTGCAGGAAACTCAGGTATGGTCCCATCAGGATACCAGGGACCTTAAACATTGTCAGAGGCCAGCAGAAAATCAGGTATCAGGATCCAGGACCGTATCTCCAGCGGAGAAAAACCGGCAATAATAGAAAAGTGCATACGTGGCCCATATGTTAAGGAACTGTTCTTTCCACCCAATGCCTAGTAGAGTCATATCCATGACTCCTATACCTCTACTAACTGCCAAGTCTCCTAGCATGCCTCTATTAGTAGTTAGCCCTAACGCATGCGCATAGGTGATCAGCCATCACGTAAGTACCTCTACATGCTACTCATCTCACACATACCTCGTGGTACAATTGTGTCAAGGTTTATGTTATACACTACAAATGGTAGTTCCTTAACTCTAGGTTCAAATGCAATCAAAGGATAATAAGTAAAGTAAAGCTAATATCATTGAGCAAACAATAAATCAGAAACTGTAATAATGGTACAACTACAAGAACTGGAAATAAGTAAAAAGTGATATGCAGTAACAAAATATAGACTAAATATAATTAGTAAATATGGTAAGGTATCTTGCCTAAGGTTGTGTGCAGAAGAGCGACGTCCGATAGCTCGAACCGTCAGAATAGTGAAGTGATGAAAGCCAAATCCCTCATACGTCCTCGGATGCTGAAATAAACACCACGAACATGTTTAGAATGTAAGATATGTATAGAAAACACCTGTCCAAAAGTCCAATTCTGGAATATGGACAAAATCATAATTTTGGGTCAAAACGATGTCCGCCGTTGGACCCGTTTTACACCGAAACACGTGCCAGAACCTACGGTCTCTAAAGTCGTCAAACTACATGTCTACATGTCCGTATTGAGGAGACGAATCCAACGGTATGTCCAATTTTTAATTTCGGTGAGCCGTGCACAAATTTGCCCATTGGATCGGGTCGCGGGCCCGCCAAATAGGCGTTCCAGCCGACCTTCTCAAAATCGGACCAAACTTGGCATACATGACCAAAAAAATGATACGGTCCTACGGGCGCAAGTTTGTTTCGATTCGACGAACGTGCACAAAGTAATTTAAGAAATTCAAAAATGGCTGATACGATAAATTTTGACGAATACGTATCAAATTCGTCGCGCACATGCAACCAATTTGAATTCCGTCAAAGCCCACACGTCCGCGAAGTCGATACGCACCTTTCGATATTTTCGGTTCGCGACCACGTCGCCCGAGTAAAGTAAAGCTAATATCACTGAACAGACAATAAATCAGGAACTGTAATAATGGTACAACTACAAGAATTAGAAATATGTAAAAAGTGATATGTAATAACAAAAATGTAGACTAAATATAAGCAATAAATATGGCAAGGTATCTTGCTTGAGGTTATGTGCAGAAAAGTGATGTCCAATAGCTCGAACCGATGGAATAATGAAGCAATGAAAACCAAATCCCTCATACGTCCTCGGATGCTGAAATAAACACCACAAACATGTTTAGAATGTAAGATATGTCTAGAAAATGCATGTCTAAAAGTCTAATTCTTAAACATGGACAAAATCATAATTTTGGGTCAAAACGATGTCTGCCGTTGGATCCGTTTTACACCCAAACGCGTGCCAGAACCTATGGTCTCTAAAGTCGTCAAACTATATATCTACATGTCCGTTTTGAGGAGACAAATCCAACGACATGTCCAATTTTTGATTTCGGGGAGCCGTGCACAAATTTGTCCGTTAGATCGGGTCGCGGACCCGCCGAATAGGCATTCCAGTCGACCTTCTCAGAATCGGACCAAACGTTGCATACATGACCAGAAAAATGATATGGTCATGCTGGCACAAGTTTCGTTTCGATTCGACGAACATGCACAAAGTTATTTGAGAAATTCAAAAATGACCGATACAATAAATTTTGACGGATACGCAACAAATTCGTCGTGCACACGCAACCAATTTGAATTCCGTCAAAGTCCACACGTCCATGAAGTCGATATGCATCTTTCGATGCTTTCGGTTCGCGACCACGTCACCCAGTTTGGCGAAACGCACGTCGTATCGAGGGTTTTTTAATATTTTAAAACAGATTTTTCTTTAATTTGAAATTAATTTAAACCATAAAATAAACCTCTAAAAATTAAAGTAAAAATAGGGTTTTTATCTTGTTCAGGTTGTCTAAATGTCTATTCAGGTAGATTTCTAAAATTTACAATATCCTGTTCGCAATTCGACCGTAAACATGGGTGGTCGAGACAGTTTCTATAGTCCAGAATTCGAGATTTTTTTCGATTTTAGAACTCAATTTTTGACGCGCACACTGCGAATTATTTAAATCTATTTGAAGAGGATTGAAGGTGTATAGGTTGTTTACATACCTGTTTAATTGGTTCGCAAAATGATAAACCGTAGTGTCGGGAAATCGGTCGTGAACAGGCTCCGTCGGCTGCTACTGCTGCTGCTCTTCGTGCGCGACTGTACACTGCTGTCGACCGTCAGTGGCGCGTGCACACGCACGTGGACCGCGCTGCTGCTGCCGGGGTTAGGGTGTCAGGATTAGGGTTTCTAATCTTTTTTTTCTTCTCTTCTGTGCTTTATATAAATATGGGGGTCGGGGGAGGCTCGGGTGAATAGTGCCCCCCCCCCCCCCCCCCCCCCCCCCCCCGCGGGCACTGTTCACCTGAGTGTTTTGTTTAATACAAAACAGATGTATATATATTTTTTTTCCCGCGGGTACTGTTCACCTGAGTGTTTTGTTTAATACAAAACAGATGTGTATATATATATATATATATATATATATATATATATATATATATATATATATATATATATATATATATATATAAATCTCACTCCAAAATGCAAAAAAATAGTTTCTAACTAAGATAAATTTTAACAAAATACATGATGTACATAGGTACATATAGTAAGTATACTGATATAGTACCACTATAACTATACTAGGCTAATATAAGGCAGATATATATAAACATATATACTTTATTTAGATTTAAACATATACATCTATATATAAAATATAATAATTAAATAAGATTTGCAATAACAGAGAGGGTCCAATTAGTAGGCTAATCAGGGCATACGACTGCACTATCCATGCCACATTGTCTGGTCGATGTGCATTTAAATTTTTTTTAAGCATGACTAAGATTATATTTATGAACAATAACAAATAATTCAAAATAATTTATTTAAGCCAATAAAAATAGGAAAAAAATCCTCCAATTTTTTGGGGGATTACACTTCCCGCTATTACTTTAAGATTTGACCATTTGGAGGGGATTGTTGTATATGCTGTATCAACACAGCAGATCAAAAGCTTAAATCTTCCACTCTTTAGTCCCACATCGGCTAGGTGGGATGTCTCCACTATTCATATATTGCTATGCTTCCCATTATTTCATTAAAGACTGGTGAGGGTGCCCTATGGGCCACATGCGCGAGCCGCCGCCACCGTCCGGCCCGGCTTGGCTCGGTTCGGTCTGGTTCGACGCGCGTAACGGGTGAGGGTATGTGCCCACATCTGCGGGCGCCGAATGTCGATTCGATTTCCTCTACGGATTCGGGCTTAGACCCTAAAAATCTTTTTGCTCCTCATTCAAATTTGACCGTTACTATTCATTAATTTTTGTAACGTTTGGATTCTAAACTCGGTCCAGGTTCAATAAACCATGTGTTTTTTGTGTGCTGCAAACGTTCGTAACGTTCATCCGTAATTGATTAATTAATTTGTTTTAATTCTCCTAGCCGTCGTAAACATTGGGAACAACCTATATATTAAGCTCCCTTCTTCTCCTTCTAATTACACAGAAAATTTCTTATAAAAACTTTCTTCAAAAATCTCGTACTCTCCACTCTCCGAAACACTTCGACCTCCTTTTTTCGCTCTGGGCAGAGCTAAGTCGGTGGTCACTCTCTCTTCGTCGTGTGCGACAAGGAGATTCCAGTAGAGCAGGAATTTTACCACTAGGGGCGTTCGAATTCAGTCTGCACATAGACCCGGACTAACTCTTAGGGCAGTGCTACGTGCGCGACTTCCCCGGTGTAAACCCCCTAAATTTTTACTATGATTTTAAAATTTTAAATTTTTTAAATTTATTTTATTTTGATTGGACTTATTGTCGATATTTTACGTCGAGTACAAACACGTAGGTACAATGTATATTTTTATACAAAGGTTTTATAGTATCAAATTTTTCATATAGAAAATAAGTATATTTTAAAATTGTATAAGGTAAATATTTTTCCTTGTTTAAGCTAGAATATATATCATACGTATTTTGTCAAAACCTTGATTATTTTAGAAAGTCTATTTTTATTAATCTAAGTATTAAGTAGTGTAAATTTTATTTGCGGGCGAGTACATGAATTTAATTCTTGTACATTTTTGAAAACTGAATTATAAATTATATATGTAAATGCGAAAAGGTGTTTCAAATATTTAAATATACAAATTTATTTTAGAAATTATTTTTAATTAATTATAAAAAGATATTTTAGTTTAATTATTATACTTTAAATTGTGGTTAGATTTATTGATTTGATTTAAATAGCTAATTTAAGGATGAAGATTTATCTATATTGGATTTATTTAGATTTAAACTAGATTGAGATTTGATTTTGATTGAAGTAATTTATTTAAATTAATACGCGATTTATCTATGGGGATTTTAAATCAACCCAAGTCCTTATCCAAATCGTATCCACCCCCTATATAAGGAGAGGACAATTGTTCTATTTTTCCATTGAATTCTCCACAACCATCCACAAAATTTCCTCCACAAATATTTCTCCACCCACGTGCATCGTGTCCATGTTCCCCCATCCAAATTCTTATTCCATCTTTTTACATATACATCACATCCCCTTCGTGTCGACAACCCCGACACCATCAAATTCCCTAACCCAGCACAAACAACAGCCATCACCCACACGACCACCGTCATCACCCCTACCCGACTTTCGACACTCCCCCAACCTTCCTGGTCCTGAGCCCTGCGACAAACCTTACCCCGATGGCAACACTGCCACCGCCACCATCATCACGCCCTTCGGACGCCCCCATGGCCACAACCAGTCTGGCCCAACCGCAGCCTCGCCACCACCATCACCCCTCCTTTCCGACACCCGACCACCTCGAGACCACCATCCACACCACCAAAACTCCTCCTCCACCAACCCTGCTGCCATTACCACCACTTCTGGCCGCAGCACACTGCTGCCACCGTACAACAGCCCCGTCGCCTCCACCCCATCACCTATAACCACTACGAGCGGCGCCCCTACAAACCGACACCACCACCACCACTCCCTATCAATCATTTCTACCACCGGCACCGCCGCCGTCACCACTGACAACATCTCCATGCCATCACAATCACCATCATTCCCGGTTCCCCCACCGGAACCCCACTGAAACCCCATCTCCACACCAGCCGTCTTCTCCACAGCGTCATCAACCAAGCCCATTACCACCATCGGCGTAACCACTATCACCGTCCACAAATAAAATCCTAAACCCCACGACCTACTAACCTCGACGAGCCCTCCGTGTCGGACCGCCTCGACGTTGCCCCGCCTCCGTACGTTGCGGCCGAGCCCCGTGAGATAACCCGCGTGCCACCATAGAGATCGGCCACCCCCGTCACCGACTTTGGCCACCATCCGATCCTCCTTTGCTGCAGGCACCCCGTTCGTTGCCTTCGGCGTTCCCGTTGGACTCGACCCCATCCTCCGTTAGCAAACTCACCCTTGCCGCCGTGGCCGCGCGAGCGCCGGATCCGCCGACTCTCGACAATGCCCCACGAGATGAGCCACCGCATAATCGTCGTTTACCCCCAGATCTCGACGAGCGTCGCGACCTCCAGAGCAGCCGCGGCTCCCACCGTCGCGTGATCGCGCGCCACCGGCGCAGCGCGGCTAGGCAATCCCCCGACCCTCCGCTCTTCCGCCCGAGCTTCCCATTCCTCAGATCTCTCTATCGCCGCTTTCCCCCTCTTCTCTCTCACTCGCTAACAAAATCACTCCCTAATCCCCTCTTCCTCATTTCTCTCAGCATCTTCGCCCCTCTTCTTTTTTTTGTTCCTCTGTGAACTCAAACAAGAGAGAGAGAGAGAGAGAGAGAGAGGTGAGTACAGCTGTATGCTGCACTCGGCACTTATTAACTTTTCTAATACTTATTAGTATATAATAACTATTTATAACTATTATTACTATCTGTTTCTAATAGATAGTTATTAATATTAATATTAATATTATGATTATTATGATTATGATTATGATTATTATTATTTTGGTTGATCTATTTGATAATATATATATATATATATATATATATATATATATATATATATATATATATATATATATATATATATATATATATATATATATAAAGAAAGAAACGAGTATTATTAATATTAGTAGCAATATTTTGATAATTTTATAAAATAATTATAGTAATATATTTGTGAAAATATTATTACATGGAAATTTATCTATAGCTCTTTGAACTATAATTTTTTTATCTTGATCTAAAAATATTTTTATCTAATAAAATATAGTTCCTACCTAAAATATTATGTTGTCAACATGTAGAATTTTGGCCTATATCGATTTTCCCATATTTTAATTATTAACCAAAAATTATTCTACTAGTAAATATGGTATTCAAGAATTCTAAGTATTTTTCTAGAGATTGTATATATTATTATTATTATTATTATTATTATTATTATTATTATTTTCATCCATTTTTCCCTTTGATTCTTCTCATATCCAGGACCAATCATATTGTTCCTATTCTCTCGCCAATTCTGTACCTCCTCCTATCGTCCCTAGCTAATTTGATCCTTCTGGACCCAATGGAACTGTTCGTGCCAGCACCAGAGGTCACCTTGTGTAGTTGTTACCCGAAGTCGCAGTTCATGCCACATTGATCATTATAGCACACTAGGCGTACTACCAGGCAAGACACGTTGCCATTTGCTGTTTATTTATTTTATCTCATATTTCATGCATTATTTATTATTTTCTTTATGCAAAATAAACTGTGATACATGTCATAACTTGTTAGAACTTACTGTTCAGTTATATTTCCTACTATGTATTATTTTTCTTACAAATTAAACCTAGATTTAAGGGACCACCTTGTGTGTTGCATTCATTGGCCTTGACACGTTATACCATGAAGTTGTGTGTCGCATGTAGAACACAAACGTGCGTGATTGGCTGGCCACCAGTACGTATAAGCCGTACGATTGGATTAACCGCTAATAGAATTGCATGCTAGTTTGACTTAGCGGTTATAGAGGTTTTCTGTTGTGGATACAACATAGTAGGCATTGGGCGGGGAGGACAATTCCTTAGCGTATGGGCTACTATACACTTTTCTTTGTGACCCGGATGCTCCGCTGGAGATATGGGGTTGATGACCCATTAATTACTGACGGCCACTGGCGTTCTACAGAACGTTATGCTCTTATTGATTGGGCCTCTGGTGCCCCAAGGGGGGACCATGCCGATCCCATTTTAGCCAGGGCCCATACGTAGGAAGGATTGTTCTTAGCTACATTTCACTTAGAACGGTTAGGCACCTTATCCGTTAGGTACGAGTACTTTTAGTTTGGGTACTTGTATCTGATCGTGGCTTGGAACAATAACTTGTCATGGATTAGTTCGCCATAACTTATCCTTGTTTGGTTGTACGTGTGGTTTACTACTCCTATGAGAAGCTATTGAACCTTGTTGGGATCCGGATACCATATTGGATTCATAGCATGGAAAGATACTACATCATAAATTAGTTTACCATCTCCTGTCCTTGTTTGGTTGGGGGGATGGTACGCTAGTTCAATGGTGTGTATTGGACCATGTTATAATTCAATTGACTTATTTATTTGAGCAATTATATTCAGTTACATTGGCATGATATTATGTGTCTTGTTACATTCCTCTGAGGACCTGGTTATCTCTTCAGGTGTGTGTTCATGTCTTCCGCAGGTATTCTAGCCGAGGTCGTGGTCTTCTCCATTTATTCGAAGATGACGTGTCTTGGATCTATCCTGCTACCTTCGTCATTTCTTTTGTATATCATGTACGTCTTCCTTTTATTTTGTTGGTAGTGGATGTGTCTCCATCCAACATATTGTATCAAGACAATTCATTATCATTATATGATATCTTTTATTCATTTATTTTGTGTGGATGAGATTAGTCATGGTTCTACTGCATTTTACAGCTTACGTATTTTTATTATAAGGCTGGCATGTCTACGTTCCTAGTCCTACGTATTTTGGGACTGGGGCGTTACATCCGGAGGCCGGTAACATTTACATATTTAATTTTGTTTGCAGATTTTTAATCGAAGAATATTGAAGAAATTCCAACAACGAGGCTAGCAACAATTTTAATATTATAATTAGTTTATAGGGTTTAAATAGGACCGAGATAATTTTTTACCAATAGCTAACTAATAAATTAAATCAATTCTCCATAACATGATTCTTGACTTTATTATGGTAACTAAATCTCTAACATACTAATTTTGAAATGGATCTTTCATGATGTGAAATAAAGCTGTAAAATTTTAATTAACGAATGAATTTAAACAATTTGCAAGAATAGCTTTAACTTATTCTTGAAACCAAACCCTTTATCTAAAATTCAAAAGACACTTCCCTAGAGTTTGGTAACCTGGATTTAATTCTTACAGAATATTCACGTCATGTCCTACGTACCATGGAAGGGCTATCAGGTTATTTATTTTGCAAATACACAAATATGACATGACTCGATATGGACAGGACACAAACAACACCTATTTATATTTGTCGTGTGTCTTTGGTGTTTGTGTCTTGTCCAACACGATGTAATATGTACATGACTTTTGGAGTGTTTAGTCTCTTCCGGTGGATAATTAACATGATAGGAATTTAATTATCGTACCAAAGTCAAAATTTTAATTGGAAATTAATTAGGTTCTGGTCCTACGTAAAACTCCAAATACCAATTACTAAGTTGCAATTTTAAGATACATGCATTTTTATTATTAATTGACAGCTAAAGCAGTTAGGAGGGTACTATCATATTTGTAAGGATAACAAGGACTTTTATGATCCAGGTAGTATAAGAAAGCATGATATCCTAAAGTCCTATAACTAGAATCTTATGGGTTAGGGTTGTGAGATTGTAGAGGTCTCCAATTGTGTTCTTAGCTTCAAAGAAAGAATAATTTGCTATGAAAGGAAGAACTCATCCCTTTACTATTGTGAAAGATATCCATTAGGGAAAGATATCCATTAGGGATTGTTGACTTCGCGTGTAGACACTATATTTACAGTACTCTTCCATTATGTTCGAGATCTGCTTATGCAGCCCTGTAACCCGATCTAAATTTTATTTATAATGTTTGATATAGTAAATATGGGGTTGTGTCATATAGACGAATGCAATTTCCTATAGCAAATTGTATCATTTTTTTATCTCTTTGTCTACACTTTTTATAGTCTAGGGAATTTGGATTGCAAAAGATAGGTCTACTTACCTACCTACCTGCCAACTAGCATGTCCCTTTTATGCTCATAGCTACATTGGCTAGAAATTTGGCATCAACTTAGAGGGTTGACGTTAGGGAGGTTGACGTCTCAACGCCTGGTTGGCATCCGGTCATAAAACTTTGTCAAATCTTATATGAAGCTTTCTTGTGCTCCATGGCTAACCCAATTCTTATAGGGAAGGCTTGGATGGCGATGATGATGAGTAAACATTAAATAGGTCAATGAATATTGCTTCCATATGAGTGAGTAGAAACCGGGTAAGAAGCCAAAGTTAATGTAAAGCTATGTTGTACTGGGCGCTAGGCGAGGCGAGGCGAGGTGACAGCCCACCTGCCTCACCTAGGCACCCGCCCAGGACACATGTTATTTTGCAGAAAAAACTGCAGCTATATGCAGTTATGTATAATTAGTATTACAATAAATAATATGTTTAGTTCATATAAGAAGCAACAACATAGCAATAATAAGAAACATTATAGCAATTTAAAAGAATTCATATAATGATTAATGAAAGCAAAACAACATATGGAATATAATAAACATTAACCAATAAGCAATATAATAAGCCTAAAGTAAGCATTAAGCAATATATTAAGCATAAACCAATATTCAACATCAAGTAATAATAAGTTGATAACTAATAGGCATTAAATAACCACCTAGGTGCGCCTATATATTCCCCTGGTCGCTCCTAGGCGCGCCTAGACGCCCACCGCATGACACGATATTTTCTTCTCATGGTCGAGGCGGGCTCCCCCTAACATGTACGCCTAGGCGCGCCTGTAACAACATAGATGTAAAGAAATAATCTCAACCATTGGATTATAGACATTCATTATAATTGATTGACTGAAACTTCTTTAACTTGCAAATGCAACTCTCCTCAACCAACAACTTACCTTCTACATCTCAAATGTCAATCGAGCTTCTTTTCGTTCATCATACTTCCACGATAGCGTTGACCTACTTCTACTTGTCCTTGTTGGCCTTCTCCCACATGGCGCCACTTGTTAATATTTCTCTTGTTTTGGTTGAAATGCACCATTACACCCTGGACCCAACCGAAGATAACATGTAAGAGACCCATCTATCATATTGGTTGCTATTGTTGTCCAAGCTTGTGCCGAGCTTTCTTTGCAATCACGCAACGACAACAAGCTTGAAGCAAAATATTGATGTTGTCAACTTTGCACTAGCGATGCCTCCTTGCTTGTTATAGATGCGATTTTGTATTGATGAATCGACATTGTTTAGTTTGTATTGACAACAATAATAAGACCTTTTGAGCTTGCATAGACATCTTTTGCTATCTTCTATTACCAAACTTGCATCCAACATACACGAAGCTATTGAAGAGGGTGGTGCACTGCAACATAAATTAGGGCTGCAAATGAGCCAAGCCGTTCGCGAGCTGCTCGAAGCTCGATTCGCTAAAAGCTCGTTTGAGCTTGATTCATTTAGTAAACAAAATGAGCTCAAGCTTCATTTTCGAGCTCGTTTGATAAATGAGCCAAGCTCAAGCTTAGAAGTATTCGGCTCGTTTGAGGTCGCAAACGGCTTGTTTATGAGCTTACGATCTGGCTCGTTTAGGAACTCGTTTAGAAGCTTGTTTGTTCTTTGTTGAATTCTAATTTTATATGTGTTTTATAACAATATGGTTGTGTGCATTATATATTTATATGTCCTTAATAATTGATATTAAGGAACTTTTTTATATTAAATTTTGATAAATAAATTGTTACTATTACAGGTACTTGAATTCAAACATAACTAGCTTGAGATCGAGCTCGTTAAACTTGAAAATCAAGCTTAATGAGCTTGAAATAAAGTTGAACAAGCTTGAAATCAAGCTTAATGAGCTTGACTTTGAGCTTATCGAGCTTGTTTATCAAGCTTCATTCAAGCTTGCTTATCAAGCCAAGCTCGAGCTTAAACCAAGCCAACCTCAAGCTTAATATAAACAAGCTCGAGCCAAGCCCAAGCTCTAAAGTAAAAAAAACTTATCAAGATCGATCTCGAGCTCGATTACTTCTAGTCAAGCCAAGATCAAGCTTACAAAATCTTGGCTCAGCTTGGCTCGTTTGCAGAGGTGGAAGTAGAATATGGGAACCTAAGAGAAAGGATGTGTGGGGTGTGTTTTGTTAGAAGGAAACACCTACATAGAAACTGTGTGTACATGAGTTAGAATATTTTTGATTCAACAGGAAAATGTTTAATTGTAGGAGAAGTCTTAATACATCGTGTATATGTGTGGGTTATTGTTTCCTTTATGTGAACAGAAGCAGGAGGAAGGAAAACAGTGTTATGTAGGATACATGTGTTATTGTGTGCATGGGTTCTTTAGCTACATTATATAGGCGGGAGTCTCATGACACTGAGACACCCTTTTATCCATCAAATTACTTGTCAAAAGTTAATGAACTATACTAGTCCATATTGGTAAAACATGAATAAGCAAAATGTTAACAAGCAATTATCCTAGAAATGCAATCAAAACAGCACAATAAGGCTTAAGGCTTCTTTTCTTCCCCAAGTAGTTTTAATTGCATGCAAGGAGATAAAACTAATCAATTTGAGTCTTAAAATTGAAATGATAACCATCTTACAAGAGATACTTTACTTTTGGAGCATCCTTATTGAGGATCGTAAGGCAACTCTAGAAGGGGGGGGGGGGGGGGGGGGGGGGGGTTGAATAGGGTGCAACGGTCAATGTTCTAAATTTTGCTAGGCGGAATCGGTGCGCCAAAGGGCCGCCTAGGCGCCTAGCGCCAATCTTTTTTTTTTTTTTTGGACATGTATTAGTTTATATGTAATATAAAAACACAAAAGCTTGTGAGCTCTTATGGTTAGCAGGACGGTGCTTAAGTTGGTAATTTATATGGGGTTTAGATGGTTAGGAGTTAGAATCCTTATGGATTCATTTTTTTAGTTTTTTATTATGAACCCAATAAAAGGGGAAGGGGACCGCAGAGAGAGTTTCCCATCCAGCCCCTCCTCCCCTCTCTCCTCCCCTCTCCTCTCCTCTCCAGCAGCCAGCATCAACCACCACCAGCAGGCGTCGATGGTGGCATCAGCAGTGGCGACAAGTAAGTACAATTTTATTTTTTGAATATTAAATATGAATTTTTGGATTTCTTTTTTGAATTTTTTCGGAAAAAAATCGGGCGAATAGCCCGTCTAGGGCCACTTAGGGCCGAAACCCGCATAGGATCGCTGCCTAGGGGATTTCTAGTGCGGTCGATGGCTGCCTAGCGCCTAGGCTGAAATTTAGAACACTGAAAATGGTAATTATCCACTCTTAAAAAAATATGAAGACAATGTACCAACTAAATACAACAGTAAAACACATATAGGAATTAAAAGTAAAGTTTAGAAGAGCAAACACAAACATCAAGATTTAAAGTGGTTTCTCTCGTGGTGAACTAGTCCAGTTCCGAGAATTCTTGCTCGGAGTTGAATCTACTATCAATGAAACACAAGCTTTGATCTAAATGTTTGCAACTTCTTACAGACACCTCATGCTTTGATTTGAAGGACACAGCAACTTCAACTTCAAGCTTTTGAAATAAAAGCAAATTTTGACTTTTTCAAGTTTGTACAACTCTTGAAAACAAACTTCTAGTCGACTTGCACTTCAATAATTAAGAGCACAAGAAGTCATGTTTTGAGTAGGTGGAAAGGTTTATAGCTCAGAGAGAATAGATGAGAAAGAGTGAATGAGTGATTTGGAACGGTGGAAAGCTCATCTATTTATAGGATTTTCTGAGACCGAGTTCAGGCCGAATTCGGTCTTTAAACGTTCAAAAATTTGACTAATGTAAGCCGAGTCATCAAGAATAGAGGATGACTAGGGTTTCTGTTTTGGGTAACCGAGTTTTTTTAGAGTTTGGAAAGAACTCGGTCCGAGATCGGTTTTTCCAATTCTAGAAATTTCTTAGTTTTTAGTCTATTTGAGTTTAGGTTTGAGTTTGGATTGGAGTCAGGATAGGTAGACTATTTTTGAGTGGACTTCGAGTGCTAATTAAACTATTGAAATGGTATCCGATTTCTTGTGATGTAGCCTTCTTGAATTCAAGCAGTCTTTTGTTTGTCCATGTTGCGGTGTATCGAATCGTAGTTTTGTTAGTTATCGAATAGGATCGACCATGATCAAATGGGCCAACAATCTTTCCCATTTTGATAATTTATAAACTACAACTGATACACAATATGAAGAAGATCTAGCAATGCTCACAAAAATAGTTTACTCCTACGCAATGGAAGAATCCTTCTTATTGTATCAAGTATTTCTCCTCCGTTGTCTTTTATCGAATGGGTAGCTCCCCTGAAATCGGTGAACCAAAGTAGACAAAAGAAATGTAATAGACAAAAAAATACAAATTGCATTACAGTGAGCGTCGCCCACGCCTCCCCGATCCAGCCCTTGACTCCTCATGTTCTCGATCGAGTGCCGCCCCTCACCCCTTGAGCGCCGACCTCTCTTATCTTCTGAACTCGAAGCCAAAATACCTGGATGACCCGACCCACCACCTGAGACCATCCCTAGCTCGAACCTATGATACAAGCCATGTTTAAGCTCAATGTCTTGCAGTGTCAGAGGCCAATGCAGGTGTCCAATGCACTAATAAAAAGTGGAGCAGTAATGGTAGGAGTGGTAGAAACAACCAGTAGAACTATAGAAGAGTATCAAAGCCTCTTCATTCTTCAATAATAGTCAGTGTAGCAGTTAGTTCTGTTAGCAGTTCAGTCAAGCCAGTTAGTAAGTTGCTAAGTCAGCTAGTTAGTTAGCCATCTTATCAGGGATGGCCACGTCAGCAATGAGGATTGAAATAGTTAGTTAGCCGCTGCACATGGTATTAGTAGGGATATATAAAAAAGTAATAGAGTGAAGAATGGTATGGCTACTTTCATATTCTTTCTGTTAGTCTTCTCCCTGCAGTGGAATAATGACTTCTTCAATCTATTCCTTTATCAATTGTTCTTTGAATTCCTTTAGATCTAGTTTGTACTTTTCGCCTTTTCTGAATTCAAATATATCTTACTGTTCTTCCCTAAATTCTCCTTCGAATCATTCTACTATGTCAAACTCTATTAGATATTTTTCCAGTTTATGATCAGCCATATTTGGGATCCCATCAGCCTGGAGCCGATGGCAGTAGCTTGAGACTTGACTCAGGTATGGTGGTCGGATATGTTAACGATCACCATCGGTGGCTTAGATGGGAATGGAAAATAGGGAAGAGGCTATAGCCCAGGAAGAAGGGGAATGGAAAATAGGGAAGAGAGGAGGGCTATGACAGAGAAGGATTAAATTTTGAAGAATAAATGAATGAATGAGTGAGTGTGGTGGTGAATTGGTGATTGAAAATCTAGGAGGAAACCAAAAATTGGGGGTGACAACTAAAATTTATTATTTTAGTCAACTGCCACTTGCCTTGAGAGGAGCTATATCAGACCTTCTCTTTGGACTTCTTCGTTGATCACATACTTCCTACTTGCGATATCAATAGTTAACCTGAGACTTTTCTGCCACTACACTACTTGCTTTGGAAACTGCCTTCACTTCAAACTCATAGGTGATAGATTTCGGCTTAGCCCTCCTAGTCTGACTGAGTTGTATGTAGGATAAGCGGGAAGACCCAATAGAACGGGATCCTTCACTCACGTGGCTTTGCTATGGATGTAGAATAGTTGGATGGAGTCTCGCTCAGTCAACTACTCTAACCCCCCTTCCGAGTCAGATTTTTTTCGGAATTGTTTCTTGTCAAATGAAAATGGAGATTCAAAAATGGTTGGAACCACTTGAACACAACGTTTTTTGGGGGGGTCGGCATCCATTATGTGCAAATTGGATCACATCATGGATGAACTCCTACTTCTTCACCTTGAAAACCTTCTTTACAGCTCAAGTTCATCTTCTTCCTTTTTCTGAAATAAGTATATCCTTTAACTTTTATGACAACTAACTTCAAACCAGTCTTTCTTGCGGATCGCCCGATCTGTTCTGCTGTTGCTGCAACAATATGCTGAGAAAGACGAGTCCACCCTTTCTTTCCCTAAACATGTGGAGGCCCCAGTCTTCTTATTCCCCCGAGAATCTGTCACGGTAACAAAGGTCTGATGTTTTTTTTTGTGAAAGGTAAGACAGAGACAAAATCTTTGTTCTTTTTCTGTGAACATTGCTCATCTTCCTTCGAGATGCTATGTACGAAGTTCATTGACTTGAAACAGCTTGCACCCACAAGCCCAAGCCTATCCGTTTTGACCATTGGTTTTTTCCTTTCGCATCTTATGTTCATAGTGTCGATAATTTGCTCTCCGTAGCGCTTTCACTCATCGGTCGCTTTTGACATTCATTCCATTTTTCTTTTTCTTTGTTCCTTGACCGAGCGTAGCGGGCTCCGCGCCTCGGCTTGAAAGTACATCCGCTTTCTTCTTCTCTTGGCTGTGAGATTCGACAATTTCTTTGTTCTGTTTGAATGTCACTGCTGGTTCAAAAATTCTTTCATAAGCAAAAGTCTAACTCTTGCTGTCCGAGTCATTTGGTCTAGTCTAGCCCAACCATTTTTGTTTCTTTTAGAAAAAGTAGTAGCCACTATCCTCGTCTATTTTCGCCGGGACATTGAGTCATCACTTTTCTCTCTTTTTGTCGGTTGCTCCACAACTATGGCTTGTAGATTCGCACCGGACATAAGAAAAAGTTCACTCTGTCTTTCGAGCCTTTGTTTAGCTTCAAAAGAAGGGGCTAGTACAATGTTTGGTGCGTCCCACCCCAACTAACTAATGCTTGACTTGACTCTCTCCCATGCACTATCCAATGAATAAGGAGAAGGCCGGCCTATCGAAGGCTGAACCAGTCTGAAACTACTCCAGAGCTCACAAAATGAGGAAAGTCGAGAAGTTATGATAAAAGGGCGAGTACCAAGGCGACCAAAGGGAGCTTTGAATGCAACTATGGATCCTTACGAATACAAGAGTGGGTTTTTATGGGTATAATAGGACTTGAACCTACTACCATTATGTTAAAAGCCCAATGCTCTACCAACTGAGCTATACACCCGATTTGACAACAATGCGGAAAAGAAAAGAGGGCTTAACAGTCTCTTTTCTTCTTATTATATCACAAGGGCACAACTCTGTATGAGGCACATACTGCGGAGTATGATGGAAGTCCTTTCCACTCATTAAAGATTCTATCTATAAAAGGTCAACATGAGAGACAACAATAGCTTTCATTAAGACTCTACGAAAAAGGTAAGGTCGTATTTCTTTACGATGGGTTCGACTGAAAGGAGCTGTGTTCTATGGTTTGACGTTGTTCCTATCCAGTACTCTCTTTTCTTTGTACCGTTTGACCAACCCGCGTAGGGATGTGAGGCCAGCAAAGTGAGTCAATTTGTAAGTCTTAGCTTGAAACGACTTCTCTTCTGAAAGTATATCCTTAAGGCTAGTTCGTAAGCAGTATTTTAGTCTACATTAGGGAAGTTGTCAAGCTAGTGATATTAGCTTGATTTCCTTCGAAGCTGAGATAGAAAAAGAGATAGTTAGTGCTTTGGCTAGTAGAGATGGAACCAAATAGCTCTTTCATTCATGACCTGAGAGTTCCTCTAATATGTTGGCCTACTTTCTTTGGTAGGTTCACAGTGGAAAGTGGATCTGGCAGATCAAGCTTCAAAACATAGATAAATTAGAGAAAGAGGGAGGTAGTTCATCCTCCTACATTAAAGAGGTATGGTCCATAACCTACAAGCTATATTACATGATACAACATAACAAAATGAAAGACGAAAATAAGCGAAGTCCCTCTTCGGGTCCAGAGACCCTGAATATTCTCATGAAGAAATTGATGAGCTTGAGTTGGTAGCTGATTAGGGTGGTAAAGTTGACATGCTCCTGGATGGAGTGGGGAAAAGATGCTAGGGACAAGCCGATTGTCTTCTCTATGAGTATGCATAACTGAAACCGAAGGTGGAACTCAGGGCAATAAAATGATGAGGTAAGCTATCTTCCAAGGAGGCTTGAGGTTGCTTGAGATGATATCTTTGAGGATGAAGGAATCACTCTCAGTTTGATTAAGAGAGACGTGGTGCACTGGGATTAATGTGAGCCCATACAAAGCGCCTTTGTTTCTGCTTCTGTTTATGGCATCAAAGTTGCTGCAGAAACCTATGCTTCTAATCAATAATATCCATCTTTAAGAACTGGTATTTAATGAGAAAAGAAAGCTTTCATCATTAATGTCACTATGCTGTTGAACCGTTAGTAGTGTTCGATCTATTGTATCGAAGCAAGAGACGAAATTGGCATTGGTGATCGCCTGTAATGGCTCCATGCCTTTGCATTCGCAAGAGTGAGATCAAAAAACACAGAAAAAACTAAAAGGATCATTTTATCTATCGATATCGAATATATTGGTTAATAAGACATGGAGAGATCGCATTGTAAATAAATCTCTGGAGTTTGGAATGGTAATGGGACGAAGCTTATTCTTTCCTGGTTTTGGAATCCACCAGGTACGAGACATAGGGAAGAAAGAACAGATTTCATACTATGAACAATGTTTTTGTATTCTGCTCTTATTCTAGTTACTAATTCTTCATTAGTCTCATTATCATCTACTGCCGGTGTATAAACTTCCTCTAAAAATATGAATAAGCTATCCAAACATTTAGAAAGTAAAAAAAAGTGGTAAAAGAGAATTTGTTAGTTATGTTTCCTTGTATATGTATAATCAAGGTTCCTTTAGCCTCCCTCCTCACTGAGCAGCTCTGTTCTCACTGCGTTCGCGTCGCGTCGATTATTCAGTATTAGCTCACTTCGCTCGCCTTTGTCATGACATTTCTTTCTACGTCGCTCGCTCTTCCTTACAACATAAGGTGGAGTTCCCTCCTGTTCGATTAGTTCTATCACAATAAAGAGTGGAACCGAGAATGAGTGCTTATGTGCTGTATTTCGACTTAGTCCTCTACTCTAGCTCTAATCTTTAGTCGACCAACAACTTGACTTTCTCCTTTCTAGGAAACCGTTTGCCTTTGAATTTCTTTCCTGGATACGCTATCCTTTCTTGGCGACCCACCTTTATCAATCAATCTCGCTCCTTTTCAACACGAAGCGCTCTCACCCATGTTTCGGCTCTTATAATGCTGCCTGCCGCTTTCGAATGAGATGCAAAAACATAGGTAAGGAAATAGGTAAAGGTGGGCCGAAGCATGAAGATGTGTAACTTGGTGGATTCCTTGCCAAAACAGGTTCATATCAGTAGTGATATGCTCCGACATGGGAGGAGAAATAACTTAGCTTATTTGTTGTTAGCTCCTCAACAAAGAGCGCAATTGCCATGCTAGCTCGGCATGAAATCTAGTTGGAAGTAAGGAACCTTGGTCATTCATCGAGGCTTATACTTCGTCATATATACATTATGGGACTATTAGTCAACACACTCAGTCAACATGTTGGATACTAGGTCTAGGCGATGGAATCCCTCTACCAACATTGGTGGTGAAGGCTAAGTAGGGTCAGCCATAGGAGCAACCTAGGTTTATACTCAGACGCTCTGCTGTTGGTGCTATTTCCTACGCCTCCACAAGCTGCGAATTCTTCATAGTAACACGATATTCCACTGCTTATTAAGGTTGCTTAGGACTCACTTGACTTGGTCTCCATGCTACCACTTAGGTGACCAACCACTCCTTCCCTTACTTCTTCGTTTGACCTTGCTTCCTATATTGACTGTTGATGGAACTGTCTAAGTTCTTTCCTTTCCACCTCTCAAATGGAACATCAACTTGCTAACCGACTCAAGTGTAGCGGAAGTTTTCTTTCTGATGTTCGCGCATCACCGAGCACTTTTCCCTACTCCTAAAAAGTTGTTGGCATCAAAGCTTACTAATAGAATATCAAGTAACTTCTCATCGTTCTTTTCAGGTAAAAAAGAAGAAGAAAATCAACGATTCCTCTCCCGACTTTTCGTTTTCCAACAACAATTACACATTCCCTCGGCCTCGGATTAGAATCGAAGTACCACTGCCCATACACATATATGTAGAACCTAGTTCTTCAATCATATCTGCATCAAATTATTCCTTTCAGAAGAAAATATGATGCGAGGATCGATCTACCAACTATCTGAAATATTGGCAAACATGGCCATAGTAGTCACTACCTTTCCTGATCATCATGGCTTGTTTTTCCCTTTGGCCTTTTTTATGGGCACTAAAAACTCGAATTTCTTGCAGGACCAACACTCTATATTTTTCAGGTCCTTTTGCACTCACTTTGTGCTTATTCTTCTTTTGAAACATATTCTTTTGCGCTGGAATCCGAAGTCAACATTTGCTCTTGAAGCTTCATCCCTTAAAGACTTAACAAAGATGGATTTCTACGGCAATGAAGCTTGTTCCTTCGGCCTATGTCTACCACATATGGCATAAAAGTCTCATTCTAAAAAGCATTATTGACTATATTCATAACCGGATTGGAGACCTTCAGCTGAAGGAAATGGAGGGTGGAGACCAAGTTAACATCCTCTCGCGCCTGGATATCATACCTAAATTCCAACGCAGTCAACGCAAATTAGGCTCACCTAAATCTGGTTGGATGAAAGTTAACCCCTTACAAATGATAGTGCTGCTATTGGTGGACTATTCAGAGACGAGTTTGGGACTGCTTATTGTAGAAAATAATAATGCCTTGTTCTCATTGCTAGGGTTTGTTACAATATATATAGTGTCTACATTTGGGCTTATGGGCCATATTTATATTACAAATATAATCTAATCAATCTAATATAATCTAATCATATCTAATCAATCTAATATAATCTAATCAATCTAACACCCCCCCTCAAGTTGGAGCATGCAAGTCACAAATGCCCAACTTGGGAAGAAAAGAATCAAACACATACTTTCCAAGGGGCTTAGTGAAGATATCAGCCAGTTGAGTAGAATTAGGAACATGCGAGGCTATAACGGTGCCATCTCTAATAGCATCGCGAACAAAATGCAAATCCACCTCAATATGCTTACTGCGCTCATAAAACACCGGGTTCTGAGCCAGGTGCAGGGTTGACTGACTGTCACAATACATCGACATAGCAGACTCCTGGCGAACGCCCAAATACACCAATAACTCCTTCAACCATTTCAAATCACAAACAAGCGCAGCGAGAGATCGGTATTCAGCTTCAGCGGAAGATCGAGAAACAGTTGGTTGCTTCTTGGTCTTCCAAGAAATATGAGACCCCCCCAGAAACACCAACCAGCCTGTAACGGAGCGGCGTGTCAAGGGACAACTGGCCCAGTCGGAATCACACCAACCAGAAAGACGGAGATCACAATCAGCTTTCAAAAGAATACCCTGTCCCGGGGCATGTTTGAGATATCTGACAACTCTCAAAGCAGCATGCCAATGATCTTGGCGAGGCTCCTGTAAAAATTGAGACAAGATATGCACAGCATAGGCTAAGTCAGGGCGAGTAAATGATAGATAAATCAACCTCCCAACCAGCCTCCGATAAGGCTCTGCATCCGCCATCTTTGGACTAGTCGATTCTGCCAGCTTGTGATTGTGCTCCATGGGAAAGCCAGCAGGTCGAGACCCCATCATGCCGCATTCTGAAATTATGTCCAAAGCATACTTTCTTTGACACAAGGAAATTCCTTCTGCACTCCGAGCCACCTCTATGCCAAGAAAATACTTTAACACACCAAGGTCCTTCATGTGAAAGCAAGAACTAAAGTACTTTTTGAAAGCATCTAAAGCACCTGAGTCATTACCAGACACAATCATATCATCCACATAGATCAAAACATGCAACTCTACCTTCCCTTTAAAAAGAGAGAAAAGGAAATAATCGGAATGAGATTGAGTAAATCCATAGGATATCAGGAAAGTAGTAAGCTTGGCAAACCAACAACGTGGTGCCTGTTTCAATCCATATAGAGACTTACGCAGGCGACACACTTTGTTAGGTTCACTATGCGAAAAACCTGGCGGCAACTTCATATACACTTCTTCTGTCAGATCTCCATGAAGAAAAGCATTGTGCACATCCATCTGGTGCAAAGTCCAGCCTCTCACGGCTGCAACAGCCAAGAACGCCCATACTGTAGGCATCTTAGCTACTGGGGCAAATGTCTCTGAATAGTCGATCCCCTCAACCTGATGATTACCAAACACAACCAGTCGTGCCTTTAAGCGCTCAACACTACCGTCGGAGTTGTACTTTATTTTGTACACCCATCTACTTTCCAATGCTTTCTTCCTAGGAGGCAAATCGACAATACTCCAAGTCCCATTATCTTCCAGAGCCTGTATTTCAGTTTGCATAGCCGCACGCCATCCCGAATCTCGCGAGGCCTGGCGATATGAAGTAGGCTCAACACCTGCAGTGATAGCTGCAAGAAAATCTCTGTGTCCAGCAGTAAATATGTCATAACTTAGAAATTGTGTTAGAGGATACGAAGTACCTGAGAAAGTGACGGAAACAGATGAACTGTGGTGAAGGGGGGGGGGGGGGACTTTTACTTCGAACAGCATTCGTCACAAAATCTTGTAATCGCGCTGGCTGTGATTTCTTTCTCATTCCTCTTCCCAATACTACCTCGTCGGGCACCTCTGGCAACACTGTATCCCTTGTATTATCAGTAGTATCTGCATCACCTCCAGCGGACTCTCCTGTTAATACTTCTGTATCTACCTGTGCATTCTCGCCACTCGGTGCGGAGCCACCATCAACCACTCCGTCCTCAGTAACCGTAGCTGGCACCATCCCAAAATCCTCTATATCGTCTCCCGGCACCTCAACAGATGTATGACGTGTCGCAGAAGACATCTCGCTAGCAGAGCCACACCCAGGAAATTCTTTTTCATAAAAAGTAACATCACGGGACACAAAAAATTCACCAGTCTCCAAATCATACAGTTTTCATCCCTTTTTATCAAGTGGATACCCAACAAAGATATATTTTCTGCTCCTGCTAGCAAATTTATCATGTCGAGATTTCAAATCATACGTATAGCACAGACAACCAAAAATACGTAGATGATCATAAGAAGGAGCCGAACCATATAAAACTTCATAAGGAGACTTAAAATGCAAGATACTAGAAGGGGTTCTATTTATCAAATAACATGCAGCCAGAACACATTCCCTCCAAAAATCCATGAAAAGAGAACCCTGAAATCTCAATGCCCTGGCTACATTTAAGATATGTCGATGTTTTCTCTCCACCCTTCCATTCTGTTGAGGTGTCCCAACATAGGATGTTTGGAACAATATACCTTGAGATGAAAAATAATCTCGTAAAAAATTAAATTCAGTGCCATTGTCACTCCGTACACGACGTATATCAGCCCCAAACTGACGCTTCACCATAGCAATGAATTTAAGGAACATAGAATAAACAACACACTTATCCGTCAATAAAATAACCCAAACAGCTCTAGAAAAATCATCCACCAAAGTCAAAAAATATCGTGCCCTATTAGATGACAGAACACGATATGGTCCCCACAGATCACAGTGTATAAGTTCAAAGCATCGCAAAGCACGACTACTACTATCAGAAAAAGCATCACGAGTCTGTTTAGCTTGATGACAAATATCACAAGCCTTATAAGAAAACACACTACTACCAGAGAGAAAAGGTAAAGTTTGCATTACTTTATCTGAAGGATGCCCTAGTCTACTATGCCAAACCTCGGAATCACCCTCTCTGCATGCCAGGATTACCGAAGTCAAAGAAGCTGGTACCTCCTCCAAGAAGTAAAGTCCACCCCGTTGTTCACCTGCTCCAATCACCATCCTCGTACTTCGGTCCTGAACAAAACACAAATCAGGAGTAAATAACATATCATAATTTCTGGCACCAATCAATTGTGAGACAGAGATCAAGTTGCAAGTCAATGTCGGAATGTAAAGAACATCCGTCAACACCAACGAAGCAGTCAAAAATACTTTGTCTCTCAGAACAGCCTCAATAGTGCTCCCATCAGGCAAAGTCACAGGACAGACAGGACCCTCAAAGCAATCAACTAAACAGTCACGAGAACCTGTCGCATGAATAGTCACGAGAGCTCTGATACCATGTAGAAAATAATAATGCCTTGTTCTCATTGCTAGGGTTTGTTACAATATATATAGTGTCTACATTTGGGCTTATGGGCCATATTTATATTACAAATATAATCTAATCAATCTAATATAATCTAATCATATCTAATCAATCTAATATAATCTAATCAATCTAACACTTATAGTGCCTTTTCTTATATTTTTAACAAGGATCCCATTTATCTCCTTGAGCTTCATTCTATTGAAAGGGCAATCAGATCTGCTATCAGCTTTGGTTTCTATAATCTCTGGGTAGAAAATAGACTCTCTTATAGATTCTCAAATCATCCATAACGAGTCTGAGTGCCCTACCTTTATATAACAAGGCATGCGAGGACCATTTTGAATTCTATTATCTACCACCTTTCCCACCTGCCTTTATGAATTGTTAGAGATAATAAGGCAAGCATAGTGAGTGTTTGGAGAGAATCAAACTCAAAATGAGTGAGCAAAAAAATGGTTCGCGTTTTTATTCTGTGTTTGCTCCGTCAAAGAGACATCGAATGACTTACACAAAAAGAACGCAAATGAGGCGATTGAAGCGACGTGACCATTAGGGAGGTAATAGAAACTCTTAAACTCAAACAACACTCACACTCTTATAATAACTCTCACTGAAACTGACACCATTCGAAGCGAGGGCTACCCTATTTATAGCCTGGCTGGGGAAGATTCTGTTTGGATATGTTTTGTGAATTTTTTTCTTCTTAAAAACAGTTTTCTGAAACTAAATTATAAAGTTGTTTTTCGAGTGTAGAGTCTCTGAGTTTGCGTTTAGTTACTTTCATCTGGAAAATAATTTTTCCAATTTTTTTTCAGTTTGTGTTTGGTAAAAAAATTTAGATTGTGAAAAATAATTATGAATGTATTTTGTCCATAATTTATTTTTTGTATCCAACTTTTGGTGTTCAGTATCTATGACACCATCTTGCCGTGTCCACATTGATGGTGCCAGGGCGAGGCTCTGCGGATTTTCGTCTCCAGCTATGACGAGGCTTTATTTCAGCTGCTGCCTTGTATCACCACCACCACCCTCGATTTTATAGTCCAGCCATAGCGAGCCGTCAGCCATGAATCTCTAGCACCACCCTTGCTGTGTCCAGCCATCGCGGTGTCGTCGAGTCCAGATTCCTACCGCCTCTTCGAAGTGCTGTCGACAAATACGCTCGCCACCACCATCCTGACCATCTCGACGGAACCCCTCCCACCAGGATGCATCATCACGACACCATCTAACCGTCACCACAACTAGCAGCGCCAGATCCAACCACATCTTCCTCTCGACCGAGTCTCCTCGGTACATGGCATGTGACCACCGGACCCCTAGATCGAACCCCACCTCGAGCACCCTGTGCATAGCTAAACCCTTATCTGACCAAAGCTGCCACCTCCATCATGGTCAGGGTAGCATTACTTCCTCAAAGCCGGCCACCGTGTCCGTCCCGAGCCCACCTACTTGGCCACCTCCCCGGCGGGTGGGGCTCGCAAATAGTATAAAAATAGTTTATGAAAACAACTTTCTGCTGTTTTCTGAAATGGGAGTTAAAAATCTCATTTCCAAATATTTTTTGAATGCATTTTCTATGTCTGGACTGCCAAACAAGTTTTCTGGAGCAATTGAATGTTTAAACTCAAAAAAGGGTTTTCTAAACCTAACCAAATAGGCCCTTATGCTCTAGATCTTATAAGCCAGAAACTCCTAGAAGGTTAACAAATTTCAGAAAGAACAATTGATTCAGCGGTTCTTACTTGGGAGCTCGCTTCTCGAACGACGGAAGCTCGTTTCTCCGGCGACGGAAGAACATTTATTCGACGACATGAGCGCTTTCTATAATATGACTATAATTTTAAAAGTGAACATAAATTTTGGGAAGAAAGTTAGAAGATGTTTAATGTACGATTATCAAAGTACCAAGAAACTAAAGATTATTTACCTTGACATCATAAAAAATTAACATGCGAATGATCTCTCTGTAACTTTGAATTGAACTTAATAAATTCTAATAAATATTAAGATATTTATAAGTTTTGATAATAATAATTAATAAACATATATTTTTTATTAGCGCACGCTCCCATCACACTCCCATCTTTAGACTCTTCTAAGTAGTCACGTTCCCCTGCTCCCTCTCCCGCCCCAGCTTTTGTCCCCATTTTCGCTTCTGGCTTCTAAGCTCTAGATAAAGAGTCAATTATATACTTTTTGGGGAATTTTTAGCTTTATGTCCTATCAAATATCTTTGAAAGATACGAATCTCCCTGTTCATCATGTTCGACAAAAGTAGAGGAAAATGCTTTGATAATGCGATACTTAGTCAAAAGATCTGTTCTTATCACCAACACCAGAAGTATTGATAATTTTATATGTCACTTCTGATATCAGCCAATCGGTGATCTTGATGTGATGTGCCATATAGTATTCCTCTAGGGTAGCTTGTTTATGCAAATCAACCCTCTTGGTAAACTCTGTAAAGATTAACCTTTTCCTCTGTCTCATCAACGGTGTATTCCCACTTCCATCGCAATTTCTCATTCGCCATCCCTAGCCAAATGAGGTCCACTTCAATATTTGAAATATCTAGTATAGCGCAATGGCCATAACTTATCAGGTTCAAGATAGACATTCTCTCCATTGTTGGACCAGGCCACCATGTTCTTCTGAACCATTCTAAAATGGGACATGGGTTGAAGCACTTATCAAATTTGATAGTCCATGTGTGGCTATATTCTTTGTTATCAAACCTTAGGAGTTTGAAGAATGCATTTTTGTAGTCAACTTAGGATATAGGCATTCGTTCCAAATCCTTTCGTGTGTTCATACTTATGCTGAACTCACTGCTACTTGGCAACCAAATCTCCCATGGGATGACCATCCTTATTATCATCATAGTAGATAAGATCATTCCTTTTTCATTCATGTATCTATGTAGGTGGACTGGTCTAGTTCGAATCTCTTCAGCTCTTTCCCAAGGATATCTAGAACTTTCGTTACTTGATTTATCTACACCGAGAGTGCTTCTGATGATCGTGGTTATAGGGAGTTTCAGAAATGAACATTCACAGCTAGTTAAGAAAAAACTTCCATCTATGAACGATCAATACAGATAGCCTGAATGGCAGTATTAGTCTCATAATCTTGTAACTTCCAGCTATATCAGGGAAGATAGGGAGAGAGATGGACATCAGAGAATTGAGTTGTTTCTTTCATTCCCGTTTTTTCTTACAGCTTTTTACGATTTCCTTTATAGTATTTATTTCTTCTACAATTTCGTTTGTATTTCCTTCAAATTACATATATGAAGCAAACCATAGTTTACATTTCCTAATTCTTTGTCCTCTTCTTCTTCTTCGTTTACTGCAATTTCCTTCGAATTGATAGCGAACTTTGCTCGAGGTGCTGCTATAGCTGGACAGTTAGGTTGGGAACCAAACATGTTCAATTTGTTCATAAACTGGAAGTGAGTATATATTGTAAATATTAAAGGCCTCAAAGTTTAAGAGTAGCTAAGTTCATATTTGAGGGCAAGGGTTTCATAAAATGGAATCTTCATAACTATGGTACATTATGTATATCGAAAGACCTAACTTGTATTCCTTGTCATGATAACTTGTGTCATTAGTTTGAAATGTAGATATTATTCAAGATAATAGTTTGTATAGGTTCCAAATCATTTGAATGCAGGTTCCTAGGTGATTCTCTCATGTTTTCTCTTTCTCTATTAGGGGTTGTTTGGTAAACCGAATTTAGAGCTAGATTTTGTGGATTTGAAATCAAATTCATGAAATCCTATGTTTGGTTGGAGTTGGATTTGGATGTGAAAGTGGGTACTAAATCCAAAATTTGGATTTGGAAGAAAGAAAGTTCGATTTGGTAGGAAAAAAGTTGGATTTTTTTTTAATAATTTGATTGTTCTATTATATTTAGTTAATACTAATCGATAATTAATTAAATAATAATTAATTAAAAATAATTAATAATTAGTTATTATTTTATATGAATGTTTTTCTTAATTATATGAATAAGTACATGAGTTAGATATTTAATAATTAATTTATTAAAATATAATTAGTTAATATTTTATTATAATCTTTACTAAGTCATTAATTACAACTATAATCAAAATCATAATAATTAATAATTAATTTTTTATTTTATAATTTTACTATTTAATACAGAAAATTAGTGGATTGAGTCACTGAAGTGTATTATTCATTTCATTTAGGGTGGGACTTGGAAGACAATGGATCCAAAAGATAAACAATACAATGTGATCAAAAATTTCGAATGTTACGTCGGATACCGAAAAACAACAAAAATGCTACGCCTACTTAACACGAATTCTTGATAGAGCTTTTTTAAAACGAACAAAACTTTTATGCAGCATCCAGTTTCTATTCTACCCACTGGATCCACTCCCAAAGCTCCCACTCCCAAAAAAAATAGTGAGAGGAAACAAAAGATTTATTTAGTTTTAAGGTAGCGTATAATATTTAAAACAAAAAAATATGGGAGGAGAACTTTGAATAATTAGCATGTATTGAATTTTTTTTTTTTTTTTTGGAAAATGCTAAGTCTACAACAAAATTCTTACAACCTCTCTTTCCTACCTCTTACACATAAGTCCCACCTCCCCTCTCATAGCTCCACATCAATGGATAACAAACTTTTTGTGTGTGTGAATAACCCCTATATCATCCTAGTCAATCAAAGAAGTCATTGAAGTTAACCAACAATCAACTTATTTAGACTTTGATTTTAGCTACATAAGATATTAATAAGATTCTACAGAGGAATTCATATTCACTAGCCATTTAAAGATGCTAAGGATCTTTGGTTGCCTACAGATCTTTGGTTGCCTACAGTAGCATAAGACAAGAAACTTTGAGAGATTCTAATTGGTTTTTATTTGTAGATCTGAATAGATAGGATCTTATTACAAATTTATTTGCTTGTTCAATTCAAAAATACGCTATTTTTTTCCACATCTCATTTTACAAATTGTTTGTTATACATCAACATATTCATTATAATGTTTTTATACAATATGTAACATGTGTAATTATGAAAATACTTACAAATTCTTCAATTTTACAGAGATGGTGTCAGAAGGTTATTACGGCCATAAAAGAAAACACGTTTTTCCTACATCTTATTTTACAAATTTCCTTTATAATGTTTTTACACAATACGTAACATGTGTAATTATAAAAATACTTTCAAATTCTTCAATTTTATAGAGATAATGGCAGAAGTTTATTACTGCCAGGTTTGTAACCAGAATTTTAGCATACTGACATGGGTTTAAAGAAGTCAACTCATCATGAAAAACAATGCCAAAAGTCAATTATGATTCACTTTAGTAGGGGCTTGCGAGAATCCCAGAACTTGCATGAGGATTTGCTATATGCATGGAACTGACATCAATAGCTTTAAGAAGTACAGATCTACATGAGACATGGTGAATGTAGTCTAAGACGTTACATCTCAGTTTAGGTCTAAGTAGTTAATTAGTAACAATGCTAGCCTAGGTAGACTTTACTAAGTATACTAATACTCTTTTGATTACAAGTTGCGAGTAACCCCTCTCTCTTCATTATTTTATAATTTCGAGTTCTTTGGTTGCTGGTTATTTATCAAGTAATTGATCTGAGATTTCATTCACCCTGAATGGGTTATCTGAATAGTATCACATATACTACTTGATAGATTTTTTAATGCTAAAATTGGTATGATATATAATTTGATTATTACTTATCATTTAATTCTATTTTGGTGCATTGTGATAATCATCTTACATCGTCGTAGAAAAAGATGGCTTACACAGTTTGTTTTTCATTTACGGTTTAATTTTACACATATAACATATTTAATGCACTCTTAATGGTCCTATAGTCAGG